>JAWMAG010000054.1:1250000-1850000 GCA_037013455.1 Ceratitis rosa | reverse complement strand
TATTCGGCGAAGTTTACTAAAACGGATAAAACTAACATAATATTAGTTATAATTGAAATTTCCTGAGGACTATATAAATATATTACCTTTTATATGACAGTTTAGCTTAACAAATAATTTTTAGAAATTTCTCGGTCTCGTCTTATTTTCTCATTCACAATTTAATAAAACTTGTCAATTAGAACTACATTACTAGAGGTGGCACTATGGAATTGACATATCTTTAAATATCGATATTATTATCGGAATAATCGGTGCCATTATTATTTTCAAGTTTTCCTTTCCATTTTGAAAACACACACTTTATTAATTATAGAACTCTCTATAAACACATAGTTCTGGAGAATAAACTAAACACAGAGTGTCGGTATATCCTTTTCATATTATACATAGTATTTCAATATGTATTTCTTTTTTGGCATTTTTGCCCTCAGACGCATATTAGTTAATATACGTTCTTTGATTATATATACGTTCTTTGATTATACAGTTTCTACAATGCTACTGTGCCTGAACAGAAAATAAGAACAAGAGTTGCTTGCAAAAAAATAAAAATAGTTTATTATTTTTTGTTTTAATTATTTCAAATAACTAAAATATAGTAATGGAACTAGCCGAAATAGTTAAATCAAGCTTAGAAACGTGTGGAGAAATTAAAACTTCATTTTCTTCGGGCAAAGAAGAATTCTATTTGGTTTGCACATTCTGCGATTATATTGATTTTGAATTGGACGCTTTTTTGTCTCATATAAACTTAGAACATAGACCTAGTCCTGAAATAAATATTTTATCAGAGGTAAGGTACTATAATGTTGACTATCAATTAAGAAGAGTACAAGCATACGTGCTCCCGTATCCTTCCATGAGCCTGTGTTCTGTTTTTGAAGTAGCGTACTATACTTACGGAAAAAAGTACGAAGCGCTTCAGAGTAGCTTTAGAGAGATGTTGGCCAAGATACTAAAGAATCGGCTTTAATGTTTTTCAATATATTTTCCCTTAAATACATAAAATGCGATTGACTAAATTGCTTATTTATTATCCAGGAAATTAAAGATCCGCTGGAAGCGAATAACTCAATTGATGATGAGGTAATTTCCATTGCAAGTAATGAAGCTTGCGAGAATTATGTTTCTGTAGAAATTGAATTTAGCTCATCCTCTGAAGAAGCTGAAAGTATTCCGGAATTTGTAAGTAGATAAATGTTAGCTGCTAATTTCTGTGAACTATTCCAATTTTCTATCTGCATTTAACAGAATCCGGATGATGCTCAATTTGATGAGGATAACAATAAAACCTTTATTTTGGCACTGATAAGAGAATACAAGAATCACCGATTGTTATGGGATTACAATGATGAAGATGCGAAGAATCGCAGAAAACGGGATGAAGCTGTAGAGGCTATCGTGGATAATCTCAATAAAAATATGAAACCAGAGGTTGATTGTCTGATTGTAAAGGAACAAATACGTAGATTGCATTGTGCGGTGCGACGTGATTTGTTGAATCAAAAAAGTTCCTCATCGAAGAAGAAAAAACTTGAGCTTCCTTGGTATTTTGACAAGCTTGCATTTCTGAAAACTAATATTTCATGTAAAAAACGTGATAAAAGGGTAAAGTTAAATACGTTGAGCTTTTTAATGCATTTTTGATATGGATTTTTCGTTTAGGGCACGCACGAATTTCGCAACGAAAAACCAGTTTTACCATTTTCTGATCTTACTGATGCCCAAACTTCTGAACTAATTAAGATTTATAAAAGCTTTTCATGTTTGTGGGATGTTTACCAGGTTAATTATCGTTTTAAGAATAGACGAGAGGAAGCTTTTAAAAATATGCAAGACACAATCAAATCGAAAATGGGATTGAGTTTTTCAATGGATCAATTGCAAAAGAGGATAACTGTAATACGTCATGCCTGCACTCAAGAAAAACGACGTAAAATGCAATGCGAACGTATGAGAGAGCCGTATGAACCAATTAGCAGGTACTATAGTGAAACAACTTTCTTGGAAGATAAAGTAGGACCATTTCAGTGCACTAAATGTGAAGCTTTACTGAGACAATTCGACAGTTATCGGACTCATCTGGCTACACATGGTTCCATTGCATTCACTTGCCCACTGTGCGATCACGGATTTAAGAGTGTAGGCAATTTCACAGTGCATTTACGGCGGCACACACGTGAATATCAATATGAATGCGAAGTTTGTAAGAAACAATTTGCTGCATCAACAGATTTTCAGGTGCACATGCGTCATCATACTGGAGAAAAACCATATTTTTGTGATGTGTGCGGGCAATCATACCGAACCTGGACATTTTTCAACTCACATATGAAACGTCATCAAAAACGGGCAGATCACAAGTGTGAGATATGCTCAAAGTCTTTCTATGAAGGTGTGAAACTAAAGGAGCATATGAAGGCACATTTCAATGTTCGTGACAAAGAATGTGATGTATGCGGAAAGGGTTTCACTTCAGGCAAGCTACTAAGGCAGCATAAACAAATTCACACAAGAAAAAAGAAATACGTATGTAAAATATGCGAAAAAGGTTTTGCTCAGTATGCCGGCCTGAGTGGGCATATGAAATCTCATGGAACCACGTTAATAAAATCCCTTGAATCCAACAGTGAAGATGTGAATCGTATTTTTATAGATAATAAAGATCTTTCTGTATAGTAATAACATATTGATATTTTAAATCTGTGAACTTTTGTCTCAAAACATATGTACATGAGACACAAAAACATATAAAGTTTTTCTCTGTTCGATTAAACTGACCGCTCAGAGAGTTACCGCAGGGAGCACCTCAGCAGGCACCTCATTGAAGCTGAACCTTGACCTAGGCACATCAGGAAGGGGTTATTTGATATGAAGAGCACAATCCAGCAACACGTGCAA
The DNA here is from genome assembly GCA_037013455.1 of Ceratitis rosa. Classification (NCBI taxonomy): domain Eukaryota; kingdom Metazoa; phylum Arthropoda; class Insecta; order Diptera; family Tephritidae; genus Ceratitis; species Ceratitis rosa. Next base: position 1,847,096 of record JAWMAG010000054.1, on the reverse strand, counting down.
CAACCGCTTGACAGGACGGCGTACCGACAAGCGCTGAACGCCATTCACCAGGAGTCAGTAAACACCTTCAAAGAATCCCTTCCCGTGAATGACGTGATAGGAGTTAAACCACCACCCATTGCAGACAACGAGCTCGAGCTGCCTCGAGAGACCCGCGTGACCCTTGCACAACTTAGATCTGGATATTGTAGCAGGTTAAGCTCCTACTTATCCGTACTCGACCCCAGCACGACACTAACCACTTCTTCACATGCCCTCTTAAATCGACTCATCTAACCCCCTCTCCCTTTGGTCCAATCCCGTTGAAACAGCACGTTTCCTGGACCTCCCTTAGATGACCTCGGTGACTTAGATTGGCAAAGCCTGCTCTAAGCGGGGTTAGCCAGCCGCTACAGCAACAACAACAACAGAGTTATTGTCCATGTAAATATTGTACACGTGACCTAATTCTATTTGGATTATCGTTTGACTTAAAATCATCGATAATATATCGTATTTTCTGATTTGGCGTATATACATACGTAGCAGTGTGCATTGTAAACCATTGTACATTGTACAATGTTGTAAACATTGTTGATTAATAAAAGCAATAAATATACATTTTCAAAAGGTGTGTATATAAAACCTGTTTTCCGTTCCAATACATCATAACTTCTTGCGAAAATGGCACCTGCATTAGAAAAATGTGGATATGTGATCACTTCCTTTTCAAGTGGAGAGAGGGAGTATTTCCTAAATTGTATGTTTTGTAGCAGCTCGTTTTTATCTATGGAAACATTTGTGGCTCACCTTGATGATGCACACTTATTAGAAGGAAGTGATCAGGAGTACTTAGGAACTATAGACTATCCGGTACACGAACATCCAGTCGTAATTATAAAAGCTGAAGAAGAAGAGGTAATTCTGATTCTGTACATACATATAAATATGTAGGAAATATTTAATATTATTCTTTAGACAAATGTGTCTGTAGAGATAGAAGTTCTTAATAATAGCACTCAAGGCGATACTGATCATTTGAAAGAGTCTCCAAATTATATAACAGAAACAGAATATATAACAACCGATTTCGAATTTCATGAAACCATGGTTAGTACGAATATATTGTTTATTTATATAAAGAGCTTTGGTACAAAAGTTATACATTTCAGAAAAACTTTGATGCTAACATCGTGAACCGATATGAAAAGAATGAAATGGATTTAAGCGACACGGAAGCTAATAAATACTTGGTTTGTTACATACAACCGTACTTGATTCGAATAAGAAAATTCTAAGTGTGTATTCCCTTAGGCAGATGATCATCTAAAACTATTTGATGAAGAAACAATGAAGACAATCTTTACAAAATTTGAAAAACATTCCATATTATGGGACAAGAACGATCCCACAACTAAGAATATTTATTTACGATCGACTGCATATAAAAGTCTTGCATCAGATGTGGGGAAACAAGATGAGTGGAAAAAAGTGCGAGATTTAATAAGAAAATTTAGTTATAGACTTCGGCAAGAGCTTGAGAGAAAAAGGAAATGCTTATCGACAGGTGAGCATTACATCCCATGGTGGATTGAGGATATGGATTCGTTTCTAAAAATTAGAATAGAAGTATACGCTATATAACGATAAATGCCTATCGAAATATTTTAATTTAACATTTTCGTATTCTTAGAACAAAAAATGTGTCGCATCAGAGGGAATCCTTACAGGCGGAAAACTTAAAATATTTCTAAAATATTACAAAAGGTTTACGTGCCTTTGGAACGAAGTCGACATTAATTATAGATTACCCAATAAGCGACAGGAAGCAATGATTAAATTAAAAAATTTACTTAAAAGTTCTAATATTTCTCTAACCAAGTTAGAAATTGAACGAGAAATTGCCCGTTTTCGAAAAATTTGTTGTCAAGAGAAAAAACGAAAGTTTAAATGTGAAGCAATGAATTCGAAATATATCCCCCAATTTCAGAATTACGATGAAATAAGCTTTCTTGAAATAGATGTTGGCCCATTCAAATGTGACATATGTAAGGAGATACTTTCTGGCCTTAATGCATTAAAAGTGCATAAAGCAAAACATGATGGCTCGAAACCCTTCACTTGTCCGCTATGTGGTAACGGCTTCAGCACTGTCCATAGTATGAATATTCATTTAAATCGACACACTGGTGATTACAAGTATAAATGTAAATATTGTGAGAAGAGCTTCCCTGCATCGTCTGAATTGATTGTACATGAGCGCAGTCATACAGGCGAAAGACCATACGTATGTGATCAATGCGGAAAAACTTTTCGTGTTTGGGTGTATTATGATACACATTTAAGGCGCCATCAAAATCGACGCAGCTATAAATGTGAAATTTGTTCAAAGGCTTTTTTTGGAGCACATAATTTAAATGAGCATATGAATATTCACCGTAAGGAGCGTGATCTTTTTTGTAATATATGTGGAAAGGGTTTCAAAATAGCTAAATACCTTAGACAACACAAACTAATTCACTCAGTTGTGAAGAAATATGTTTGTAGAATTTGTCACAAAGCCTTCGCACAAAATGCCGGCCTAAATGGGCATATGAAAACACATGGAACCAAGGTTGTCGGCAATAGCCTCATATTTGATACACTTACGGATAACAGTGATATGACATAGTAATTAAATGACTGACTATATTAAATTAAGATTAAATCAGAGAATTTGAAGTAGTGTAATAATTACAACTCTAGTACTATGTTTGCGGGATTTATATGAAGTCAATTCCACTTTATTTATTGTTTAATTTGATTAGTATTATCTTATTATTAATACAAAATTAGCAAAAAAAAAAAATTAAGAAAATTTATGAAAAAAATTGAAATAAAAATACAATTGAAATAATGCATAAATAAATAGTTTCTTTGTATTGTGAATGAACTATAAGAGATATTTTTGTTTATGGTATTTCCAAATGGGAATGATTTTGAGAAAAGGCAATCTGGGTAGAGGTAATGAAAATCACACGATTATATTCATAATACATAGAACTGTGTCGAAATATATTTGTTTTATTTAAATAAAAAATTCTCTTTAGATTTGCTTATATTGTAATTATGCACTTTTGAACTTAATGATGTTTAATTTGTGTAAAAAGCTACATTTTACACATATGTCATACGATTTCGCTCAAAAAGTTCGCTTAATACAGTCGTTACCTCACGGCAACCCGATTTCGTGCTTTTGCATTAATGAATTTTAGCGACACTTTTTTTGGGTTTTTCGTTTTCTATGCTATCAGCTGTCAAACGTCAACTTCGTCAACCGCACACAAACAATGGAAGACACCGAAGTCGAGGAAGTTAAAAATCTTGTAAGTTTTCAAATAAAAATGAATTAAATAAATATTTCTAAATAATTGTGTGTAAAGTAATTGCAAACGCAAAAACGAGTTAAATATAAGCCGATGATAAACTGATTGCACTGTTGGTAGCTGAAGAGATAGTAGATTTTCGTGTCGTAAACCAGGAGTAAAATAATCAATAAAATCTAAAGAAATTAAGAAAACTTGAACGTAATTTGAGCAGCGTTATTATCGCAAAAGTTGTATTGTTATTGTGGTCTAGAATCAAATATATATATACTTTTTGATATACATAAGAGATGCAAATCCACACAAGGAATTGAAATATTTTCTTGCGAAACCGTATTTATTGTGTTGGTGGTAGAAAAAATCAATAAATATAAATTTGGCGCCTACCCACTACAGTGGTCTGTTATATGCAATAATTTATAATTGTTTTTGTCTTTCAGCAAATCGAATTTGAGTGGGTTATGCGTGATGAAGTACACGCAATACTTAAGAAGTTGCGGGAGATTTTAGTGGTAAGATTTTCGTTTTTACTAATGTTGTTTTAATTGATGTTAACGAATTTTTAATTAAAAAAATACAATACAACAATATAAAAAAAAATATATAGTGTATATACATGTATATGTATGGGTACAATAAATATCTTGCATTGTAGGAATGTGCACGACGATTTCCGGTTCCATGCTTTCCGGACAATGAGGGTAAACGCACTGAAAAGTTTGTTTTAATGGCTGCACAGGATCAGTTAAAGTGTTCCGTTACGCTCACTGGCGATAGCATTACTCAAGCTGTAATTTTACTATGCTTTTAACTTAATCGTAATGCGTTTAAAAATATAAATATGTTCTTTTTACAGGATATTAGTTATAAATTAAAACGTACATCCAGCCAAGTGCAACGTACGTCCATCACCCCGGACGCACCATGGAAACTACAGCAAGTGCAAGATGCAGCAAATCACTTACAGCAGGCTATTAATCACATTGATAATGTTGATGGCAATTATGCTTTCAAGTATGTATAAAATATAAATTTCAGCTTTGTGAAAGAAAAAAAAAACATAAATATTGAATATAAGTTTTTCAATATCATATTTGTTATTTGATTTAATAAAAAGCTAAATGATATGATATTTTTACATAATCATACATTTCTCATTTTTTAGCTCTGATTTTCTTCATTTTGATTTAAAACTTAATTAAACGTTTTTAATTAATACATTCAAATATTAAATCTCTAAGTACAACACAGTTATAAATACATATATATTTTTAAATATAAATATAAATATGTATGTACAAGTATTTATATAAAAACTCTTTAAATATATTTTTTTTGTAGATCTCGCGAAGAGGTGTTGCAAATCATTGGTGAATTAATTGGCGCTTTACAGCGTGGTCGTACTAGTCTGATTATACCAAAGAAGAAAGCAATAGATGAACTTATGAAAGGTCGAAATATGGTAATCCACAGTATTTATATGTTTTTATAAGAGAATAATAATTACATTTCGTCTGCTTACAGAAATCGTTAACACCTAATCTACCAGAAGATCAAGCAATATCTTTCTTTTTACAATGCCATAAACTTATAATAGCTGTTTATCAATTGCTAAATGTACAGGGTACTATGAAAATGGAAGCCACACAAGCTGAATGCTCAGTCGGTTGGCTAAATGAGGTGCTTGTATTATTTACCGTTGGCTTAACGCTGTGCCAACAGCTCAAGGATAAAATTAATGCATTTAAAATGGACGTATCGAGTTAGTAAATTGCATGCTATCATCAAATTTTTTTTTTGTTGATTGTGAGTTAATACTATATATACAATATACATACATATATATATACTCACCACATATGCCAAAGTCAACTTATACAATGTGCGGGTATGTACTAACATATTACTACATATATAGAAAAATATACTAAACACTTCTAACTAGTATCTTACAACATGCAAGTAATACATATTGCACTAAACGTGTAGTTACTAAAACATACATACATATCTACAAAAAGAAGCCAGACACGCCTAAATGTGCCACTAGCATTTACTGTGTCGGTAAGATCGTATGTTATACTTAAATAGGCGTCGTACAGTTAAAAGGAAGGTGGTAATTTGAAAGTAAAAAATCCTTTGATCTCTAGCTATTACACTTAAATCAAACTATTGATTAAAAAAAATACGGAAATCGTTAAAAAATAAGATCTGAAAAAGTGATAATTATAATATTTCAGTCGTACCAACATACTTACACAAATATGAATGAGAAAATAGTAGTTAAAAGCGAAGTAATCACCCAAGGTTGTAAAGGTTTAACCTTTCTGACTTCGATTATAATCATCTGCTTTAATTTCTCATCAAGGCAAATATGCATATGTATGCATCTATGTATACAATGCGTAGAACTTCGGTTTTCAAACAATTTTCATATACATATGTATGTATGCATAAATTATATAAAACAGTTGCATAGAATGAACACATTACATTTCTCTTTATAAAATTATGGTATAATTTACAAATTTCTTTAAAGTGTATATTCAAAATTTATTTTTGAAGGCTGACATTGTCTTCGGGATTTCGAAAAGAGATTAGTAAAAGATTTAATTTTCTTAGCGGAAGCTTTTTTGCTTAATATTAAATACATTTATCAGAATTTGTTTAATTGACGAAAACAGTTTCATGGACTTTTTAAATAACACTAATTAAAATTTTGTATACAAGTGCCAGCTTGGTGCTTAAGTTTTTTGTATTTGAAGATTAAATAATTCTTGTTTTTTGCTAAAAAACTGGAAATATATTATTATTATAAAGTTAAATATATTATTTCTTTTAATTTCAATATCAATAATATTTTTTTTTTTTTAGCTTTATTTGGCTAATTCTAGTTAGTTTTGTATTATATATACGAAAGCGAAAGTATAAGCTTATTGTTCCCGGTAATCTAATTTTTATCATTCTTTTATTTGAGCATTTATTTTCTATTTATTTTATATTCTAAAACGCATGCCACCTTTTTTAAGACATAAGCATTTACATATCCTACACGGATAATTGCATAATACACACTATTTAGGTATGTATGTATGTACATCTATTTGTGCATATTTATGAGGTTTGAATGCTCTCAAAAATATTATATTAAAATAGCACAAATAACCACATATTAAGCTATTATATGTATGTATGTATATAAACAGCAATATGTAGTAACAACGACAAAGTTTAATACAGTAAACCAATTGGAAAAGTATAGATTCGACATAAATATAATTGACAATAACTTCTATTCCATGCATATTGCGTACTTAAGCCCGTAAAATACACGCAGACTAATATATGACTTAAGAATATGATTATTGTATGCCAACTAAATACGGGATATACATGTGTATGTACTTTGCTGTGCACCCTAAAATGTGCTAGACATAAATATATAGGTATATTTGAAATTAAATGATGTAAACGAGAAGATTTCTTCAATACGAAAACTTTAAAACTTGTTGTAACAATCTTATTTATTAGATTTAAGGTAATTAAAGTTCTTCACTTCGCCATTTGGTGAATTAATTTCCTATAAGTGTTCGAAAAACTTGTGAAATTTTACCTAATTGTTCATTATGTATGTCAGCTAACAGTATTTTGGATTTTTTTTTTTTTATAAAAAATGTGATTACGAAATAAACTATTTAAATGCATTACTAAATATAACATATTTAACATTTTTAACATATTCCATAATGAAGCGCATCTCATGAGTTTTCTTTAATGCATTTCGATTTCATATTACTATATTTAATTAAAAAGTAGACTTAAGACAAAATTTAAAGCCTAAACATAAATTTGGAATCAATTACACTTGATTGCCTTGAATTATTGAAATTATGGTTGGAAAAAAGTTAAGCGTTTATGTGTGTGTGCTAGAAAAAACTGTAACAATTCTCCTCTCTCTATGACCAATTACCTATTATATACTTATATTTAAGCTACCTAAATCTCGAACCAAAACCAGTATCTACCTAATAAATTAATTAAATGTATACTTAAATATATTACTTGAGCGTACTTAGTTAATTCAGATATGTTTTCAAATATTAACAAATGAAATTATGTACATCCATTATTAAGTATTCATTTACATACGTATGAGAAAAGTAAATGGTTTATGTGAGTTCATTAAGAAAATGTTGAGCAGAAAATTTGCGTTAAAAGCTCTCTTTTTAAGCATAAAAGCATAAAAAAGTTTTCACTCGAAACAAAACATAAAAGCTCATTATATACAATAAATACCATATACATATTATAAGAAATTAATAGCATTTTTGTAAGCTACAATATTAAATTTTTAGTATATACATACATACAATAAACATGTATTTAAATTGAATTAAAATAAAATTGTTAAAAGAGTTTACAATTGAAATAAATGTATTCGACGTTATTGAAAATGTGGTTTAAAGTCAGAAAATATATATGTAAATATGTACATACATATATACAAAACTATTATGTGAGTAAAATGATTTCATTTCTCACAAATTTTCTCATTCAAGTTCCTCTTGAGTATACTCAACTGCATTAAGCAACTATCACGATATCTTCGCTGTTCAGCAATTTCATCTAATGGTATCATTGCCTCTAATTGTTTCGCAATTTCCACTGCTGTTGGACCTTCCATCTTGGGTGTGGGTCCCATAGTTTCACTTACTGCATAAATGGCATTTGTATAACGTTCAAAGAAATTTGTCATACCCTCGGCATTCAAATGTGCCGTCTTCAATGGTCCCAAAAAAGCATAACGCATACCCAAACCATCGGATATGACACTATCAACATCTTTAACATCGACAATACCGCTATCGATTAAACGCCAAGTTTCATTCAAAACAGCACACTGAAGGCGATTGAGTACGAAACCTTCGATTTCACGACTCAATACAACAGGTTTCTGGCCAATCTCCTCCATAATGGCTCGTGTTCTCATCACAACCTCTGGTTTAGTCCATGGTGCTGGTACCACCTCCACAAGCGGTACATAGTATGGTGGATTGACGGGATGAGAGATGATAATCTGTTGTATGGAAAAGATGAAATGTGGTATTTTTTAATTCAAGCAAAGTAAAGACGCATTTAAAAATTTGAAAATATAGGTATACATATGTACATACATTTATAATACATATATTTTCAATATACACATGAGACAGTCTTTTTATATTCACGGAAGGTGGGAGAAGGGGTTCAAATGTAAACATCAAATTATTTGTCCTTTTAAATATATTCACCTGCAACTTACTTATACCCTCATAAGAAAACGGTGTCTCTTTATCTTCAATATACGTCGTGACTGCCTCCTTGACTTAATCATCGGTGTTAAATTTTTTACGCCTCAGCTCTTTTTTCATTTTAGAAGCAGGTAGTTATCACCAGGCGCCAGGTCTACTCTGTAGGGCGAGTGATTAAAAATCGCTCTTATATTCACTCTTTGCGCTGTTGTTTTTGCGGAAGTACCCATGCACTTTTCGATAAGTTCTCGCGTGACCACCGCGATGCTCCTGCCCGCCCTCGGGCCATCTTCAAGGGATTCCCTCCCTTGTTTAAATAAACTGCGCCACTTGTACAACATGGTTTTCCCTGTACAAGAGTCGCCGTAAACCAATGACATCTCATTAATTATGATCGCAACTGATTTTCCGTGCTTGGTAAGGAACTTTATAACGAAACGGTATTCGATTTCTTCTATATTTCAGTTTTCACTGCTTGGTTGGCGATAATTCAAAGACTAGCTGGCTAATAATAATAAAACCTCATATTTAAACTAATTATGAGTCACTGAGCACGTTACGATCCTAATAAACCTAATTACGCCCTTACAACCTCTCATTACGCGAACATAAAAACGCTCCGTCCTACATCCTTACAACTTTCTACCTATTTTATGCTTACGAGCAATATAAATACATACTCCTACATACTTATGTAGTATAGGTATGTCATATATTTCTTTTTTTGTATCGATAGCTGATTTGTAAATTGTTGTTATTTCAGTCAAACCAATTTTTTCAAATTTTGAAGGAATTTTTCGAATTCTCTGTGTACTTAAGTTTTTGTTTACTAGTATTTACAAAACCAAGATAAGTGCAATAAAAAACTCTCTGTTTTACTCACGTTCGATTGGTGTTTCAAGTCTTTGGAGAAGAGTGATGGCAGGAAGGTACTTGTCGAACTGGAGAGTATAGTTTTGTCATCTACAACGGCATCCAGCTGTTGATAGAGTGCCTTCTTTAATTCCAAACGTTCTGGTATGCATTCCTGTATGAAGATGGCACCCTTCACCAACTCCTTAATATCAGTTGTGCCCGATATGAGTGCAAATTGTTGGCTAGCACTGAGTTTGCCACGCAGTAAGCCTTTCGATTCCAAGCTTTTCAGTTCCTTTTCAGTCTCACGCAATGCATTTTCGATTTGTGCTGGTACACTGTCGTAAAGCACTACTTGATAGCCCACCGATGCGAAGAGCATGGACCATGAACGTCCGATAAGACCGCTAAATATTAAATAAGAGTGTGTATTTTGTATTTTTTTATTGATATTTCACTTGATATTTTTCTGTTTCTTGGAAAGTTACCTGCCCACAATACCAACTTTTCGTTTGCTTGCCATTATTAAATGTTTTATTCACTTTTCTTTGTTAAATGTTCGTACGGAATTTACTGGTTTTAATTTTTTTTTAGATTTTCTTATAATTTTAATTTATTTATTTTTTGTCTTTGTAGAATATTATTTTACTCGTATATTATAATTTTGTCCATCTGTATTTTTGCACTTTTGTGATCAGCGTTCAACTTCTGTCTATTGCATTTATAATCGGGTGTTCTACTGGAACCTCAGCTATATTTTGTGAGATTCGCAATCTCTTATCAATGAGATCATCATAACTAATAAAGAGTTCGTTAATCAACATATAAGTAAGAACAATTCCAATGGCTTACGCGATTATAGCCGAATTAACAACAGTGTGCCATCCCTAGCTTCTTTTCGCTGTTTGACGCCAATTGGAAATACCAAGTGTGGTCAGGTCATTCTCCACCTGATCTTTCAAACGGGGTGGCGGTCTCCTTATTCTTTTGCTTCCACCGGCAGGTACTGCTGCGAAAACTTTCATAGCTGGAGTGCTTTTAACCATTCGAACCACACGGCCTAGCCAGCGTAGCCCCTCCTCTGGATCCGCTGAACTATGTTAATGTCGCCATATATCTAGTACAGCTCAACTCGCAATTGCCAATACTCAAAGGACCACAAATCTTACGCAAAACCTTTGTCTCGAAAATTCCTAACGTCGACACATCAGATGTTGTCATTGTTCATGTCTATGGTGCGTAAACATGTAGGATGATAGCTGAACGAGAATGATGAGGGACTTGTAGAGTTTGGTCTTTGTTAGTTCAATTGCCTACTCAGTCAAAAGTAGCGGCTGGCATTGTTGTTGCTAGTTCCAAGTTAGACAAAATTTTCTACGACTTTCAATGTATGACTGTCAACAATGACGTGAGACGAATAGGTGTCTGTTTGTTTGATGATAGGAGATATTTCGTCTTGCCCTCGTTCACTGCCAGACCGATAGGTCTCGCTTACTTGCAGTTGTGCATTCTTATCGAAGATTGTATCCTCTCTATTCATTTCTGCTTCCGTATTATTTTCTCCAGCAATATATTAAAGTAGTCACACGATAAGAAGCAACTTTGTCTGAAACCTCGTTTGGTATTGAACGGCCCACAGAGGTGTATTAGCGCTCGAGAGAGGAGGCGAAGCTAACGAGGTAGTAGGCTTAGTAGAAAAGTGTGGACGCGATGGGGATCCCAACAGGACGACAAAAGCTTTCACTTCGAAAAATTTCAGAGGTAGTGCCGTGACACCGTTCACCACTCAGGAGGGGAAGAGTTAAAACGATTTACCATTTTGTTTTAGTTGAAGTTTGCCGGTTTTACTAGTAGATGTCGCTAGCAATATGAAAATACGAAAAGATCTTTATGCAGATCTTTTATTCTTTGAAAAATGGCGGGGAGGCTAGCTATGGATTTACTAAGGTAAAAATTATGACCTAAAAGTCAGATGCCCATCTATAGAGGACATGTCTTAAAAGAATGAGATTAGTGAAGAAGAAGATCTTATGGTCTCCTTGAGCGATGTCGATAACATGAAGATGCAGTGGATGTCTTGCCACTGGCTTAGATTTAGACTTTTAACTGCGCCAAGGGCGAGATCCAATTTTTGTGTGTATCTTAAAAATCTTTCCAACAAATGAAAGACTCTACAGTTTGTTTTAAGCCACCTCCGAACGGTCGATGAATTTTGAAAATGGGGATGAAGAACTTGTATTTCATATCAGAAATACACTCGCAGGGCTTCACATTCTCTGCTTGGTCGGACCAGGGCTCGAACTCTTCCGAATGACAATACGCACTGCTTGCCACTTGGATATTGCGAAAGCGATGTTAAATTATATTAATTTTGAAATGTTGATCTTCAAATTTAATGACTATTTTACAGGGAAAGGACAGAGAAGCACAATGAGTCTACTCAGTGACTTAAGTGAGACCGTTTGGGCAAGCCATTAACATCACCTTTTCTATCATGCCATCAATCAATCAATCAAAATATTAATACACACATTCAACTTTTAGAATTTATTTTTTAAAACATAAAAGCTGAAGATAAATAAATTATAAGAAATTAACAACATTTCTGTGAGCAAATCTTACAAATTTTTATAAATTCACATACCATACACATGTAGGTATGTATGTATACATAGTTATAACTTTACAATTTCAGCATATTTACATATATATATGTACGCAGTTTGTCAATTTTATACCGCATTTATAACATTTAATTTATCCGTTACCTAGCTGCAATTTATTCATTCAATTTCTTCTTCAGAATACTCAACTGTGTTAAGCAATTATCACGATATGTTCGTCGCTCTGGCAGCTTATCTAACGGCACCATTGCTTCTAATTGCTTCGCAATTTCCACTGCTGTTGGACCTTCCATCTTGGGTGTGGGTCCCATAGTTTCACTTACTGCATAAATGGTATTTGTATAACGTTCAAAGTAATTTGTCATACCCTCGGCATTCAAATGTGCCGTCTCCAGTGGTCCCAAGAAAGCATAACGCATACCCAAACCATCGGACATGACACTATCAACATCTTTAACATCGACAATACCGCTGTCAACTAAACGCCAAGTTTCATTCAAAATGGCATACTGAATGCGATTGAGTACGAAACCTTCGATTTCACGACTCAAAACCACAGGTTTTTGGCCAATCTCCTCCATAATGGCGCGTGTTCTCTTCACAACCTCAGGCTTAGTCCATGGTGCTGGTACCACCTCCACTAGTGGAACATAGTATGGTGGATTGACTGGATGAGAGACGATGATCTGTTGTGTGAGAAGGAAAAGATGATATATTTTTTTACTCAAGCGAAAGTGAATACATATTCATAAAAATAAAAAAATAAAGAAAAAAAACTAAAAATATATTTTTAAAAAATTATATTGTGAAAAATTTATAGAGATTCTGTATATGATTTCTAATATTCATGGCTTTATTTGGTTTAATAGTTCAATCAGGCTTCAGCTCATAACTAAAATGTCAACGCACCTAAATGTAGGCAACATTTTTTAACTGTGTTTATTGGTGTGGGTCGGTAAATTTTTTACAATCGATTTCTACTTTGCCAATAAAATTCTAGAGTTTAAAAACAAAATTTATTTTTTTAGATTTAATAAAAATATATTAAATATTTTAACCATCCGTTTTTGCTATAAAAATTGTCCCCCGGAGGTCGAAGAGATAGAACAAAAGATTCTTTTGGATTAATCATGGATATGCTTTAAAGTAACTATTCCTATCTCTACGACTAGTAATAGGGACTTTAAAGACTATACGAATTTTTATACCGTTGTTGGGAGCACACCTTGGAAAGTTTACATTTCCGGGCACACTGTAATCGTCACAGAAAATACAAAGAAAATTTTTTATCAACATTTTTCACAGCTTGTAGTCTTTATCCTTTGGATTTGAAAATTAACTTTTTGCAGAAGTGCACTAAACTCTTGTAAGACCCAGAGAAGGGATCTAGCGGCTGATGCCCAGAGTATACAGAATTGATGGATGAAACACTTCTCCAGTCTGTTGATGGGCAGTGACAATGGAACACGAGGAGATGGTGAACCCGATTCCTAAATCGATGACGATGGAACAAATTGCCTGACTTTGAAGAATTTCGAATACCGAATGCAACAAAGTTACGTTGGCCGATAGATTGCTGCTGCTTTCGGCTTTTTTGCTGATTCCGGCGAATGGAACCTAAGTGCGGCTTTAGATCTTATAAACCTACCACTGACCAGATATTTAGCATGCATTAAAAGTACCCGAAAAAAGGGATTAATTCAAACCAGTCTTCGACAGGAGGAAATGAGCTGACTCTACATCGCTTTGCTGGAATTTGGGATCTCCAAAAAAAACTTATACATCTGTGTAAACTGACGTTAAGCAACACCAAAAGCTTCTACACGAACGGACAGGACCTCCTCGAGCTGTTCGATACCAAACGAGGTTTCAGAAAAGGTGAGCTTAATAGATCTTCTATATAAGGGTACAAGTGCAAACACGCGAAGCGTATGGGTCTTGTAGTGAACGAGGATATGGCGAAATAGCTTCTGTCATCAAACAAACAGTCATCGCATCCTGGAAATCCAACACAGAATCACTTTTGCCCACAGGCAAAAGTACATTCCTCTCTCGACGAACAAAGCCGAAACACTAAAAGTCCTTCAGCCAATGCCTAAGCAATGACAACTTCTGATGATTCAGCGTTAGGAGTTTTCTATATAAAGGTTTTGCATTAGATTTATGATTCTTTGCGCATTGTCACTGTCGAGTATCGCATTCAATGGAGCGATGGACAACTCAGTGATATTGATATAAATAATTGAACAACTGAACATATAGCAAATACTTTGCCTACGTCATGTAGTCTGAATGGAAAAGAATACACCAGCTGTGAGAGTATTCGATGCTGTATCTGGTGATATAAGCAAAGGAAGAGGAAGACCTTACTTCGCCAGGATAAGACCTGGTTACACTTGGTACTACCAATTGACGTCCAACAGCGAAAAGAAGGAAGAGATGGCGCACTGTTTTTAATTCGGCTACAATCGCATAAGCAGTGTCAGTAAAGAAGAAGAAATAGTAAACTGAGGAGCAAAAAAGTTAGATGTATATCTTATATTGTACTTTAAGAAAGTGAGTAATTTTTTTTTGTATTAAATTTTTAATATTATATTAACCTATTTAGAATTGTTTTGGGGTTTCTCAAAAAAAAAATAATAATAATAAAAATAAAAATCTTTCTCATCGCACCACTACTCCATTAAAAGATACATACCTATACGATAGCCTGCACGAGTGTTCTAAAAAATAAAAAAATAAGCTGCAAATCATAAATATCATACATTTGACATTAGTACATAAGCAGATAAGTTTGCAGCACTTTTAACACACGTTTGATGCCCGTGGCAGTGAAATGTTTTACCAAAACCTCTTGGGTCGTTTTAAGAGCATAAAAGTGCAAAAAAGACGTTACTCAATGAAAGTCAAATTGAATCACGGGCACACTTCAACTACATTTTATCAAGATTAGAATATAAATGCAGAAAATAATAGCAAAAATTCTTATCTTTAGCTTTAGCATGGAAAATTAATATGATTTTTTTTGTTTATCTATGTCACCTTGCGAGGATGTGCACTTGTTTTTGTACTTATTTATAACGCATAGATAATCAGGAGTATATACCATATATGTATGTCTGGTTTGCTCTTATTATTATTATTTTTTTTTATTTTAAGTATGCATAACTTATCAGAATTTTGTGTGCTGGTTTTCTATGGGCCGTTGTACATACATAGTATGTATGTATATACATTGTTGTTGTATGTGCATTAGCAGCAGAAAAACAAATCATTTGTTATCTGTCACTAAAATATGGTGTTAAAATGTCGACACTTGTGTTAAATTAATGACGTGATTGATTACGCAAAACACAATTAAAATACGAGTATATTTAATGAGTTGATTGATTTTTTTTTGACGAATTCACAACTTCAAACAATATATATACTTTTAATTGCTAAAGGAAGCCATTTAATATTATTTATGTACATATATATTTATGTATGTAAGTATATTGATTTCATTTGTCATTTGTGTATGTAACGCTGTTTGTAATTTGTACTATCTTTTTATTTATAAGTGTTTACACTGTTATAAATGACTTTGAGGGCGTGTCAAATCAGCTTATCACCATTGTGGTTGTGTGAAAAATTCCGTCAGATATTTTACAATAACGGTACAGCAAACAAAAAAGGTCCACTTAAATTTGGCATTGAATTTTTTGCTAAGAAAATGCTTTTGGCGGTTAAAAAGTTCAAAATAAATGTATTTAATTAACTGAATTTAAAATCATAATTACTGTCTGCTAAAAAAAGTTCACTTCTAACATTGAAATTTGTCCTAAATAACTGCTATAGTATATATGTAACCTATATGTATAGGATTATCCATTTCGTGGTTTAAATAGTATATAGCTGTATTGCTGGACATCTGTCAAACTTAACTGTCAAATTAAACATATTTTGGTATAGTTAACAATCGTACAACACGTTAACATGGTTAAAACCTAATAAAAAAATTGGTAATTGAAACGGGTTCGTTTCGTGCCACCAAGATCGTGCGATTTGACACCGTTGGACTTTTTTCGTGGGGCTACACGAAAGACCGTGTTTGTGCATATAAATCTATAACTCTTGAGCACTTGAAAATCAACATTCGTTAAGTTATGGCTGAGATACCGGTCAATATGTTCCAAAAAGTGATCGAAAATAACCTCAAACGGATCGAGTTTGCGAAAATTCGCGAGGCGGTTATTTGAATAATGTCGTATTTCACATATAATGCCAAAGTCCAAACTTTATAATAAAAAAGGAATTTTATGAAAAAAATTATTTTAAATGCATTTTACTTAAGTTTATTTTCGAAACTGCAAAATGAATAACCCTGTAAGTCAAATCAAGGTGAAAAATGCACATTATTTCTTTTCATCATTAAGCAAGTTGAATTGGGATTTTTTCTAGCATTTAAAGCAAACAGGTTTTTATGCATTTTCGGTCGAATTTTTCGCACTCAAATTCTGTACACTCAAATGTTGTATTTACGAAACGAAAATAAAGTACAATAAAAAACTCTCTGTTTTACTCACGTTCGATTGGTGTTTCAAGTCTTTGGAGAAGAGTGATGGCAGGAAGGTACTTGTCGAACTGGATAGTATAGTTTTGTCATCTACAACGGCATCCAGCTGTTGATAGAGAGCCTTTTTCCATTCCAAACGTTCTGGTATGCATTCCTGTATGAAGATGGCACCCTTCACCAACTCATTAATATCAGTTGTGCCCGAAATGAGTGAAAATTGTTGGCTAGCATTGAGTTTGCCACGCAGTAAGCCTTTCGATTCCAAGCTTTTCAGTTCCTTTTCAGTCTCACGCAATGCATTTTCGATTTGTGTTGGCACACTGTCGTAAAGCACTACTTGATAGCCCACCGAGGCGAAGAGCATGGACCATGAACGTCCGATAAGACCGCTAAATATTAAATATTAGTATGTATTTTGTATTTTTTATTGACATTTCACTTGATATTTTTCTGTTTCTTTCTAAGTTAAGTAGTCCTTACCTGCCCACAATACCCACTTTGCCTTTGCTTGCCATTTTGTTCTGTATTTACAATAGTTTATTAAGCACTTGAATACGAAATTACAATTGTTGATTACAATACTACACACTCGGTATGTGCTCTCCTGACGGTTCTTTATTGTTAGACTTTTATTATGCGTCTGACGTTCACTTGTGTTGTGAGAACGTTATAAATACTGTATTTTGCGCACCGGCAAAAGTCTTTGGCTTTGGGTTTGTGGTTTGTTTAGAGCTTTGAAGTTTTCGTCTATCTCATCTCTTATCGCTCACTAACACCGGCGGAAGGTGCTTTGCCAGTGTTGCCAAGTTTGTAATGATTTGGCGTTTGTTTTTGGTAAGCTTATGAAAGTAATAAATAAAAGTGATTAAAATTGCAGATACATATATAAGTGCATACAAAATAAATAATATCCCACATATGAAGATGGCTTATGTCTGTAAATACCTACAAATCGCAGAATTAGATAACTATGTTTTTTAATACTTCAGATTACATTTCACTTGGCTAATCGGGTTAGTAATTTGGTTCACATAACGGTTGAATACCAAATATACAACATAATAACTCTGTTCGGTGAGAAATGCCAGTAGCGAAATTAAGAGAGTAAGATATTTTACTCTTCCAAAGGAAGGAAGGAATTTAATGAATAGGATTCAGTAAAAATTAATCAGACGTGTGGTTTTCGGAGTTGGTATTTTTGACAACTGTTACTAGATTTATACAAGGTTCGCAAATCTTGCAAATTTATTACCAAACTAATGGTAATAATATCGCGTGCTGCATCAATATTCGGTCGGTATTTCCTCTAATGGATAATATGCATCTGCTGTGGAGCAGATTACGAAGAAGACCCAAACGAGTTCATCTGCAATCGCGCGCAACAATTAGAGTTGTGCCCATTCGAAGTTATCGAAGTTTTTTGCGGAATGATCATAGTTTGCGGACGTACAAGATGTGAATCCAGCAAAAATTAAAGCCGAATGACGGTCAAGTTCGTCGCATCCCGATATTCCCAAGAAAATTTTGTTCAGGGATGAAGCCAACTTTCGGTTGAATGGTTACGTTAATAAATAAAATTGTCGCCTTTGGAATGATAATAATCCACAAACCATTATTGAAACGTCGCTACATCCTCAGAAAGTCACTGTTTATTTTGCTCGATGAGCAGAGGAAACCATTGGGGCATATTTCTTGAAGAATGAAGTAGGCATGATTTTTTCGTGCCTGACTTGGGCGATGTTGATGTCGGCTAACTTTGGTTCCAACAAGATATCGCTACATGTCTTGCAGGGTAGGGTTATGCAAAGGCGATTTATGCTTTTGAAAAGAATATTCGGCGCGTTATTGCTAACTTATTTGTGGCCGCAATATCTGAGTCGTTTGCATTGTGTATAATATTCGGAATGACAATACCTCTGAGTGTATTTCTGTCATGGAATAAAGGCTCCGCATAGAAATCTATCAACCGTTCACAGGCGACTAAGAATAAACTATAGGTCCCTCCATTTCTTGGTAGAACATCAAGATGGACACCACAAATTGGAGGAGGAGACCAGCCGAAAATTGCTCGAAAACTCTTAAAGATGACTTATCGTATGTCGTTATCGGTCTAAAATATAATTTGTTGGTAAGAGGTATTATCCATGTGTTAGACTTCGAGGCTGACATTAATATTAGTGTCTGAATGAAGGACTCAAACACGAGTGTACTGATTGTTCGATATTTTGTCTTGTCCTCGATAAAACCTAACCTTTAAACGGTCTTTAGTAGATTCAGCTGATAAAACTTTATAAAGAAGTTAATGTGTGCACCTTGTCAAGCCATCCTTGCTATATTTGAATAACTCAGCCAGTAAATCATTGTCTCGCGCACGACTAACCAGTATAACTCAACCTAACCTGTCCTTTCTTCAACCGAAGGATACGACGTTCGCTTGCTCATCCTCCAACAAAAGGACTAGGGAAAGAAATTTTTTTTGGATAACAATGAGACTTAGCAGGTGATATCGGCTCATTTTAAGTCAAAAATAAATGACGGTTTATCCAAATATCAATTCCATTTTTCATTTTACGAGATTTTGTACCTCCCCTCGCACATGAGTGTGTGTTTCTACAGAGCTTTCTTCGTTAAAACATTTCTCAAATAAACTGAAAGCTTTATGTTAAAAATCACACACTCTATTCGCATATACGAGGGCTAGTATTGCAATCTAGCAACTGACAAATTTATCGTAAAGTAGGTAATAACTTCCGACGGTGATTAACTCAGCAACAGTGCATCGATGTTTGGCGATGGTATGTTGAATTCAATCGTGGTTTTACTCGTAGAGCACTAAAAGATGAATTTCGTGTATGTCGCCCAAAATCACTTTTGTTTCGGAAACTATTGATGCTACGCCCAAACGGATAATACAAGATCCTCATGTAATCTATCTTTAGATTGAGACAACTATTGTGGGACCAGCATATATTCAATATTGCATGAACATTGACTCTTAATTAAGATCTATACAATTATTAGATTTGAAAAACAATAAGGTGATTACGGATGTTAAATATTTGTTTTTGTTATCTAATCCCGAAATATAAAGGGCAGCCCTCGCATTTATTTCTAAAGTTAAATTGTATGTACAAAGAGAAGACTTTCTCTTTGTTCGTGCAAATTCTCTTTATTTCTTTGCTTGGAGAACTAATTCTCTTAAAGAATGATCACTCGGAGATATCATTTGTTGATTCGTACTGAGAACGGTATTTCACAAAGCTACGAAGAAGACAAGAATATGGAAAAATAGTAAAAAAGAAATTTTGCTTATTTGCTTACTTTAGTGAATTTGTTTTTACATATTCAAATAGGTAATTTAAAATTACAAATGCTTGCTTATATTGTTCCCAGTATATGCACATTGTTGTGCATCGGTTCAGCGGTTACAAAGTGCCAATTATATTTACATATACTCGTATCTTTGGCTTGATCTATATGAACATTTTTGCATATTTATGCATACTTACATATGTACGTCCTTAAAACCCGGCTTGCTTTCGCCCACCTCCATTTTGTGTTTTTTCATACATATTTATTTAAGTATGTCTACAGACACTTAGCAACTATTAAGCGATTGTTATTAGTGATAACAGAATTCTTAATTAATTACAGCCCAGTTATCAGTAAATATGTATGTAACTTAATGACCTACAATAAAAAAATATTTAAAATTTAATTTCATCTTCATTGTTTTTTTTTAAATAATAAATTCTTTTCATTTATTAGTAAATATTTAATGTAAATACTTTTTTATTTAATTTTTATTTAAGTTTTATTAATTCTCTTTTAATACAGCTTTATTGATTACACCCGGAAATTGTGTATATTTTTGTGATTTTCCAGTCAATGCAATAAATTGCTCAGCAACTTCCACAGCAACACGCACCTGTGCTTCAGCAGTGCTGGCACCCAAATGCGGCGTGGCCACAACTTTGGGATGCGCAATCAGTTTTTTAGTCACCTCCGAAACGGGCGGCTCCTCGGTGTACACATCGAAAGCAGCGCCACCACAAGTACCTTCATACAATGCGTCGAGAATCGCCTTCTCATCAATAATACCACCGCGTGCCACATTCACAACTTTAACACCAACTTTGCACTTTGCAAGTGTTTGGGCGGAGATTAAATTTCTAGTTTGTGGAATGAGTGGCGTGTGTACGGTAATGTAATCAGCAAGTGGCCAAATACTTTCCAAATCCATTTTTTCAATACCAGCTGCACGTGCTTCCTCCTCTGTTGTTATCGGATCATACCCAATGATACGCATGCCCCATACCTTCATGCGTAATGCCACCTCACGACCAATGCGTCCCAGACCGACAATGGCAAGAGTTTTGCCATACAATTCAGTACCGCTGTACAGTTTGCGGTCCCAGCGTCCCTCCAGCATACTACGCGCTGCCGGCACAATTGGTCGTGCCAAAGTACCAATTAGTAGGCAAGTCAATTCACAGGCCGAAATTGAATTTCCTCCTGGTGTATTCAATACAACAACATCATGACTTGTAGCAGCCGATACATCGATATTGTCTACACCTGCGCCAGCGCGTCCCACCGCTTTCAGTTTGCCACCCTCTGCTGTGCCGGCTTTGAGAACTTCGGCTGTTATTTTGGTGTCCGAACGCACAATAACCGCATTGTAGTTTTTCACTGCGGCGCACAGCTCGTTGACGGGCAATTTAAGTTTTGTATCAACTTGAATTCCATTGCTTTGTAGCAAATCTACGCAAGCTTTGTCTACCGCATCACAGATCAACACATTTTTAATATCAACAGGCATTTTTTTGAACTGAAATAACCTCTTTCTTGTTGTCTACAAAGTTTAGTGATAAGATTGTTGTTGTTAAATGGCGCAAAATAACACAAGGAACGTCTTTTCAGCTTTGAGCGCGGCTTAAAACTGAAAACCGCTTTTAACGAACTTAGATTTTATAAGTCGCTGCTCAGTTGAGAAGAGAGTGGCTCTGTGGAGACCGCACGAAATGACTCTTTGTATAATTTTTTTTTCACAATGGGAAAATTTAAATTCACAATATGAGACTGGATCTGCAGCTGTAATCTAGGTATTCGTGAACTTTTAGGAAGCCTATAGAGATTACTTTATGGAAATCCTTTGAAAATTCCAAATTTTTTTTTAAATAGTTTAAAATAAAAAATAAATAAAATTAAAAAAAATAATAAATAAAATCAAATAAAATAAAGTATGTTAAATAAAATAAAATAAAGTAATGTAAATTAAAATAATATAACATAAAATTTAAAATAAAATAAAATAATGTAATTAAAATAAAATAAATTAATTTAAAATTATATTAAACTAAAAAGTACAAAATAAAATAAAATAAACTAAAAAAAAAATTAAAAATATAAACTAAGTGAAATAAATTAAAATAATTAAAGAAACTAAAATAAAACAACAAAAAATAAAATAAAATTAAAAAAAAATAAAGAGAATAAAATAAAATAAAATAAACTAAATAAAATACAATAGAATAAGAAATAAAATAAATTACAACAAAATAAAACTAAGCTAAATAAAATAACGTAAAACGAAGAAAAATAAAAAAATAAAATAAAATAAAACAAAGTAAAATGAAATAAAATAAAATAAAATAAAATAAAATAAAATAAAATAAAATAAAATAAAATAAAATAAAATAAAAAAAAAAATAAAAAAAAAAAATAAAATAAAATAAAATAAAGAAAAATAAAATAAAATAAAACAGAATAAAATACAATAAAACCAAAAAAATAAAAATATAATAAAAAAATCAAATAAAAAAAAAATAAAGAAAATAAAATAATATAAACAAAAAATAAAAGAAAATAAATAAAAATATATGAAATAAAATAGAATAAAATGAAATAAGAAAAATCGAACAAAAAAATAATAAATAAAATAAAAGAAATTAAATAAAAGTTATATAAAATGAAGTAACAGGAATTAAAAAAATAAAATAATTGAAATTAAAATATATTAAAATGAAATACATTAATATAAAATAAAGTAAAATAAAATAAAATTAAATTAAATTAGGAAAAAAGAATAAAATAAAATAAAATCCAAAAAATAAAATAAAGTAAAATTAAATCAAATAAAATGAAATATAATGATATACAGGGTGCGCCATCTAGACCTTCGGTATTTCAACATTGAACGCACTGAAATCGTAGCGCTTTACATTGAAAACAATGGTTCAGTTGTGAAAACAGTGCGTTTTCACGTTGTGCGACATGTTAATGATTTGGAGTAGCCTCCTCGTTCTCCAGATTTAACTGTATCTGACTTTTTTCTTTGAGGCTATTTAAAAATTAAAGTTTGTGCTACGTATTAAAAATAAACTTTAATATAGTAACTGACTGTTCAAGAACTTTAAATTTTAAATTCACGTTATGAGTACAACAGATTTTAATTATTTGTGAGCTTTTGCTGTATTTAATTAAATTAGCACACTCTGTGTTGATTTAAGTTTAGGTAAGCTTTTAAAAAATTTTAAGTGTTCATGAATATTTTTAATCAGATATTTATTCAAATATTCACTTCCACATATTAGTCTGCTAAGTAATTCAAGATAACAAGTCCCAAAAGAAAACATACATAAATAACAAAATTTTTCATATATACTCGTATGAATGTATGTACAACATATTTCTTACTATTCCCTAGTACTGCTCGTACATGGCAGTAAATAACCGAGAAAAGCACAATAAACTAAAGCTCCACCACAGATAAAGAAATTTAATTCACAATAATTAGCCATTAAGTGCCGGCTAGATTGGCAACGGCAATACTGCCCAGACAATCCGCCATAAGCGATATACAAGTTGTCATGACACTAAAAAATGGTAAGAGATAAATTCATTTTCCCAGTTTCACACGGGTTGTGTAATATGATACAATACACCGCAATAGTAACACCAAAAGTTCCGTCAGGATCAGAAAGGACCGCTCCTAGTCGCTCCTAATCTATTGAAACAGATGATTGAAACTGATGATTGATTTCTGATTTCTCCAGACTGCGAAAAGGGAGGCGAAGCGTATGGGTCCGCTAGTGAGCGACGACAAGACGAATTATCTCCTGTTACCAAAGAAACAGGCAATCCGGACAATCATAACTTTAACGTTGTTGATAATTTCGTCGATTTGTGAGACAGTGTTAAGGCTAACAATAAAGCCAGCTGGAAAGCCAACGCAGAATCACTCTTGCCAACAGGTGCTACTTTGGACTGAGTAGGTAAATGATAGGTTAAATCCTCTCTCGGCGAACAAAGACCAAGCCTTGCAAGTCTCTCATGGGCATTATTGTGCATTACGCATTGGCAAGGGCTATTACCAGTCGATGGAAAGATGAGCTGCCCGATATATACGACATAGTTCAGCGCATAAAGACTCTGAGGCTAAGCTGGCTAGGTCATGTGATCCGGATGGAAAATAATACTCCAGTTTTCGATACACTACCCGCGAAAACGGAGAAAGAGGAAGGCCTCCACTTCGTTAGAAAGATCAGCTGGAGAAAGACTTGGCTACACTTAGTTTTCCCAACTGACCCAATTAGCGAAGAGAAGGAATGAATGACGCGATGTTGTTAACTCGGCTATAATCGCGTGAGCGCGTCAAAATCAATCTATTGAATATCCATATTATTGATAATATGACAACATGAATTCAAAAATAAGGATTACATTTTATACAAAAAGGGCTTAAGAGAAAGAATTGAAATATAAATTAACGATAATTTTTTATATATTTAAAATGAAAGAAATAAAATTATTTTTCTATTAAAAGGTCAAAATCAGTGAATGAGGAACTTCATAAAATAATTGCGAATAAAATTCTAAAATGTTACGTAAGAATAATTAAAAGATTTCTTTAAAAAGTATACAAACTGAGCATGTTTTGCCTACTAAATGATTTCAATATTTATTTGAAAAAAAAAATTAAAAAAATCAGCTCTATATCCTTATTGGGTTCAAGATCGAAAATCGTCTTCAATATGTGCTTCTAACATATTTAGATTATTCCATTTTTAATCGTGTAAACCGTAGCTTACAATTACACTGTATATTTTTTTTATAAGATATGCAAATTTTTAAACAAGAATATACTGAATATATATAGGTATATATGTACATGTATGCACATGTCACATTATTCATTTTAAAATAAACTTTACGTTTATCAGTTGATAAGCGATGTTTTGAGGTTGACGGTATAATATGGCGTGGGAACCAGGTGGATGGTATAAATGAGCGAGAGTGATTTGCAGTTTGTTTTTCTTTTCACGGTTGTGTTTTGTTTACGAAGGTTTTTAGATGTGAAAGCAAAGTTATAAAAATTATTAAGATTGCAATGTTTGTTTTTTATTTATAATTTTTCCTAGGCTTTTACTTAATCATATGTACAAATCTTCAATAACAATTGTAGCCGGTATGGAAAAATATATGAAATCAATCTATCTGAAAAATCGTTAAAAAAAATCTCTCAATGAAAAGAAATTCTGCCTCCTGGACTGGAGGAAGCTTTCAACAACATCTTACCGGATGGCGTTAAATCAGCTACTCCTGTGTATCAATTTACGTGAGCAGAGGGACGGCTCCAGGCGGCGTCTTATTTGTGAATTCCGCGTCAACTTAAAAAATGTTGAGCTGATCCTGTACCACTTTAAATGGAGTTGACCTAAGCCTCAGAAGGAAGGCAAAATTTCTCCACGTAGCTTTGGACAAGAAGCTGAATTGGAACGCTAACATAGTATGCAGATAGTCGAAGGCTTCCGTCGCCATCCCTTTATACATGTAAAAGATCCATTAGTAAGAAATGGAATTTTAACCCTATGATCTGTCAATCCATTAGCATAAGTGTAGATTACGCTAAATGAAGGCTTAAAATTAATATTTTTTATACTAATTGACGATTTCAAAAATTATGCTGGACTTTCGCCGATTTCTGCAGGAGATGATCAGACATATCATATTACATTTCAAGTGGGTTCCTGGTCACAGGAACGTGGGGAAAATTGTAAGTTACTTGTCAGGTTAGGCACGACTATGCACACTGTTACTTGTAGAATTTCTAAACAAACTTGACCGGAATGCACAAAAAATAGTTTGGAAATACTTGAAATAGGCTGGATACACAAACAAATTCGATGTATGGTTTCCACATGAGCTAAGGAGAAAAGACTTCAAAGATCGAATTTCTATTTGAGAATCGTTGTTGAATCGTAGCAAAATAGACCAATTTCTGAAGTGGATGGTAACTGATGATGAAAAGTGGATCACTTACAGCAACGCCAAATGAAAACGGTCGTGGCCAATGAGCAGTGAGTTGGCAAATTGTATACTTGGTAGGATTGGCGAGGCATTATCCACTGCCAGTACTATCAGCAATGTGAAGCGCCCAGCTTTGATCAACAGGAGGGGAATTGTGTTTTATCAGTCCGACCAAAGGCAGACCACACACATCGGCAGGGACTCGCCAGAAGAAGGGTTTTATATGACAGTGGCATAATGACATTACCTTCCAAATGGTAGAGAGTTACCAAGCAAAACGATGCATATTTGACATTAATCAAATAATTCTAACAATGGTAAATAAGGCCTTCAATTTAATGCAAAAATAATGTACTAGTTTGTAAAGATTCGCATATCTCGAAATGTTACCGACCGGGAAGAAGACTGACCTATTCGAAAAAATCGTATTTATAGTTCTTTTTTATTGAATTTCTTTTTTTACATGAAGTGGACCGATCTATTTTTAAAAATATGCATACCATATTAATGGTTCGAGTTAGTTGAATCTTTGGATGATACGCCGAAGTGGAACACTCTTGTTTTCTGGAATTCGACCAGAGACGTGAGACCCAGTTAACAAAATTAGTATGAACTGGATGCAAACATAGATCGTGCGTTTATATACATACGTTCAGCTTGAGTATGAATTAGGCTTAGCTTCGAAATACATACAAATAAGTAGTTAAATCAATAATATTATATATTAAACAATTTAATATTTTGACTTAGATTATGCTCAATTAGGGGTTTTTCATTGTACTTTGAAATATCAAATAAAATAAAAATTGTACAAACTACAGAAGGCCAGAACAACGTGTCCGGGTCTACTAGTTAAAACAAAAACTATAAGATTTATGTTTAATTAGTTGATTAATTATCAAAAATAATAATTTATTAATCACACATTTCTAACAGTTCAACTTCTACATCTGAGTATGTATATTCGAGGAAGGAACTCCTTTACAATCTGAATTAATCACGCTCCACTTTTAGCAGCTGCATCAGGACTCTTGCGCACAAGAAGTAACGCGAGGAAACCGCAAACATACATAGCACTGCAAGCAATATAGAAATTCCACTCACAATAATGACCCATAAGAGCGCTGGCAATATTAGCGCCGGCAACACTGCCTAAACGGCCGATCATGATGGATGTACAACCAGCCATGGCACTAAGGACAATGAAAGAGATTCGATTAACGACATTTAAAAACTGCAAACTTATCGACTTACCGCAGATGTGTTGGATATAAATCGACTGTAGCAGCGCTGAGTACTTTTATCGACACGCCTACGAGGAAGAAGAGTACGTAGAGGTAAGCGGCAACTGACGGATTGGCTATACAAATCGATACTAGGCCACAGGACGTATAGAATATCATCGAAGCAGCTGTTATAATAAGGTAAATAATTTTTTGTGCCTTAAAATTTGTTAATTAAAATCTTTAAATGTTTTAATTTAGACATACAAAGTATTAATTTTTTCCCCACACGATTTATAATCAAACCAATAAAAGCGATCGAGCTGATAGAGAATACTTCCATAATAAATGAATAATAATAGGTGGAGTTTTCCAGCTTATTTATGCATTGAATGGTCTAAAAATTGAAATTAAAAATTATTTAGTTGAGAATATCATACGAGGGAGTGATTTAATGTTTGCGAAATGAGAGGGTTGTAGGGTTGTGATTAGACTCATTAGGATCGTAACAAGTTCAGTGACTCATAATTAGAATAAATACGAGAGTTCAAATACTGGCACGACCAACATCCAAAAGTTGTAGAAAATTAATTTAATTAAAAAATTGAATAAAATTTTCTAACTGCGGTCGGCAGGGAATGTTAACCCGAGTGTATTTCTGAACAAATCAACCTTGCATAAGGTGGGCTTCGATATTTAGAGTCGCCCATCTTACAGACCAGACCCGCCGCCGAGTGATTATTACCTGTTTTCGAAAATGAAAAAAGAGCTGAGAAGCTTTGCACGTAAATATATTGAAAAAGAGGAATAATTTCGCGGAATTAAAAGCGCTCTCTCGTTCTTAAAAATTGTGTAAAAAAAAATGTTTTCTTACGCCATTATTTTTGTAGAGATTCTTCTCTTGCGCATAAAAAATTTCACAAATTTGCTTAAGCTCGCCCGGATGCTCCTGCATAAATGCTACCATACTGTTGATTACATGCGGGAACCACATGTGAAGACCATTTGTGATGGCAAATAGCCAAAATTGTATAAAACAAATAATAATGGTAATACGCAAATATTTTCGCTGAAACAAGGACACAGTCTGTTTCCACATGGTCTGTAGGAAATTTTTAAATTCCAATGTCGATATCGCGGCATCATCGTCATCAGGCAGTATGTGTGTGATCTGAAAGAAATAATCGAATATTTTGCATTTAAAGTACTGAAAAATTTAATATTTTCAAAATTCCCAACTACACACATTAAGCACCCGCTTGCCGCCGCCATTCCAACGATGCATTTTCTTCAGTACTTCAATTGCTTTCTTCTCATCGCCAACAGCGAGTAGAAATTTCGGACTTTCAGGTAGAATGAACAGAGACAGAGCGCTAAGAAAGCCTGGTATGCCGGAAACAGTCACGAATAAACGCCATGGCTTATAGTCGATGCCAAGGAAAGTTAAGTGTAAAATCCAATCTTGATTGATAACTAAAAAGGCGATCATTGGCATAATCATTGCAACTATGGCGAATACGAAAGCTGAACCCATGATGGCGCGTGAACGTGTCTTATCGATGTGGAATTCACCGAGGTAGGAGTAGATTATTGCAGTGCTAGACAAACTGTATGAGGAGGGAAAACAAGATTTTTTATTAAAAAATAAGTATTAATAATTACACACCCGACTCTGTGCATCAAAGAACCTTCGTCAACAAACACAAGGAAGGTGTGACGTCGAAAACGTCAGCAATTCGGTATAAGGAACTGTGGGATGGTATTTCAGGCTTCCCACGTACAGCTGCAAACGAAGCTATTGGCTTTTAAAAAGGTCGAAAAAACAGCTGATACGATCGGCTGAAGAGGGAAGCAAGACGCATATGCAGACAAAAAAGGTATAGGACGACATGTGTGATAATGAGAGCGTGAGAAGCTTGCCGACTGTGGTACTGCTCTAATATTCTACGAAAAGAAGCGGCAAGTTATAGAAGGTTTCAAAACCGGAGCAAACTCTTGCGGCACCACAAGAGAGGATCTACCGAGTGAAGCCCAATTACGGACTTCTTCACTGTTGATTGACAGTGGAAATGGAACACCAAGAGATGGCGAGCTCGATTCCCCAATTGGCGACATTGGAACATATTTTTCATTGCACAAAAAGTAGTTCGAAAAGCTATTGTTCGCTTGAAAAACAAAAATGTAGCTGGGCCAATGGATTGCCGGCTAAGCTATTCAAATACGACGTCGAAAAACTGTCGAAGTGCATGCTTCAGCTTCTTTGCAGGTCTAATCTATAAAAGGGAGAACCCACTGTCTGCACCGATTACTGTAGAATAAGCCTCCTTTACATCGCATGTATAATAAGGTCCTATAGAATGTAAAGCGCCTATAGAATTAAAAGCGCTCTCTCTCGACCTGATTTCCGTCCTGCTTTATGGTGCGGAGGCATGCTGACATGCCAGCTTTTCGGATTTTCGACATAGTTCAGCGGATCAAGACACAGCGACAACACTAGCTAGCTCATGTAATCCGAATGGATGAGAATAATCCAACTTCGAAAGTTGTCACTGCAATACCCCCCGGTGGAAGCAGAAGAAGATGTAGATCTTTAGTCCGGTGGCTACACTTGGTATTTCCAAATGGCGTCAAACAGCGAAAAACAGGAAGACATGGCATGCTATTTTTGATTTTTTTTTAAGAAGTAGTAGAAGATGTTACAACAGCTTTTTATTTTCATTCAATTTCAGCCAAGTGAAGAATAAGTTCTTATTGACCATAAATATTTTTTTGTGATTAAAAAATATTCCGATAGTGAAACAGTGTGTTTTTCATTAAATTCAAATCTCAGGTAAATTTTGAAAATAACTTTATATTGATGTGTCCCGGAACATTTAAATAATTATGAATAAAAAATCATTCTCTCTTCACTTTAAAAATATTTTGCGTTTACCATACTTACAAAAAACCTTTAAGAAATCGCATCATAACCATTACCCAGAAATTAGGCGCAAAACTCGTGAGTACCGTAACGGTAAATGCAGCCAACAGCGTTGGTCTCATTACTCTGCGTCGTCCCTTTGTGTCCGCCAAAAATCCCCATAAATGTGAACTTGAAATAATGCCAAGAAAACTCATCGCACTTAGCGCGCCCTTATCCACATTTGTTAGGTTTAGATCACATTGTGCGATGGGCAAAATAAAACCCATAGAAGTTGCTTCCAGCATCACCACCGCCATTACCATGCCGGATATGAATATGAGAAAGTAATTAAATTTACCAAAATCTGAAATTTTCGTGAATAATTCAGGACACTGACAGTGAAAAAATATTTCTAAGAAATTCGCTTACTTGTTAACGCCAAGGCATCACTGAAGGTATAAGTGTCCGGCTCACGATATTTAATAAACGCTGCAGCTTCTTGATTGCTTGTAATGTGCACTAAAGAAAATAATGTAAATGTTAATTAATTAAAACAATTAAATAAATAAATACAGTATGCCACGAAAGTGCTTTAACGACCTCGTCAGTTTCAGTTATGTCTATGGTAACTTAACATTTAAATCTCAGCCTCGAAATTTCACAGCATTAATTGAACAGTGCTACGAATATTTACATAGACTATTTTGGATTTTCTACGCGGAATCAAGTTAAATCCTGGGCTTCACATATATGATATCCAACGTGTGCGACACTTCTATGAGTTGAGCTAAACAACAACCTAGATATTTGTCATCATCCCAATGATTTGAGCCACCTAAGTGCCAACCTGCCTGTGCCAAAACCTCCAAATCGACCAGAAAGGCCGGATTCTAGTGGTAACTCAAAATACCAAGAGAAAACTGAATGACCAGTAAAATGTTGTCTTGGAATTTGTAATATAATATGCCATTGAAAATACATATGCTGGACTCTCATTTGGAGTTCTTACCATCAAATTGGGGTGCTGTGAGTGAGGAACAAGATGAGAGATTCCATCAGTACATTTCCTTAATGGAAAAGCGTTATCAAGAGAAATGGAGATCAGGAATGCTAGTAGATTATTGTAGGAGACTTTGAAGAGACCTACCAAAAGCCAAGTATTCACTAATATCCTAAGCATTTATTGTAAGTTATGTCTAAACATTTTTTAGGTGCTGATTTTTATATTCTTTTTGGAAATATATGTTATCATAAAACTGTTCACATAAGGGGTGTTTTTTTGCATGTACAAATGGTCTTCAATGTGGCAATCCTTTGTTCGAAGTTGGTCTTTTTGACAGCTGATACTTGATTTATACTCAGTTTGGCTTGCTATTTCAAAAATCGAAGCAGAGCAACCATCAAGCACGTCTTACGATCGGTGATTGGGCTCAAAACGAGTTGGTTATCGATTCCGATTTTTACAAGAAAATTTTGTTCAGCGATTAAGTTCACTTCTGGTTGAATGGATACTTTACTGATAGCCCTTATGTTTATAATAAAGCTAAATTCCTGGTCGTAGCATTATATTATATGCGTATTATTTCTTCTACAACACGTTTCAAATTAGTTGATCATTATTATCTGAGCAAAGTTATCAGTAATAAATTAGTAACATCTTTTCAATGAATTTTATATATTAAAACTCGTTTGTGTTTGCTTATTAATTTTATTTAAAATATTCACATTTACATTTGCATAATAAACGTTAATTAATAGCGTTTCCTATCACTTTTCATTTAATTTTTTACTTTGCATCTTTTCACTTTTCTTACCCATTTTATTTAGCACTAAAATTAGTCTACGCTAGTCGATTTGCATGAATAATCAATTCAAATAAATGTGTGTGTTTGGGCGCGTGGTTCTCAAACGTAACGTAACGTCGCTTCCCGAATCTCGCGTTTAACTAAAATCGCCACCAACTTTGTTAAACTATTTTATTTGATTTCATAAAAGACACATTGGCTAGTTAACGGACCGGAATTCGCCTGCGCAGCCTCGCAAACTCATTTAAATAATATTTATAATTAAAAAATAATAATAGTGTTCTATATGTATAAACATCTAATGTTCTTTTTGTCACCTCCACTTTTCTTATTAACAATATGTATGTGCGCATGTACATACGTACATACATATGTATACCTACAGTGGCTTTTGGACAAGCGCCTACCAACAACCACCCACATCAACAAAACAACCAACCGCACAAAAAGGAGATGACAAAATCTAACAAAGCGACCGGCCAGCTTAGTGAAGACGGCGAGGGTCGCTAGCTACGTACAATAACAAAACTATGGGCAAAAACAAACGAAGTGAAATGATCAATGCTATTACCGCACGATCGCATAAAAAGATGTTCGCACTTTCATAGATTGCGAGAATCTGATCCGGCACGCACTTACGAGCCAGGCCGCAAGCTACGCGTCGGCCTTCAGAATTCTCAGGCGAGTGTGTATTAGTGCCCAATCATTTGGCGCCGCCCCCTCCATTACCCAAAGGGACAGAGTTATATAGCGCACGCCACCATGGCACACCAAGTACACTGGGATAATTTTCCCCTCGCCGTATAAAAAGAAAGGCGACACCCCTTTTTAAGGAATACCCGCGCAAAGCATTCCGTTTCCCTAATATTTGTTAGTGGAGGAACACCTCCTTTTGGAGACTTATACCACTGCTTCCCGGTTGCGCACGTCCGATTCGCGAAAGGCACCATCCGATCTTCGCCATCGCTTTCGCTCTATGCGATGGCTTGCCTCCACCCGAAACCGACGCGATTAAATTTTCTACCTCCACTAGTTTCGACTCAACCGCCGTCTTATCTTCGTCGAAACTGAAGGGGTAATCTTCCTGCCCTGCCCTGAGTGACTTCCTCATGGCTTCGACCGTACCGATTGGAAGGCCGCGTGCCTCCATCTCGTACGTGAGCTCATCTTGGGCTAAACGATTAATTTCCATTTTAAATAAACAAAAAAAAAAAACTTGAAAATCAAAAAACAAGAAAAAAACCAAAAATTAAAAAAAAATTATTTATTTAAAAAAAAAAAAATAATTTAATAAAAATCAAAATTAAAAAAACTATTATCCTAATATAATTTCTTCGTTGCCCTATACTGGCACAACAAAAGACCCTATCACGTAAACAACAAAAGAGCCTAACCACAAGAAACACAAAACAAAATTTTATAAAAAAATATTGTCTACGTTGCCAACACAATAATTATCCAAAACAATTTTTTTCATTAAAAAAAAAACTTAAGCAAAAACTATAAAAAAAACAACAAAAATCGTTAATTAACAAAAAAAAACAAAAAACAAAAAACACAACCTAATTTGCAACGACCACTACAGGTCACTTTCGGAATTTCACTGAGACAAAAATAGCAAAAATTTATCAAAATAAATATGTTTTAAAGATCGGGCCCGACGTTGGGCGCCAATTTGTCACCTCCACTTTTCTTATTAACAATATGTATGTGCGCATGTACATACGTACATACATATGCATACTTACAGTGGCTGTTGGTCAAGCGCCTACCAACAACCACCCACGGGTCGCTAGCTACGTACAATAACAAAACAATGGACAAAAACAAACGAAGTGAAATGATCAACGCTATTACCGCATGATCGCATAAAAAGATGTTCGCACTGTCATAGATTGCGAGAATCTGTGACGGCACGCACTTACGAGCCACGCCGCAAGCTACGCGTCGGCCTTCAGAATTCTCAAGCGAGAGTGTATTAGTTCCGTGAAGGTTTATACGAAAAAAATGTTCGAGTAGTGTACCAGGGACTGACCTATTCGCAAATATCTTATTTATTGTTCGATTTACTTGAAACTTCATTATTCCACACAAAAATAGTCCAAAGGTGCTGCGTTACACGATCTACAGACCTAGGACGCGAGATAATGCGGTCACTAAGAGTTCTCTTCAATAAATTGATTATTTCGTTGGCTGTATCGCATGTAGCGCCGTATTGTTTGAACCAAAGGACGTCCACATCAATATTCTACAATTCAGGCACGAGTAAGTTATTAATCATGGTTCTATTGACATCACTCCAAATGCGACCATTTTTTTTACCAAAGTACCCATTCAACCAAAATTGAGCTTCAGCTGAAAAAAAAATGCTTGTGAAAATCGCGATCGGTGGCCATCAAGTTTTGGGCTCATATACCGAACATGCGACGGGATTGAGGTCGATCAGCTTCAATTCGTGCACGAGTTGGATTTTGTATCCTTCCTTCCGCAAAATCTTCCATAAAGTGGATAGATACAGCTTTAATGGTTGGAAGCAACGGTAGATGAACTCATTCGGGTCTTCTTCAATACTCTGCTTCACGGCAGCATTTGGGTCTTCGGCGCGCACTGTATGGCGTTTCAGAGGATGCGCATTATGCACTAGAGTAAACGTAGTACAAAACCGCTCCATGAGCACTCGAATTATCGACTCTGCTGGACGGTTATGTCGACCTAATATTGGACGCAGCGCACGATGCACGATAATAGGAAAACAGTTTCCGCAGTATTTGTGAATTTTATTATTATTAATTAATTTATGTGTGTTTAAACATATTAAATTGTAGTTTTATATGTTATTTATTTGTGTATTTACATTTTTATATAATGAATTAATATTGAAATTTTGATGAAAGAATGAATTATTTTAGATACAAAAACTAATTTAATGTGTTTTTCAATTTGAGATTCAGAGAATTAAAAAGTAAGTGATAATTAAATTTAAATAATGAGTAACTTAAAATATACGAGCTTGTACTGTAATAAATTCTTTAAAAAATGTATTTACATATATATTTGTACATACACATGTGAGAGCAAGGAATGCGCGACTAATTAATTAATTTAATTGATAAATTATTGTATACTCAAAACAATAAATAACTCTTTTCAGGTTCAGCGGATTAAAATGCTGTTAAAAATTCCTTAAAAGTTTTGGCAATTTTTGATAAAACCAAAATTGTAAGATTTATGAGTTTAGTAATTAATGATTTGAAACTTGATTATTCATTTGAGAAATTAAAATAATAATTGATTAATCGCACATCTCTAACAGTTCAACTTCTACATAGGTATGTACGAGTAAATTCGAGCAAGGAATTAGTTTACAGCCTAAATTCATCACGCTTCACTTTTAGCCGCTGCTTCGGGACTCTTACGTGGCAGTAGTAACACCAGAAAGGCGCAAACATACATACCACCACAAGCAATATAGAAATTCCACTCACAATAATGACCCATAAGAGCGCCAGCAATATTAGCGCCAACAACACTGCCTAAACGACCAACCATGACGGATATACAACCAGCCATGGCACTAAGGACAATGAAAGAGATATTCAATTAATGACATTTAAAAACTGCAAATTTATCGATTTACCGCAGATGTGTTGGATATAAATCGACTGTAGCAGCGCCGATCACATTTATCCCCATGCCCACCAGAAAAAAGAGTACATAGAGGTAAGCGGCGATTGCCGGATCGGTAATGAAAATCGAGATAAGGCCACAGGACGTAAAGAATATCATTGAAATAACTGTTAAAATAATGGAATTAATATTTTTTTAAATTAAAATTTGTTAATTAGATTTAATTTCGACATACAAAGTATTGATTTTTTCCCCACACGATTTATAATCAAACCAATAAAAGCGAACGAGCTAGCATAGAGTATTTCCATAATAAATGAATAATAATATGTAGAGTTTTCCAGCTTATTGATGCACTCAATGGTCTAAAAATTTAAATAGAAAATTAATTAGTTAAGAATATCATACTAGGTAGTGTTTTTATGTTCGCAGAATGAAAGGGTTGTAAGGATGTGATGAGACTCATTAGGATCGTAACGAGTTCAGTGAATCATAATTGGTAGAAATACGATTTTTCATTGTTATTCGACAATTAGTCTTTGAGCTATCGTCAACCAAGCAACATAGTCGATAAAAGTGAAAAATGAAAAGAACCGAATATTGGACCGTTAAAAATCTCCTTTCCTGAGATGTAATTGGTTTACGGTGATTCTAGCCTGGGAATAACCATGATGTACAGGTGGTTGAAAATGACTCGAGAAACTTATGAAAAAGGTTGAAAAATTGCCTTTGACTAAATGCTGACTAAAGAAGAAACCTTTCTCGGACCACTGTAATGAAGAAAAAGATTTTGCATTTTTGCATTAAGTCGAATTGTTACTGGAGACAAAACTTGGGCTCATCATTATGAACCTGAGTCAAAAGAAGAAATTTAAGGTTTTACAGTCAGCTGGGAGACTCATGGCAATGGCCGTTTGGGACTTTGAAAGAATATTATTGTTCAATCATAAAGATAAAAAAAGGTGTTTCTATAACTGGAGAAATATTAGAGCGAATAAAAGAAGTCATTATGTATAAAAGACGGGGAAGATTGATGAAAAGTGTGCGGCTCATGCACGACAACACGCCCGTTCACAAGAGCCGGGTTGCATTGGCTGCCCTGTATTTGGTGGAACTCGATTTTTTAAATTACTCGTGTAATTATTACCTGTTTCCAAAAATTAAAAAAGGGCTGAGGAGTAAAGAATTTAACACCAATTATGAAATCAAGGAAGCGTTTTGGCATAGTTTGAAAACGAAGAGGAAACATTTTCTATGATGGTATAAATTAATTAATTGGAAGATCGGAAAATTGTATACTTCTTCCATATTGAAAATGAAAAATAATTTGGTTTTCTTTCATTTGCATCCCTTATCCTCCATTCCGCGAACATAAAAACCCTACCCTCCCTCGTACTTGAAAATTTTATTAAAAAAAAATGTTTACTCACGCCATCATTTTTGTAAAGATTCTCCTCCTGCGCATAAACAATTTCACAAATTTGCTTGCGCTCGCCCGGATGCTCCTGCATAAATGCTGCCATACTGTTGATTATGTGAGGGAACCACATGTACAGACCATTATTTATGGCAAATAGCCAAAATTGTATATTACAAATAATGATGGTGGCACGCAAATATCTGCGCTGAAACAAAGGCACAGTCTGATTCCACATGGTTTGTAGGAAGACGAGCCCGAAATTTGAATTCGAATCAAAATGATTGTTAAATTTTATTTTCGAAATCGCAGCGTCATCGTCATCAGGCAGTATGTGTGTGATCTGAAAGAAATAATAGAATATTTTGCATGTAAAGTACTGAAAAATTTATCATTTTTAAAATTCCCAACTACACACATTAAGCACCCGCTTGCCGCCGCCATTCCAACGATGCATTTTCTTCAGTACTTCAATTGCTTTCTTCTCATCGCCAATGGCGAGTAGAAATTTCGGACTTTCAGGTAGAATGAACAGAGACAGACCACAAAGAAAGCCTGGTATACCGCAAACAGTCACGAATAAACGCCACGGCTTATAGTCGATTCCGAGGAAAGTTAAGTGTAAAATCCAATCTTGATTGATAACTAGAAAGGCAATCATCGGCAGAATCATTGCGCCTATGGCGAATATGAAGGCTGAACCCATGATGGCACGTGAACGTGTCTTATCGGTGTGAAATTCACCGAGATAGGCGTAGATTGTTGCAGTGCTCGCCAAACTGTGGGCGAAGCAAAACGATAATTTTAATAAATGTTTGTAGAATATTTAAAAAATATATACAATATCTATGTATAATATAACATTAAAAAAGGGTGTTCCAAAATTAACGCAAGGCTTGTATTTTCTGCTTTTTGTCAATAAAAAAAAATTGAAAGCTAAGAGTTTAGGATTAGTAAAAATAGAGCATTGGGCGATATAAGCAGAATATGTCACTAGCCCTGTTAGGTGAGGTTGTAACGAGAAGAGGAGTTGAGAGAGTACGCCGGAGGCGACTACTTTTTACAAATCTCTCTGATAGTTTTGGAAAACCAACTCTAAGAGCTGAGTACTCTGTATCTTCGATCCAATCATTAGACATTCTTCAAAATACCAAAGTGTCGAAAAAGTCAGTAGTCGGAAGGATCAAAGTCTAGTTACTACGTCGGGGATGAAGGAGCTCCTAATAAATTTAACCACACCTAAATAAATTTAACCACTTATTTTAAAGTATTAATAATATTTTGGTTTGTTGATAAAAATTCAACACAAATCAGCTGTTTTCGTGCTTGCTAATTATGGATGCCATTTGTCCGATGTGTTATTCCATAAATATTATTTCATGATTCAATATAAAATCACAAACTGAAGAGTAAACACTCTATTAAATTCAAGTCCCATGTTAATTTTAGAACACGCTTTATATCGCTGTGTCCAAGAACATTTAAATAAATATAAATAAAACTCAAATATATTCATTCTAAAAATATTTTGCGTATACTTACAAGAAACCGTTAATAAAGCGCAGCATAACCATTACCCAAAAATTAGGCGCAAAACTCGAAAGTATCGTAACGGTAAATGTAGCTAACAGTGTTGGTCTCATTACTCTGCGTCGTCCCTTTGTATCCGCCAGAAATCCCCATAAATGTGAACTTGATATAATGCCGAGAAAACTGATCGCACTCAGCACGCCCTTATCCACATTTGTTAGGTGTAGATCACATTGTGCGATGGGCAATATGAAGCCCATGGAAGATGTTTCCAGCAACACCACCGCCATTACCATGCCGGATATGAATATGAGAAAGTAATTAAATTTACCAAAATCTAAAATTTTCGTGATTAATTCAGGACACTGATAGTGAGAAAATATTTATGAGAAATTTGCTTACTTGTTAACGCCAAGGCATCACTGAAGGTATAAGCGTCCGGCCCACGATATTTGTTAACCGTTGCGGCATCTTGGTTGGCTATGGTGTGTACTAGTTAAAATAAAAAAATTAATTAAAAAAAGATAACTCTTGCACTATTTAACATAATAATAATTCGAACTCAAAATATTAATTTTTCAGTGATGTAGAAAGTGTGTTTATGTATTATATTTGCGTTATTTTGTAAGCATCTATTTGTCTTTTTCGCATATTTTTTTGAAAGTGATTGTAATTCTACATATTTATAGCGGGCTATGAGAAAAGCATTGTTTATAAATAAGTTTAATTATAAATCGCACTTCTAATCATATTTTTGTTAGATATTTAAAGGGCATTATGTGAATATTTATATTTAATTATTTAACACTGGGGAACCAGTTTTATTTTGTTTCATATTAATTGTAATAATTAATAAGTGCTTTGAGTTAAATCACACCAACTGAAATTATAACTAAAGGAATATTTGCCATTAAGTTTTAAAAATGATTTCGGGCAAGTGACCATTGCAGCTGGCTCGAAAAATTGCAGTCGAAAGCCTCAATTGCCTTAGGATTATCTGCATAGACAAGTGACTTCTTTTAACTCATTATTTTCTTTTCATTCTTTTATCGACATTTTTGACACATGGCCTTCCACACTGTGCAGCATCTTTTACATCAAAATAAACGGAACGAAATCGACGAAAAAAATTGTACATGATTGACTATTACAGTATCACAACCATTAGCATTTTTCACATTTTCAGCTGCCTGACTTGCGTTGACGCCTTTATCGAAGGAAATTGTGGAATATAGCATACTTTGCTAATGTCCATCTTTGACATGGACTCAAACACTACTGAGTTAAGTGATCAACACTTCTTCCGATATTTTTTTTTAGTACAAAATATCATCTTTCTAACGCCATTGAGCGCAATCTCTAAAGCAATATATTGCAAAATTTTATTAGACCATATATATAGATTAAAAATTGAAATGTAAAAAACATTTAGTACATTTTAACTTTCAAATTGTCCATAAATTAATTCGTATGTCTTGTCGGCCAAAACAACGTTCGTAAATTTTATTTTTTTATTTTATTTTATTTTTTATTTTTTCTAATCTTTTGTACTTTGAATTTTCTGCTTTCTATTTGTTTGGATCATTAAAAGCCAAGACGCCTCAAAGTACTCTTCAATCGCGGTTGGCATACAAAATTAATTGTTTTCTATTTACTGCACTATCAATTGTAGTTGGTAAATATTTGAATATTTGTATATATGTGATTGTTTACCCTATTTCAACGTTTCGATGGCCGCGTGTTATTTTCCAATATTTATATTAAAAATATAAAATTAATTTAAAATAATTACACTGATAATCACTGTTTTTGTCACACGAACTTTGTCATGACTTTTGTTTATATTAGTCCTCATTAAAAATGTATAATTTATTTTGTTTTAACCACATCTTGTATTTTGTGACACCCTAATAATCATTTCTGACCTCATTTACGGTCCTTCGTTTGAATAACTTTACTTAGCACAACTATTGCATTCAATTATCAACTGTTATACTTGCGTTTATTTCTTGGTAAATACGAGTACATCACGAAAGTGTTCCAACGACCTCGAGAGTTTCTGTTATTTGTGAAGAAAATTAACATTTAAATCTCAGCGTCGAAATTTCACCTCATTAATTGACCGATGCTACGAGCATTTAACCTATTTTTGGACTTGCTGTGAGGAATCAAAATAAATCTTGGGCTTCACATAAGTGCTGTTTAACGTCTGTGAGACTTCTATGAGTTGAGTTAAATAAGAACCAAAAGATCACTTAAGTG
This sequence comes from Ceratitis rosa, assembly GCA_037013455.1. Taxonomy (NCBI): domain Eukaryota; kingdom Metazoa; phylum Arthropoda; class Insecta; order Diptera; family Tephritidae; genus Ceratitis; species Ceratitis rosa. The sequence continues at coordinate 1,806,346 of JAWMAG010000054.1, read as the reverse complement.
ATTGTAATTTTTGCTGACTCAAGCAAATAGTATTTCAACAAGTCCTAACATATTATCCACTATCCAAACTTGTCTTTGATCAAAAGATCCATTCTACCTGGTCCCGAGCTGTCTATGCCAAAAACTCCAATGGCCGCATTAAGTTAGCACGTTAGGGTATCTAAAAATAGATACCCAGGTTATGAACTGACAACTATAACAACACAGCACTTTGTGACACTGATAAAGGATAAGAGCTTTAAAGCAAAATTGATTAACCAGTAAAAACTTTCCTGCCAAATTTTTTATGAAAGTTGACCAGAATTTTTTTTTGGAAAATCAGAAAATTATAAAAAATTGGTCTTATAATGTCTTCTGAAGCTTTGGGTTGTAACATGTGATTAAAAATATATATGCTGGACTCTCAAGCGGATTTGTTTCCGCCAAATTAGGTTGCTGAGTGAGAAACAAAGTGAGAGATTCCATCAGTAAATTTCCTTAATGGAAAAGTGTTATCGAGATAAATTCAGTTCAGGAATGCTAGTAGATTATTGTTGGACACTTAGAAGAGACTTACCAAAAGCCAAATATTTATGAAAATCCTAAGTAGCCATTATAAGTTAAACAATAACATTTTTCTTAATGAAAATTTTTGTATTTTTTCTGAATATAGATGGTCACAATAAAGACTTTAGTTGGTCTTTTTGACATTTGTTAATTAATTTATACTCAGTTTGGTTTGCCATTTGGAGAATTGAAGCTGAACAGCCATCAAGCACGTCTCGCGCTCGGTGCATGGTACCAATAACGATTTTCACAAGAAAATTTATTCAGCGATAAAGCTCACTTTTTGTTGAATGGGTACGTTAGTAAACAAAACTGTCCCATTTGAAGTGATAATAAAACACAAACCATTGTTGAGACGCTGTTACAGCCTTTTTGGGTAGCCATAATGAAGTCGCTTGTCTACCCAGATAAGCCTAAGACAATTGACGACTTGGAAGAGGCGTGATATTGCTGACATACGGCCGAAGTATAAGCAAAAAGTGGTCGAAAATTGAACCTTTGGGCTAGAATTTATTCGAGTCATACGCAGCCGTCACTTGCAATAAGTCATTTTTAAAAACTTTATAATAAAGCTAAATTCTTGGTCATAACATTATACTTTATGCGTTTTATTTCTTCTTTGAAACCAAATTGTCTAAAAAACACCCTTTACGTTTCAATTTTGTTTACCAGTGCTATCTCAGCAGAGTTTCCAGTAATAAATTAGTAACATCTTTTTAATGAATTTTATATATTAAAACTTGTTTGTGTTTGTTTATTGATTTAATTTTATTTAAAACATTCACATTTGCATTTGCATAATAAACCATAGCGCTTCTTATCACTTTTAAACATATTTTGAAATATTTTACCAAAACATTTCATATTTTACTTTGCACCTTTTCACTTTTCTTACCCATTTTGTTTCGTACAAAAACTAGTCTACGCTAGTCGATATGCATTAATAATCAATTCAAATAAATATGTACTGGTGCGCGCGGTTCTCAAAACGTAACGGAGATGTACGTCGTCGCTACGTGAAACTCGCGCTTAACTAAAATCGACACCAACTTTGTTAAACTATTTTATTTGGTTTTAACAAAAAGCCACACTGACTACATAGCTGTCGAACCGGTGTGCGCATGTGTAGCCCCTTTTCACATTAAAATGATATTTATAATTAAAAAATAATATTAATATTGTAATATTTCTGTAAAAGTGTATGCATGTATGTTTCGCTCTGTTGTCAACCAACAACAACTGTTACTGTTAGTCGCAAGATATGCGCACGCGATCGATTAGCGCACCGAGTTAACCAGAATCGAAGCAGTTGAGGACAACCAGATCTAATGAGCCAGCACACCCAAGGCAGGCGGACCGTATCACAACGATATCACAGATGTACTAAACATCACATATTATGCGTGTACTTTGTCAGACCGGACCGGACCAGACTAGCGCCAGCAATATGCATGCATGCATGCATAGTCAATTCAAATCGCGTCTTCAAGTGTCCACCTCCACAAAATTACTTACACGTATGTACGAGTATGCACATACAAATTAACTGGTTGATTGAATGCGTACACATTTGTTTGACAGTTATTGTTGTTGACTGCATATCTTCTCGTGGTGGTGGTGGTGGTGGTGTTGAAGTGTCGCTTTAAATTTGATTACTTTCACCATTAATTCAACATATATGTATAATAATTACAATACATACATACGTTAACAAGAAGCATTGGGTGTTTAGTTGAATGCAAATAAGTCGCGGCTTTGATAAGGGTGTGTTGCAGACATACCCTGTAGGGAAATAGAATACTTAAAAACTAGTTTTGTAGCCGTTTTGTAGCCGTCGCCTTGATAAGTAGGTGTTTCTACACCGCTCTATCTAAATTTGATATACCCGTAAACTGAGGCTGAAGAAGTTAATGATGTCAGACGGTGGAGAGTTACAGCACGGAGAAGTCCTGCTCGACTTCTCAGAGGTACAATCATCTATATAAGCATATGGAATATGATATTGACATCATCATGATATTGACCTGCATGCAATGGGATCCCACCAGACGCTAACCACCTCTTTACATGCCCCTTAAAACTTACTCCTCTAACTCCTTTCCATCTAGACCGAATCCGTCGAAACAGCTCGTTTCCTAGACCTCTCATTTAGACTAGTCTCGCCTGCTTCTAAGCGAGATTGGATAGCCGCTACAACAACAATAACGATATTGAGAAAATGAGTTTCTCGAATAATTATTTTCTGCAAATTCGAGTAAATCCGATGTTTCGAAAGATTTCTTTTTTTGAATTTTTTACGGCACAAGAAATTAAATGTCCATCAAATCATTTTTGAAAATAGATGTTTAATTATATATATACATATACATATACAATTTTAAATATTCCTTATTAAAAAATAAAATAGATCTCAAGTTCTCAAAGTTTCAAGAATCTATTAACCCTCTCAAATTTGTCGATCTATCGTCATGAAATATCAGGTAAAACGAGCTCGTCGCAAATTCGAGGCGAATCCGTTTGTGTTTGTGCTTACATTTACAAACAAACTGGTGTGTGTACCAGGTGTGTTTGTTGAAGTGTGCCGGTTTTACTAGTAGATGTCGCTAGCAATATGTATAAATTTCTATGATTTGGCATGTATGTAATTTTTTTCCATTGACATTAACCTACAAAAATACGCAAGTCACATTCCAAGTAAATCGCATTTGCGGCATTCGTTGCTTTTCTTATTTTATCAAAAGAAAAAAGCAGCTGAAGCTGGTAAAAACTTATGGTGAACATGCTCTACTGATTAGAACATGTGAGATATGGTTTCGTCAATTTAAAAGTGGAGATTTCGATTTGACAGACAATGAACATCCTAGTGCAGCGAAAAAGTTCGAAGACGAGGAATTGCAGGCGTTATTGCATGTTGATCCAACCCAATCGCAACAAAAATTGGCAGAAACACTACATGTGACTCGAGGAGCAATTTGCCAACATTTAAAAGCCATGGGAAAGATCCAGAAGTATGCAAAATGGGTGCCACACCAGCTGAACCAGCTGAACGATAGACAAATGGAAAATCGAAAAACTGTATGTGAAATGCTGCTTCAACGATTCGAAAGGAAATCTTTTCTGCATCGAATTGTCACGGGAGACGAAAAATGGATTTATTTTGAGAACCCGAAGTGAAAAAAATCATGGCTTTCCCCTGGTGAAGCTGGCCCATCGACTGCAAGGCCAAATCGCTTTGGCCGTAAGACAATGCTCTGTGTTTGGTGGGACCAGTGTGTTGTGGTGTACTACGAGTTGTTAAAACCTGGTGAAACGGTGAACACGGATCACTACCGACAACAAATAATCAATTTGAATCATGCGTTGATCGAAAAACGGTCGGAATGGACCCGAAGACATGGCAAAGTTATCTTGCAACATGACAACGCGCCGTCTCATACCGCTAAACTGGTGAAAGACACATTAAAAACACATAATTGGGAAATATTATCGCACCCGCCATACTCTCCAGACCTCGCCCCGTCCGACTATCACCATTCCGCATCGATGGGATGCTCCCTTGCAGAGCAGTGCTTCGCTAATTTTGAAGAAGTAGAAAAATGGCTCGTCGAATGGTTTGCCTCGAAAGAGAAAAAGTTTTTTTGGAATGGTATCCATAATTTGCCTGAGAGATAGGCGAAATGTGTAGAAACCAATGGTCAATACTTTGAATAAAAAAATTTTGAGATTCCTCTGAAAATTAAGTTTTTTCTTTATCGAAAAAACCGGCAAATTTCATCTAATACACCTGGTATATTAATCTAAAGCATTCGCAAACATTTCATTAACCAGTTATTAATATTTTTCTCCTTTTTTAATGCTACTATTTTTTAAAAGTCAGGGCTACTTGTAGCGTTAACTTGAAACTTGGAACAAGTAATTTGTCAAAAAAAAATTAATTCTAAGAATTTGGGGCATTTTTGAGCACTCAAGTATAAGTGTAAAAATATATAGGTATAAGTTTAGGTGTTTCGAAAAGCTGTAAAGAGCAAAAAATAAAAATAAATAAAGAAAACAAGAAGTTTCCACGAATTAATGAATGAAATATTTTCGTGTTGGTTGTCGAACTTTTCCAAGAATTTACAGCCGCTAAATTGCCTGCCAATGAATGATTGAGTTGTTGAATTAATAGTATGTCATGAAATAGTAAAGTTAGGTTAAGTTAGATCTTAAATCTTCATTCTTATTTTTAGTTAATACAATTCCAATTCTTACAGTGACCTTTGTCAATTCAAAGAAAATTTGAAGCAAGAGTAGCTGTCAAGTATAACTCGACAATCACGGGTGGGTATTATGCAGTCATTTGTACACATAATGTATTGCTAATTAATTTATACATATATATATTTCTATATATACATATATATTTTTTATATTTTTGTTGTTTTAAGTCTGTTAATTTACATTTAAGCCCTTTATTATTAATAATTAATGTACGAAAAGCCTTTCACTAAATTTTGTTTTTTTTTTTCAATCATGTTTGTCTAATTTACAATGCTGTGTAAACAAAATTTATTCTATTTTATTAATTATGGGAGAAATAAAATAAAAAATGAATAATAAATATTATTCCACGATAAAAATTTGTATGTATGTATGTATGAAAATTGTCATCGAAATGTTTGGTTTTCAGTTCACACAGAGTTGAACATAAAATACTTCTCAACTCAAAATCTACATAAAACGACTTAAGTCCATTTTAGTGAGCATTAAGCGTATATGCTTTTAAGCAACCCGCTAGTTATGAAGTAATTGCGTTTTCTCCCTTCTTCATTGATTTTAAGTTTATTTGAATTATAAATTTTCAACAGACACTTCAGTTTTAACTTTTTCTATCTTATTTAACAGTAAAATTATTGGCGTCTAGTTTTAGCCAGTATAATTAAATTGTTTAATATTTCACATCCCCACACTTAAAGCACTTAAAAGCTTTATTTAAACTAGATTTTTTAGTACTTCAAAGTAGTGTTTGAGTTACGAGATGTATGTACGAGTACATCTGTTTGTAAATGTACTTTTGAATTAATTAAATAATCATATTAAAATAAATTTAAAATATTTTTGTATGTTTGAATTTTTATATTCAACTCAACATTTGTTTTATTGCGTTGCGTAATTGAAATTCGAAAGGAGTGGGTGCTCGAAATAGGTGCTGATATTTAGCTTTTATGTGTTATTAAATACACTATTCGAGATTACTTGGTCGCATGCGTCGCACGTGTGATACATTACATAGCGTAGACGCATATTAAATTGCTTACTATCATCACTTTCGAGTGCAGCAAAATTGATTTTACAGCAAGTAGACATTTAGACAGTCCATTCACTAATAACGCTTAGTCACGATTTCACAATATCATAGAGTATACTGGCGCTCTAGGCGATTTTTTTTCATGGAAAAATGATAGATTTATATAAATATGAAAAGCTAAAATTGAAGATCTGAATTGGAGACTTTTTAAGAGGCTTCTTCTCCTTCACTGACGTAGACACGGCTTACGCGATTATAGCTGTGTTAACAAAAGTGCGCCCTTACTTCCTTCTTTTTGCTGTTAGATGGCAATTGGATATACGAAGTGTAGCCAGGTCCTTCTCCACCTGATCTTTTCCACCAGCGGGTACTGGCCTGACCTAGTCAGCGTAGTCGCTGTATCTTTATTCGCTGAACTAAATCAATGTTGCCGTATAGTTCTTCCATCGACTACTTGTCGTTGCCAATATGGAATGAACTATAAGTAACCATTCACACAAAAGCTCCAAACGCCGACTCATCAGATGTTGTCTTCATGTCCATGCCTCCGCGCCAAATAGCATGGCAGGAATGATGAGCCACTGGTAGAGCTTGATCTTTGTTCGTCGAGAGACGACTTTACTTTTCAAATGCTTACTCAGTCCAAAGTAGCATCTGTTGGCAAGAGTGATTCTGCGTTGGATTTCCAGGTTGACACTGTTGTTGGTATTAAAACTTCTGCATAACATTAGTCAGCATTTCAGGTGTTAGAGCAGCTATCTGAGATCTACAATGTCTCTGTCTACTTTAATAATTTCAGCGGAACGTTTCGGACGCAGTCGAATGGGACGCTGGGGAGCTGCTACAGAGCCATACTCGAAGAAAATTTTCACTAAACTACGAATTGCGTTGTCTGAAGGTGCTTAATGTCTCCCATATTTTTTACGATAAGCACGTACTGTTTTCACAACCTAAGCGATTGTGGGTGTGTATTTGTTTATGGTTAAAATGGCACTGAATGACATTTCAGAATTATGCACATTTGTCAAAATCGGCTAAAAACCGACAGAGTTATTCAATGTTGAAATACCGAAGGTCTAGATGGCGCACACTGTGTACAGTGTATAATAACGGCCATATGATACACTAGTATTTAACTAGCATGAAGCTGGTGCACAATAAGACAGTTGACATTTCACAAGACATCAAAAAATACCCGTCGCTAACAGGGCAAGTTATAAGAATAAACTAGCTAGTGGAGAAGCGAAAACTAGTAACATTCTAGTTAGAAACTAGTATATTTCCCTGCAAGGTAAACATTTATGCTAGTTTATAATAAATTTTCTTAAGTAGCAAGAGTCAAATAAAATTTTCCGCACATTAATACATGTGTACATGCATACATACATACATATTGCGTGCAATAAAAGACGAACTCAATAAAAAATGTGTTAAATTCTCTTGCATTGTTATTGCATTACATACTTATGTTAATACATATTTATATATGTAAATGTTTCTGGGATAATTCCATACCGGGAATGAGTTGAGTCGCGTACAAATTGCAACATTTTATTTGTTTATATCGCTTTAATGCGTTTATCATTGATATTATTTAATATTCTATTTTCCGCTTTGTCATTTCTTAGCGTTTATTGTGTTGATTGTGAAAAGGACTGACAGCGAATATTTTTCCAAAAAAAAAAAAAAAAATGGTTTGAAATAATTGTGCATTGCCATCGGCACTCGTGACCCAAACTGCATTAGGCAAACTGCATATGTCGGGGTGTGTGTATGTACGTATGAAAACAGCTGGCCTAAGCTGCAATATCTTCTAATTTAAATATTCTGCTGAGTCACTTCTGAGTTCGTGCGTGTTATCACTAAGTCATGGCCGCGTGGGTAATTAGCGCTAACAGATTTTTTCTGTTGTGTCTATTTACAGTACTTATTTACTTGTACATACGTATGTACAATTTTTTCTATTTATTTTATGTCTAGTAAATTTAGAATTTAGATATACACACTTTCAACACGCAGTTGTAATAAATTTCAAAAGTAAATATTATAAAATCTATTTAAATCCATTTTATCAACTAAAACTCGAACCTTGGCCTTCCGAATGACAGTACGCTAACTAACTACTCAGTTATCGCGCCTGGTATTTGTATTTTTAAGAGATTAAGCAACAAAGAAAATTCGAAATTTTTTATTTTCCTACACTGCAGCCAGATTTAGATTAAAGTAGCTTTGTGATAAGTATTTTTGGAGGTACATACTTCGTTAATAAATTGCCACCATGTTTCGTGCTATTACTAGCATTAACTGATATTTTCGGGAAATAATTTAGTTGAATAAATTGAACAAAGCAAATAATTACTATTCCCTACAAACATACGAGGGGCGGCTGCTAAGTTCGCGACCTAAAGTTGTTAGCGAGACAATGTATGTTTTTTATTTTTCAATATAGTCTCCCTCAAGTGAAATATAGTTTTCACCTCGTGAATACAATACTTTCATATCACTGAAAAAATATTCTTTAGCTTACTCTTCAAAATGGTTTTCTACGGCCGCTTTCATCTCATTGTCCTCTTCGTTACCGTAACTTCTTTTTTAAATTTGAAAAAAAAAAAACGGAAAAGTCACTTTGTGCAAGGTACGGACTGTGGGGTAGATGGTCAATTTCTGTAAATCCAGTAGCTTTTAAGGCATCGCTCGCAACCAATCTGGGCGGTATGAATGGCTGTGTTGCCTTGAAGAAACAGCACTCCGTGCGCTAACTCTTATGTACGACAGCCTCACACGCCTGACTCAAAAAATTAGCGTAATACGGAGCGCTCATTGTAGTTCCCTTTGGCAAGTAATCAATTAGTAATATTTCCTCGCTATCGCAGAAAATGTTAGCCATAATTATCGATGCTGACTTTTCCACTTTGAATTTTTTTTTGGTGGTTCTTCGTCTTTTCTTACCTACTGCATCGACTTCTATTTGGACTCGGAATCATACTGATGAATTCAAGTTTCATCAACGGTTACAATGCGGTTGCAAATTTCATCCAAATCCTCTTGGCATAACTCCAAAAAATCTTTACAACTCTCAAATCGTTGCTGCTTGTCGAGCGGCCCAACGCGCCCTAATATTTTTCATATTCAAATGCAAAATCTGCCCATCTCGTTCCTTTCTAATCCGTAATTCTTCTGCTATCTGCCACAATTTAATTCTTTGATCAGCCAGTACTAATCTTTCGACTTTCTGAACATTTTCTTCGGTTACGACCGTCACTGGGCGCCCCGGGCATGGGTCATCTTCACTGGTCTCTCTTCCTTGTTGAAAAAGCCGGGCCATTTTTTTCGTCATCTTATATGAAGAGGCAAAGTCTTGAAGAACCGATGACATCTCTTTAAAAATTTCTTTCGGCGTACTTCCTTCTTGACAAGGAATTTAATCACAGCGTGCTGCTCCAGATTGCGAGAATTTCCAGTTTCCAATGATAAACGAAACGTTAATGATCCTAATAAAAAAGGTTGCGTTATTTTTATACGAATAATGAGTCCCGGAATAAGTGTTATCAGTAATGAGATGATGTGTCATCTCTAACTACCATGGGTCGCTATATTATCACCCGCACTTCTTATATAAAGTTATAAAACTTGGGAATTATATATACATATGTACATTTGTCCATATCTGTCTTTATTATTTTATGACAAAACCAAAAAATGTACAATAAAATTGTTAAAAAAAACTTCATGTAATTTTCCTCTAACTTCCAATCATTTCTGCATCTATTTTTAGATTCATTAAGCACAACTTTTTTAAATTTACAATATATATTATATATATATTTAGTTTTGAAGCGCACAGGATGTTTCCTGGGTCGCTAGTTAGTCACCGACTCATAAAAATTATAATGAAGACTCCTGTTGGCATTCCACTGCTGAAATAACTCCTGCAGACATTATCACCAGGGAGAAACGCTTTACAGTCTAACAAAATTCTCATTAAATGATTACCACAGTAACTCTAACCTAAATTATTTCATTTTCAGTTGGACAAGTAAATCATAGACTATCAAAAAAAAACCCCTTCTCTAGCTTCAGTTTAGGTTAGGTTGGGTTCGGGATTGTTTATTTAAATAATAAACTTGCAATTTTTTAGTTTGGCTTTCATCTAATTTGATCTACTATGCCGAAAAGAAATAAAAAAATCTAAGTGATTGGGCGATCCCCTTCTAGATTGTGCGTAAAGTTTGGTACCCAGCACAGAAAAAGTGCTCTTTAATGAAAAATGCAACAAGCTTAGAATGTTAAGCACCCATATTTTTGATGATGATCACTGCACACATTGTAAGGATCAAGCTTTGTGAGTAAGCACCGGGAATGTGTGGTCTCGTTATTCCATTTCTGCAGCTGCCCATTTCGTTGATGTCCTTGTAAAAATTATGGCCGTCATTACCGCCGTCCAAGCAGTGCGATGAACGCAAGAAATGCGGAAGAATAAAGGTGGGTTCTTGTGAAATTCAATATTTCTGGTAGGAAAGAAACTCCGTTGTCGAGTTCTTGTCGATAAATGTCTAGACACAACCTGAGTCTAAGCAATAAGCTTCAACACATCGCTAATTTACGCCAACGTCCCGACGAGGGTAAGAATGATTTGTTTAAATATATTTTCTATGAGAATCTAGAAAGCACCCATGAGTACTGCTCAGCCATGATGATCAATTTTCAAATAATTGGAAATTTATCGACTTTGTCGGGGCTCAAAATAATACTTTTGATTGACAATACAAAAGCTCGGTAAGTTGACAAAAAAAAAAATCTTTTCATATTTATTCGTAAGCTTTGTACTTTTTTATGTTCATTCGATGCATTTCTTAAACCTATAAATCCACTTCTGAAAACAGAAATCTTGCTTTTTAAGCTTATCAAGTTCAGCATTAACCGCAATAATTACTTCCTTGTTGCTATTAAAGACCAAGGTGCTATATCTGGGGAATATGGTACTGGAGGTATTTCTTCGATCCCAGAGATCGTAATAAAATTCCTATTTTCTATTTTTCAACAAATTTTTCAAAACTTTTGGTAAGCACTCTTCGGTATACCATTTCGCAATTACCGTCTGACCTTTTTCCAGTGGAATAGCAGCCACGATTTTAAATCGGGTGAAGCAAACTGACATCATTACTTTTGCTGCTGATTTTTGTTGCTTAGATTTTACGGGAGGGTTTGCTCCTGTTGGGCTTCATGCCATGGTCTGCTGTTTGGTTTCTGGATCGTACTTATAGAACCAAGATTCGTCATCAGTAACGACTTTACTGACCGTTTTCGAATTTGTTTATGTAAAATCGAGCAAATTTTGGACTTCACTAGAGCTACAGTGACGTCATCAGTGGAAGATTTTATCCGACCTTCCCGGTCTGGAATCTTCAGAACTACTTAGAAATAGTCTTTAAAAACGGTGCCATCGTTCCATATGCAATTTGACATTCACTGAATATTTTTATTGGCTGTAAATTACGCCGAAACCCGAAGAGCATCACATGGCGAAATTCTGTTTGCGTTGGTGGTGGAATTTCGTCTGAGCTGTCCTCAGCTATCTTGCGTTTTCTCGTCTCCATTTTAGCCGATCGTTCAGAAATTTTAAAGAAAGACTAACAAAATAATTGCAAAGGATTTGGTATTGTTATCCCGTTGTACCGAGACTTTATATAAGTGCTTGACCTTTTGAGAAGAAAAAGAATTTTAAATTCAATTTAATTAATAATTTAAAAATTTCATTAAAAGCCAGATTTGCTGATGGGACGAATTTAAAATTAATATTTTAAATACATGTTTCTTACGAACCAGTGTTTTTAAACATTGTAACGTGAAATCTGTTGAGTAAATGATCTTACCACGTTTCTTCACCGAAATAAAATACTTTATTTTTACTCAATTCCTTTTATTTATTTTATTTGTAATTTTATTCAATATATTTTGTCTAAAAACACACAAAATTCATACAACAGTCGCAGACACTCCCCACAAAATTAAAATTAAATTAAAATAAAACAAAATGTATAACTAAAACTATCATATAAAACATTAAATAATTAAATACACGCACGCACACATACATACAAGACATGCACACATAGCGATCACAATTTATATAATTATAATTTTATAGGCCTAATAGAGGCTGCGAAATTAAGTATGTTATCCCCGTATTTAAGTCGCAATTTAGAATAAGACTTCACGCAACTCCACCAACCGCACCCTTAGGTATTTATGCCTCATCCAAAACAGGTTTAGCTGGAGGCGCCAGAGTTCTTCGCGGTATCAGCAGCGTTAGGAAAGCGCAGACATATAAAGCTGCGCATGCCGTGTAGAAGGTCATTTCACAGTTATGCGCCAGCATTGCACCGACAATATTAGCACCAACAACACTGCCCAAACGGCCAAACATGAGAGAAACGCATATTGCCATGGCACTGCAGGGCGAGTGGGAGAGAGAGGGAGAGATTGAGAGAGAGAGTAATTAATATTTATACATTTATTTAAATGTAATTTAATGGAAATTTAAAACAAATTATTAACTTACCGCATTTGTGTGGGATAAAGTTCGACAGTGGCGGCGCCCAAAACATTTATGGCCACGCCCACCAAAAAGAAGAGCACATAGAGATATGCTGCTATTGAGGGATCCATAACAAAGACCGCTGCAAGGCCGCATGATGTAAAGAATATGGTGGAGATGACTATAGGTATTATCAATGAGAGTAGAATTGGAAGCTTTATAGGCGATCAATGAAGATAAAAAAATCATAAAATTACTTACAAAGTATGGTTATCTTGCCAACACGATTGATCACCAAACCAATAAAGGCAAACGAGGAGGCATATAAAATCTCCATGATTAATGAATAAAAATATGTTGTATTTTCCAATTTAGCAACACATTCCATTGTCTATGAAGAAATAGATTTTCAAAAATGTTTTTTTTTTTAATTTTTCAAAAAAAAGTGTTTTCAAATTTTTCAAAAAAATATATTTTAAATAAAAAATTTTTTTTTCTACTCTACTTACACCATCTTCCTTATATAAGCTCTCGTGTTTGTCATATACAATATGACAAATCTGTTTATGTGCGCCTGGATGTCCGTTCATGAACTCCACCATACTGTTGATGATGTGTGGGAACCACATGTACATGCCATTTGTGACGACATACAACCAGAATTGCATATTACATACAATCAAGGTAATGCGTATATATTGTTTGTGGAAGAGCGGCACAGTTTGGTTCCACATGCTCTTCATGAAGGCGGTGGCAAAGTTCTCTTTGGAAGCCGATTGATTATTCAATTGCATCATAGAGCCTGGTTGTTCTTCCTCGGGCAGAATGTGTTTCAGCTAAAAAAAAAAAAAAAAAATTATATATAAAAGTAAGTATTCACTGTTTTACTTCTAATCTTTTTGTTTTAAATTTTTCGAATGAAACCAAAATTTTAAAAATTCAAACAGTCATCTGATTTATCTAAATAATTGTTTAAAATTAATGAAAACGCTTTTAATCGCACTCATAAATTGATTAAATCCTTTTCAATTAATCAGCATAATTAATTCATTTATTACTCGCAAATTAATAATTTCTCTACAAACCTTAAGCTCCTCTGTGCCACCATTCCAACGTTGCATTTTCTGCAATACTTCAATTGCCTTAGCTTCGCGACCATGCGCCAACAAAAATTTCGGACTTTCAGGCAATGCAAACATGGAGAGACCACAAAGCATGCCCGGTATGCCGCATACTATTAAAAATAGACGCCATGGTTTATAATCGATACCCAAGAATGGTATTGGCAATACCCAATCTTGATTTATGACCAGAAAGGCAATCATTGGTAAAATCATAGCGCCAATAGCGAAAATAAACGAAGAACCCATCATTGCGCGCGAACGTGTCTTATCGGTATGGAATTCGCCGAGGTAGGCATAAATTGTCGCCGAGCCGCCGGAGACGCTGTAAGTAGAAGATCGAAAAATATAATAAAATTTAGTAAAGTGAAAAATTAAAGAAAAATAGTTAGAATTATGAAACAAAATTTCTAGTCTGATTAATCACTCAAATCAACTAATCACACTCTGTTTAATTCATTTAAAAATTTAAATCCATAAATTAATTTATTAATTAATAATCTAAGAAATTGCTTGCAATACAACAAAATTCATCTATCAAAATTTAAATAAAAAAGTATATGAATTCTGATTAATCAATGAAATCAATTTAAAATATTCTTATTAATTATATAGTAATTAGGAAAATCCACAGGAAATTAATAAAATTAAGCCATTTCGTATAGTTAGCGTATTCAAATATTGAACTAATTTAGATTAATTAATCAAATCAATCATAATTTGATTATTTAAAACTAAGATACTAAATTACATAGCCAATAAATAAATTAGTAAATTTATAAATTAATTAACTAATATTGAATTATTACTCATTTAAACATATTCCAATTATTTCGATCTTGAATCAAAGAAAAAAATATTTGCAAATTAAATTTTTAAATATTTTATTCATCACTCTTTTTCGAAAATTATCGACTAAACGATTAATTGTATCAATCAATAATTTTCAGGAATAATCGACTAATTGATTGTTCATCCAGAACCCAGATCTTGAAAAACACTGCTCGAAACAAAACTTGGTACTACATCCTACGGAACGCATAAATTCCGAAAACAAAAAAAAAATTAACTATAGAATTTTAACGAATATACTTACAAAAAACCATTAATAAACCGCAACAACACCATCACCCAAAACGTGTGCGAGAAGCTCGAGAACAGCGTGACTACAAATCCCGCCAGCAATGTTGGCCTAATCACCTTCCGCCGCCCTTTTGTGTCGGCCAAAAAGCCCCACAAATGTGAACTAGTTATTATACCAGCAAAACTGATCGCACTCAAAACACCCTTATCCTGATTCGAAAGATGTAAGTCGCATTGTGCAATTGGCAGGATAAAACCCATGGCCGCCGTCTCCAGCAAAACATTAGCCAAAACCATGCCAGAGACGAAGATTAGAAAATAATTAAATTTACCAAAACCTATTAATGGAGAAAAATCAATACAAATATTCAAATAAGACGTATTCATGTATGTATGTATGAATACTATAGAGTTTCGATTACTTACCGGTAAGTGATAAAGCTTCTGAAAATGAAATGGCCCCATGTTTACGATTTACCTTAACGGGTTCTGTATGTATAATTGAAAGTACTGTGGAATAAGGTGGGAAATTTTTTTTGTAAATTAATTTTTCATATTCCAAAAAAAAAACTTTTGAAAATGGACGTCTTACATACACATACTATATTTATATAGTATATTTAAAGAAAAAAAATTCGTACAAATATACACGTATATGTATTCGATGTTTGCGCATTATATGAAATATATAAAATTACGTATGTGACATGAGTGGTGGGCATTGAATATGCAAATGGGATTGTTTTTACAGACGAGGTTGATGACATTTTTGCTGTTGAACATTTGAATTACGAATAATGTTTAAGGGTTTTGTTTATTTTTTTTTTCAAGGGAAGTGAAACTAATTATAATATATTCTGTATATAGTAATTTTTTTTTAAATTTTATAATTTAAATTAGGAATTTATAAATTGCTTAAAGTAAATAATACCATATTTATAATTTTAATAATACCATAAATTATCTTTATATTCTTGGTTTTGGAATATTAATTTTTAGAAAGCTAGTAATCTGAATTAGAACAATGCTAATCAGATTTTTATGTTTTAATAATTTTTTTTTTAACTTTTTAAGCACTTAAATATTTCATAATTTATAAAACCTTATTTTTAACAGATAAAAAGTCTACTTGAAACACAATTATATATATTATATACTACTTAATTTTTCTCCGTTAAGAAATCTTTCTCTTAACCAAAAATTTATAAATTTTTTCAAGTTTTGTTTTTAAATCAAATACAATAAAATATTATTTGATATTTTTTTACTAAGTATTTATTGTTGTTGTTTCCTTTTTTTTGTTTTTTTTTTTAATATTAAAACAGATATTTCTCTTTTTTTAATTAAAAAGTCGCCGAAAGTGATCAATTAGCCTTTCCCGGTTAGCAAATAAAAATTTCACTAGAATATATATTTTTAAAATATGATGAGAACTTGGACATTAAAATTCAAAAATTTTTTTTGTTCAAATAAATTAGGAATTTTTTTGCTTTTAATTTTATTATTATTATATTGAAAATGGTGCTTAACTTTCACTCAATTATATTATGTTGTTTTAGTTATTTATTTACTTGTTTCCATTTATGAACATACATATATTAATGATGTATGAAGGAAATATTTATTTATAAATTAATTAACTAATATTGAATTATTACCCATTTAAACATATTCCAATTATTGATGTATGAATGAAAGAAAAAATACTTTTTTTGAATTTTGATAAATTGAAAACAATATGAATAGAAATTTATTATATAAATAATATTAAAATTAATAGCTAAATTATATTAAAATATTTTTTCAAACAAATTATTATTTTCTTAATTTTTTTTTTTAATTTTATAATTTTAATTTATTAAAAAAACTTAAAAATTCTTACACAATTTAATAATTTTTATTTTATTGATTTTTTTTTAATTAATAAAAAACTTATTTTTGAAAAAAAAAATATAAAAATCTTACCCATTTTAAATGTATAATTTCTTTGTTCGTGCTAATTTACTTAAATATGTTTAAAATATTAACTTTCTTTCTAGAAAACTTCAGTTCAATTCATTAATAATTATATAAAGTACTACATCTACGTAGCATTGACTTAAGTGCTACACATTATATGCTAAATATAAAAGTCTCTTCAAAAAGTTTTGTACTGTTCGATGTTCACGAAATGTATCTACTTAAGTTACTAATGACATTTAGGAGAGGAACCACCTTTTTAAACCTTTTCACCCACTCAATGGCAATGGCAAACAACTCACTGACTTAAGTGTGAATATACATATGCACACATGTACGTACATACATACGTAGTATCTACCGAGATATAGGCATATAAGCAAAACCAAATGCACATACATACATACACAACATTGTGTATAACTCGTATCTGCTGCTGCAAATTTAAGAAGTAAAAAGAAGTGTGACACTTTTATGATTGATGAAGGCCTCTGTAAAAATTTGACTTATTGTTTTTTTTTAATGTGCGAGTAACTAAATATAATAGCAATAATCCTTTTGTACATACACATATATATATTTTTAACAAGTTGTTGTGTATTTTCTATATATTCTATTCATATAAATATTTATATGGTATATATTTTGTATATGCATATATGTAAATATGTATAAATATATACATAATATGTATATACTTATATATATGTATATACTTTGTAATTTAGGAAGTACAAATTTATATTTATTTGGAAATGTACAGCTACTGTGCGCTGCAAAATATCCAGAGGGAGTAGAATTCCTCAGTTATTTAATTATTATAAATATTGAAAAATAATTTTTATTAATCTCAACTGTACATTTTTGGATGCCCAAAAACTGATTTTTCAAACTTCTGCTTAATTTTTTTTTATTTGAAACAGATAAAATACTAATTTGAATAATTAGATATTTTATTAAAAACGATGATATAAAACTAGTAATTTAAGGGGTTAAATGAGTTTCACAGCTTTAAATAAAAAAATAATAATTTTTTAATTGTCTTATTAATTTCTACAACAACTCGAGAATAATTATCGAAACAGCCTTGAAACTCTCAAACGCAGGTTGACTCAGCGCTTTAAACATCAAACGAGTTTTTCTCGAAACTGTGTTTTCACAAAGTTCTCGAAAACTACTCAATCAATGAGTTAATTACAACTATTAAAACAAAAATTAATTAACTTTTATCAAAATTACCATTTTTTCTATTTGCCAAAATTCAATTTTATTTCTTTTCCTTTTTTTTCTTCAATACTATTTCAAACATAGTATTAACGCAAACACATTTTTTTCACTTCGGATGATCTTGCCATAAATTTTACTGCCAATGCAGACGCAACTTTTTTCCTATGAGTTATCGGAAATGACATCAGGCCGAGTTATGAATATATTACTTTGAAATTTTCAGAAACTCTGTCCCAAATGTATATCTTTAAGAACCTAAATAGTTTAAATTAAATATTTTATTTTTTATACAAAAACAAATTGTAGATAATAGGCCTGTGTTTTGTCGAATAAATCTGCGCAATCCCTTAAACATGTATGTATGTATTTATTAATTTTTTAAGTTTAGGTCACTTTTTGTTTAAAACTTTTTAAGTCATAATTTTTTTTATGGATTTTACGAATTTACCTATTACGTTAAAAAATTTTATTTTATAAATTCACTACTCTATCTAAAATTTGTATATTTTAGTAAGTTTTAATAAATGGAAATCCTAAAACTCAAACGATTTAGTGAATAAAAAAAAAATTCCTCTTCACATCCGTAAAGGTTGCTCATACGCACCGACCCACCGACGAGCGTCTTTTACTACAGATTTTGTTTGAATCTTTCACATTTGCATGCACAGATACTGCCCGCTAAGCAATTTCTATTATGTTCTATTTTTCTTTTTTTTTTACCAGCTTATACAGCCGGTTGGCAGCAAGCGGCACTTGCGTCAGTGAGAACGTAAGATCAGTGTTAGTTGTTTTGCCGGCAAATGTTTATAAATTTTCTCTAATAACATTACATATTTATATCATAAAAAGGGGTAAATGCTGAAGTGGCATAATATTATATTTACATTTTACTTCATATGAATAAAAAAAAAATACAAGAATATAAAACTAAAACACTCTAAACCATAAAATAAAAATCACATACGTAAAGCCAAAGGCGTTCAGTACATATGGAATATTTTTTCTTCAAATCTAACTCAAATAATAATAATTTAAGCCAAAAATATATGGGTGATATACATATGTACATCTCTGGTGTATATATATAGTATGTAAATATGTTTTTCTAAACGTTAATGTAGGTTTATGTCGTTTGTTTTCTATATTTATAAAATAAGCGTTGAGTAAACACATATGATATACTTTTCACGGACAGGTGAAATACGTATTTTTATTATAAATATATGCTAGTATACGTGTTTATATGATTTTAACTTTTTTAACGCATATTTATATATATATATATTTGGCTGTATTTATTTTTGAAATAATATGAAAGTATGCCTGTTACTCGCTCGTTCCTATGCATCCTTCTTCATAAGTTTTAGTTTAAACATAATTATTTTATTCACACTCATATCAACATTTTTATTTGAATATTTTTTTCTTATTTACATATGAACACACTTACATGTGTTATATTTTTATAAAAAAAATATATATGCTTCTACTTTTTATAAATAGTCGTCAGTTTAGAAAAACACACCTAAACCAACTGTCAACAGATAAGCCCACTAAATACTCTCTCTGTATAGTTTGGGGTTGACGGTATAAATATAGCGTGGGAACTTAGTAGGTGGATGGCATAAATGAATGAACGGAATGGATGTTAGTAGGTGAATTAATTATTATGATATGCATTAAAAATGTTGTTTTGTGAAAGTTTTATTTTATTTACTTTGAAAATAAAAAACATATACGTTTAATTTGTGATATTGATCATATTTAAAGTATATAAATAAATTCTGAATATTTAAAAAAATGTTCATATGCTTGAAGGTTTAATTCTTTAGAACACACACTTTCACTCATATGATACAAGTTAAATTTTTTTGTATTTTCTTTCTATTATTTATTATTATTATTTTTTTTTTGTATATTTTAGTCTCCTCTGCTTTCTAAGTTTTCTAATTTTTAAGGTTAAAAAGAGGTATGAGAAATTTTTATTTATTTATTTAAATATGTTACATTTAAAGTTTATAATTCTTAAAAAAAAGAAATATGTATACAAATATTTACTTTTTCCGCTGCTGATTTCAAGTTATGTTAACATATACTATTATTAAATGCAATATATTTATTAAAAATAAAAAAAAGTAATTATTTTTTCTTCCTCACTTTCTCACTTAACCATCGAAAATATTAAAGTTATTAAAAATGCGTTAAAATCAAAGTTTCTGCGACGTTTTCTTTCATTTAAATCATAAAATAACAACAAATATAATGTTATATATATTTTTAAACATAGCTTTATTTCTGTTCCTAAGTGACTTAAAATTAATTTAAAAGCAAAAATCGAAAATGTTAAATTTATTTATAATAATTAATTAAAATCAAAGTTTTTACGAAGTATTTTTAATTTGTTATGCATATAACAGTAATAAATATTTGTAGAAAAGGAAAATGAAAATGAAAAGGATTATTTATCTTCTTAAGTCACTCAAAAATCAATACAATTTAAATATAATAATTTAATTACGCGTAGAAAGTTTCACATTTATATGAAACAAAATTCGATATAGAGCCATCCCTAATTTCTCTGCATAAATTTCTTTACTTTTATGGTTTCACAAAGAGTTTTACTCATACGCTTTATATTTTCGCTGCAAAAATGTATATATTATAATATGCCCTTACCTCTGCGGGTTAGAGGTACAATAATTTACCAGTGGACATGCAATACCACGGTAAGTGTCGTAAGTGGCGACTAAAATACAATAGTTCCCACAACAGTAGGGTCTTCATGCCAAGGACTGTCACCCCTCAATATTCCCTGGAAACGAATTTGGGGAATATTTTTGCGTTCAATAGTCTAAGCCTGCTGTAACGTTTTTAATCGCTTACAAAAGTAACAACTTTTTGGGCGTATTATTATTTTATACTAATAAATACATATTTTCTGTACATTTACCAACATATACATATATCTCGTTGGTAAAAAAATAACAGTACAGTTTGTTTTTTAAATATGAGGTTTGAAACAAATTTAATATATTTTATTATAATTTAATTATTGATATTTATGCAAAATTGTTTTCCTTTAGTAAATTTTCAAATTTATAATTATTTCATTATTGAAATTATTTATTGTTTAATTTCCCTGGTAAGTTCAGTAACACAATAGAAAATGTTAAGCTAACAGCAACTGCTAAATTAGCAGTTCGGCAAGAACGCAACTAAATTTAACATTGTTATATTGCATACTTATAGGCGTTAGCGTTCAGTAAGCTGAGTAAATTTCATGATTTTTTTTTTTATTTACATACACACATACATATATCCACATACATTGCACACACATACATAAAGTATGGGTGATAAAAATCAGTGAATAATATTTGAAAGTTCATTTATATACATGTACATTTGTATCTAGTATGTAATATTAAAGAACCGAAAAATTTTACATTCTCTCCTAATTTCCAGTACATATACGATATTTGATGGTTATGATATTTTTAGTTAACTCTATTATATATACATTTTTTTTATTTATCTACGACGCTCTGCAATGACTATGAACTATGTATTGCACTATGCAAATACTAAGTATATAGCAGCATATGTGTACAATATATGTAAAAATAAGTTTAAAACAAATTTTAAAGAAAACTTTTAATGCTTAATAAATCACTAGAATTTATTACACATTTATCATTACAAATAATTTAACATAAACCTTTGCGCAGAGAGAAACAGAACGCTTTAAAAGTGTAATCATAGAAAACAAATATAAGTAATGCAGGCATGTTTTTGTATAATCTATCTGTATAAATATATGTGCAAAAGAGAACTTTTAAAAACTTATTTACTTAATATTTAAAAGTTCTCTGTATAAAAAATGTAAAAAATCTATTGCTACTTAACAGAAAGCACATACAGATTAATATCCGCTGTTAAAATATACTGCATAAGATTAAAAAAAGCATACCTACAGGCGTGTTCGAAATTCATGAAAAAGTACAGTTGTGTTATTATCTATTCCATTCATTTCTTTATGTTTATTTGACTTACCAACGAATTTGATTTACATTTGAATTTTAAGCTTGTAATGACTTCATTTTTACTCTGTTAATTATAAAAACCCTCCGCACTTGTATATCATGTCCACTTGGAATGTGCATTTTTATTGAAATACCAACTTTCGTAATTCGACCATAAAATTCAATGAAAAAGTCATAAAAGCTGCAGGTAATCACACTATCAAATTGCAATCACAGTGCAGTTTAGGACAAAATATTTACGCACTTAATGTAAAAAAAATATTTATTTTCTGCGAAATTTAAGTTTTACTAAGAATTAATGGTTGAGTAAATATTAAAAAATCAATAAAATAGTAATTATATGTTAATAAAAACAGTTTTAATATAACATATTTATATATATAAAAATAATTTGGACCTATACTGCTGGTCATATCTAAATTCATATTTACAAAAAAACTTTTATACCAAAAATCATCAAAATCGGTAAAAAAATAAAATTCTTCTAACCATTTTTTCCGCTATGGGAATTAATATAATATAATTCTAAAATAAAATACCATTATTTTCATGTGGACATGAAAGGTATAAAGACTTAAGCACGGTCAAAGTCAGCTTTTTTTCTTGTTTTTTTCTTTTTTAATTTTCTATTATTTCGAATGTTGGTCAAGTCAGTACTCGAACTCAGAACCATCCGCATGGTAGTATGGACTACTGACCACGCGGTCATCTAAATATGCATTTTACCACTACTTAAATGTTTATAAGCATATTTCTTGGAGCTCTGCCAGCCTTGAAATATTTTCAATAAAAATGAATATACTCGTATATGTATGCAATTAAGTATGCGATTTTTTCAATTGCAAAACAATAATGACAACTCTCGAACATTGGCGTGCGATTTTATCTTGCTCTTTGTATGGTCTGATTATTCTATTACCTCTAATAATTCTAATTAATTGTTTATTATCTCATAAATATTAAATGGTATAGAATTGAATAGAGTAAACAGCCGTTTTTTATTGTTAAAATATCAACATGTTTGAAATATCCTCGTTAAGTGTGATGTTTATTAGGTACTAATTTCAGTTTGTTAATAAAATGTAATAAAACAATCAGCGGAAAACTATGTCAGACGTACGCCAGCTAACAAAAAGGAAAAGCAAAAAGTTGTAGATAGTTCAGATAATATAAGCACACAAAATCTCGGCTAACTTTATACATCCGAACATGCAATTATTTATACTTTGAGCTGAAAACAAACCCAAGCGCGCGTTATCTTATTTTTTATGCAAAAAGAAACACTCATACGCCACCTACCCCACACACACACAAATATTTAATTACATACATATATATATACCTATATCTATGTATAGTGATTCAACCACTTGCAAATTAAGAGGTGTGTAAATATTTTGGTAATTATTAGCGATAATTGAAGGATTTTGCAAACATATGTATATGAATTACACTTAAATTCATACATGATATATATACTTTATAAATATATCATACATATAAATAATATATTTATTAAACACACCCCTTTATGTGATTTTCTTCGCTCAAAATAAATACAATAAATAGTTCAAGGCAGCCCAGCTGACGCAATTTACCAAAAATCAAATTTTCTCAAAAACCGCCATAAATTCTCTTCTCACCAAAACTGAGCACAATAACGTATTACTCAATCGCGCCTGGTATATGTACGAGTATGTTTGTGTGTAGTTTAATGAAGCGAATATTTCTGGCATTTTTCTCGCTACAAGTTCAATGGCGTCCAATTCGTCGGTGCCGTAACGACTAATGTAAATTTATAAAAGTATATGATTATGTGCATAAATACCTACAATTAAACAAAAATTTACTATTATTGTTCACAAATTTATTGATATTTGCCTAGACTCATTGTTCAGGCGTGCCTAACATAGTCAGTGATAAATAATTACAATCGCAGATAGACAGTGAGACACGTGGTCAATAAAACGTTTTCCATTAGAGCGATTAGAGGCGAGATATTGAGAGCGTATAAAGCTGTGCAAATTAAATCAATCTGAGTCAGTATTTTCTTTGTAAACTTAAAGCGTTGGAAGGTAGATACATTCATCTTTTATATTTATTTGAATGATAATAATTTATTGATATTTTGATTATTTAATAAAAAAGAATTGACGTAAAGAGCTAAATTTATATTTTTTTTATTTTTTAATATTTTTTCCTGGCTTTTCTCTTTAGAAACTGTTATGTGTTGTTAGTAGTGGTATTTTTATATGTAAGTGAGAACAAAAAGATATGCACTTCCCACTCACTAACTTCCTTCCAATAAACAATTTGATATTCAAAACGCATTTTAAAAGTTTGTTTATTTTATAAAAAACCTTGGCATTGCATTTTTATTTATATTTCGTTGTTTATTGGTAGTGATTTTCATATTATGACATTCATATATATTTCGTTCAGAAGCTGAAAAGTGATACCAGATTTTTTTTTAAATTGCATTTTATAGTAGCTCATTTCAATTCTATGACGGGTCAAAAATAAAATTTGGAAAACAATATTATACAAAAAAAACGACTAAAAGAGATATTTAAAAATATTGTCCTCAGACGTATCAAAGCCTCTAGGACGCACATCGTGGAACCACTGAGATCAAAATACCCTCACACTGTATTCTTTATATAGTTATTTAATTCAAAAAGTTGTACAGGAGCAACTTCTGAGATATCGTCAAGCAAACTGTGACCGATAGTTGAGAATAGTTTCCTATTCAAAGCCTTACATCCGCATAAAAAGTGTTATACAGTATCTTCTTCCTCTTCTACTACAGTAACCGTTGTATGATAATTCCAGTTGCTGCCGTATCTACCTGTTGGTATTCCCAATAAAACTCATATGTCATTCAATTTAATTTTCAATAGTCGGTATGTGCGGTCCCCATTCCATTCTGGCTCCTTTAGTTTGCTTGTTGATCGAATCAGGGATTGTCTCTGCGGAGACAGCTATGTATATAGCATGTTTATCTATTAACATCTACTTACAAATAGCTAGAGGCATATACCAGTATGTTAAAATAAACTATCTCAGCTTAATAAGTTTTTATTTATATTATATTACTTTACTTCATTTTATTTTACCATATATTATATTATTTTTGTTAATTTTATTTTATATTACATTTCTTTATTTTATTTTATTTTACTTAATTTTCAAGACATCTGACACTGTAATATCTTTTTTTTAAATCATTCATATAAATAATTAAAGGCGTATATTTGTTTTATGTTGCAAATTTTAGAATTTTTAGAACAACCTTAAGTATATGTATGTAACTTACTTATAACAGTGTCTAATAGTACACAAGGTTGATTTAATCTAAGAATTTTTTAAAAATCATAAATACTTTTTCAGCAATGTTTTTTTAATTTAAAATAATGAGTGAAATATTAAACAAAAACATGAAAATCCTATTATTAAATTTACAAAATGCCAGACTTGAGCGATTTTTTATGTTTTGTAAACTTTTATTGTGAGTATGTAAGATATTATTTTAATATACGAACAAGAAGAAGATTTTCGTACAAATGCGCCCAGCGTAAACACGAGGAAGAATGTTTTGTTCTCCAAGGAGAGAGAATCGAGAGTAGAGCGCAATATTTACGCACAAGTACAATATACGTATATATGGTATAAACAAACAATTTTGCTTTCGTACATACATATATTTGAATATTCAGTGACGTAGTCAGACAGTTTTTTCTGGAATGAATAATAGTTTCGGGTATTGGGTTTTGTATGCATTCAACACTCTTTTGAGTTCTTTTTATTGATTCGCCACATTTGCCGCAGCTTTTTAGAAAATTATACTATTTCATTTTTTGCAATTTATTTTAATGGAAATTTGTTGTTTTCTTTAAACGCACATATTCATTTCATGTATAGTTTGAGTATATAGTAGCCATAATGTATTGCAAATATGCGTTCCTTTTCATCACTTATCAATTGTTCACTTATGTATATACCACATGTGTACATATGTATTACATCTGTTGGTATGTACTTTACAATGTGTTATCAGATACGCTTGAAAAAAAACGCATTCGTTTTGAAGTTAGCAATGCGAATGACTTAGTGTACACTATATACACTTGGTGTCATATGTATTTATGTACATATGTATTTTATTTCATTTTACAATCGGTACTGATTCAATAAGCTAGCAACAAGCAACTATTATTGTGTGTATATGAACATATATTTGATAAGAGACAGACGTTTTAATAAGCAAAAACTGTCTGTTGTTGTACAATATTCCAAGTTTCGAATAGTACGATCCATGGTGCAAAAAAAAAATTCTACACACACGACTACACCTTTTTATTCTATATACATTTGTATGTACATAAGCATTTGAGCAAGTATAACTATTATCAGCATGCGTTACCTTAATGTTAACTGATTAAATAATATTTTTTTTTGCGAAAATGCAACTTATAAAATTATTTAATAATAAATAATGTCTACATTGCCTACTCACTTAATATGTCTTGACTTCATATGTAGTACCTTGCATTGTATATTTATGTGAGTACGTCACAAATGTTAATGAAATTCAACGAAAAATATTTTATAGTCTTGCTTATGCGAAAACTTTAATTCTTTAAGCTCAAATAGTAAAAGAACGCTACTGTATCTATATATATTTTTTTTTGAGGTTGACATTCCCTGCCGGTGTCGACCGGACCATCACACCTTCCGAATGGCCGTATGCCGAAATAATTAAAATCTCATTTTATTTAATTTGTTTTTGGCATTCTTTTTTTATTTTATTTCATTTTATGTCATTTAATTTAAGTTAATTTACTTTAATTTTATTTTATTTCAATTCATTTTGTTTCAATTAATAACCCTTTTTTATTTTTTTAATTTTTTTATTTTAATTCTTTTATCTTATTTTACTTTATTTTATTAATTTTTTTATTTTATTTTATTTATTTTATTTTATATTATTTTTTTTATATTATATTTTATTTTTTTATTTTATTTTATTTCAATTTATTTTATTTTAATTTAGTTTGTTTATTTTATATTTTATGTTTTTATTTTTTATTATATTATATTATATTATATTATATTATATTTTATTTTATTTCAATTTATTTTATTTTATTTTATTTATTTTATTTTATTTTATGATATTCATTTTATTATTTTTTTTATTATTTTTTATCTCATTTTATTTTCTTTAATTTAATTTGATTTTTTTTATTTTTTTTATCTTTTTATTTTATTTCATTTTACCTTCTTTTATTTTATCTTAATTTATTTTATCTCCCTTTAATTTATTTTTTTATTTTATTTCATTTTACTTTATTTTATCTTATTTTAATTTTGTTTATTTTATTTTTTTTATTTTATTTTACCTTATTTTATATTATTTAATGTTATTTTGTTTTATTTTATTTCATTTTATTTTATTTTATATTAAATTATTTTATTTTATCTAATTTTTTAATTTTGTTTCTCTTTATTTGATTTTATTTTTTTTGTTTTATTTTTTTATTTTATTTATTTAATTTTTTTTTATTTAATATTATTTTATTTTATTTTATATTATTTTTTAATTCTTCTTTTATTTCACTTTATTATATTTTTTATATTAATATAAATTTTATTTTATCTGATTTTATTTTATTTATGTTTTGTTTCATTTTATTTTATTTTATTTCATTTTATTTTATGTAATATTGCTTTTGTTAATTCACTTTGTTATATACTTTATATTAAATTTTGTTTTAATTTATTTTATTTTCGTTTTATTTAATTAAATTATTCTATTTTTTATTTTATCTTCTTAGTTTTTATATACGAGTATGACTTCAATTCTTTAAAAAATGTTTGGCTAAACAATTCAACCATAAAATTTAGAACCTGTAGTTAAAAAACGTTTCTTTCAGTCATAAATATTGTTATTATTGTTATTTTTATTTTAGCAAAATATTTATTCACACACTCCTTTCGAAACAAAAGCACCACTTCAAGCTCGTATAAACCGGCTTTGTGCCAGATCTCAATAATATTTACGGCAAATAAAGACACATATATGTACGTATTTTTAACAGTAATAATATGTCCGTATGCATGCTTATAAGATTATAATATTGTAAATAAAACATAGGTAGAATTTTCAGAGTTTATAATTTGGCGAAAAATGCAAGTGGTGAATAGAATTGCTTACCCACATTCAAACTTACATACACAAACACAAAATAAATTACTGAGAGCAATGACTGCAAGCACATGGATTTATATCTACGTATATTCATACATACATATGTAAAGCTTTATGCATCTAAGCACGTGGAGTGAGCGCGAGCAAAGAAGGAAATTCAATAGCACATGTGTACATATATAAATACACATAGAAACTTACTCATACTAATGTAACAAAAGGGGGTAGCTATAGCTGCCGCCAGACTGCCTTGACCTGGGACAATGTCTGACATTGCGAAATAAACAGTTAATATGTACACGTATAAATGCTTGCATATACGAAGAAGAAGAAGACATCGCTACATATTTATTTACATGTTTACATATTTGTGTACATGCATATATCACGCATGTGTCACTTACAAAATATAAGCACAAAATCACTATTCAATGTTGTGCAAATATGCCGTCATGGCTATTGCAGGGTGCTCCACATTTTTGAAATTTCAACACCAAACAATTAATTCCTTAAATGGAAAATGTTAAAAAATATCAATGATTTTTCATTAATTATAGCACAACGAGTATACAGCGGCGTTTGAAAAATGTGTTAATGAGTGAAGTAATTTAATTTGTCACAATTAAGTGAGTCGTTTATATGTGCATGCATTCCAGCGTTGAACACGATTTTATAAATTCCCCGTAAAACCGCTAGCTTGCATAAAGCAGGAATCAATTTTATGGTATATACATATATACATATATCATTTTAAACTAAATTTAAATTTAAATTTATACATATAAATTGGCATTCCTACAAACGTGAAGTATATTGAAATTCTTTGCAAAATAAAATAAAACAAAACGTTAACTCAGCTGAATTAAAAAATAACAATACTTCACGTAGAAAAATGTTTATGACTATTGATTATATCGTG
Source organism: Ceratitis rosa (assembly GCA_037013455.1). Classification (NCBI taxonomy): domain Eukaryota; kingdom Metazoa; phylum Arthropoda; class Insecta; order Diptera; family Tephritidae; genus Ceratitis; species Ceratitis rosa. Next base: position 1,777,412 of record JAWMAG010000054.1, on the reverse strand, counting down.
CTAAATATACCAACAAATGCACATATATCTGTTTGCAGGTTTATTACCTGCACGCTTACCCTCAAATCCCAAGCTGAAAACAAAAAAAGAACCACTGCAACTTATTCATTTAAATTTTTTTGTTTTTTTTCACCTCAATTTACAGACGAAATTATACATACTTCCATTAATATTTCCAATAAAATTAAGTAAAACAATCGTCGTTTTGCTGCAATCGTAGCGATTTTTATGGTTAACTTCTGTTTTATTTTGCATATGTTTTTGAATTTTTCGCTTAGGTATATGTGAATATTTTTACCTTATATCATTTCTTATTTAATTATTTTTTATAAGTGCTTATTGTTCTTATAATAGTTCTAAAATACTAATTGAATTTAATAGAATTTGTTTTGTATTTTCATATACTTAAGTTATCGGTCAATATTGTGAAATATCAAAGCATAAGGTAACTAGATACTTGATTCTAAATAAATATGCTCCGAATTTTCCTGTTGTGAGGAAATCAGAATAGTTACCGCAATGGCAATGAAATTCGCTATCTAAAATATCCAATTTAATAACTAACTACTTATTTCAAGTGTTTTCTAGTCAGATTGCTGCCGATTGCATTGGGTTTTCCAACTAAAAATTCCCGAGCAATGTTTACCAAGAAAAGCTCCAATAAAGCTATGCTTAGTTGAGTACATATTTTAATCTATTCATTGTGATAGTAATGATTTCAGTGCGTTGAAGAATAAAACTGATAAAACGGAAAAGATTTGGAAATGTAATTTACTACATATACAAACGTAAGGAATTTAAATGTAATTTAATTTGAAGTAATTATTGATAATTAACCTCGATTTTAACATGTCACTTTTCTGAAATTAACTTCATCCTTTAATTGCTATATTTTTTTCATCTTTCTCTATTATTCCAATTTTTTTTACCTTGATTGATTTGAATTTAATTTATATTAACAATTTTTTTATTTTATTTTAATTTTATTTCATTTTGTTTTAATATGATTAAACAAATTTTATTTTTTTTCGTTATTATATTTTAATTTATTTTATTTTATATTGTTTATATTTTTTAATTTTATTTTGCTTTTTTATATATTTTTATTTATTTTGTTTGAGTTTGTTTTATTTTATGTTAATTTATTATATTTTAATTTATTTTATTTTATTTTGCTTTTGCAGTTTTTATTTTATTTTATTCTAAATTATTTTATTGAATTTTAATTTATTTTCCTTTTATTTATTTTATTTCATTATTTCATGTTTATATGATTTCTGTTTTATTTTGTTTTTCTAATTTTTATTTTTATTTTAATTTATTTTATTTTTATTTTATTTCAAGTTTTTACTCTATTTTATTTTATTCTATATTTTATTTTATTTTATGTTATTTAATTTTATTTATCTTATTTTGTTTAAATTTATTTAATTTTTTTTATTTAATTTAATTTCATTTTGTTTTATGTTTTTATTTCATGTTATTTTATTTTATTGCATTTTATTTTCTTTTTATTTATTTTTTTTTAATAAAATTTGATTTTATTTTGTTTCATTCTATTTTTTTGATTTTTACTTAATTTTAAATAACCCAGATTTTATTATTATATTATATATTAAAAACTAGTAATATCTGATTATCCTCTAACTTATTTGTTTTGCTTTTATGTTAATAATAATAAAAATTAGAATAAATCGCTGTATGAATGTATGTAATCGATTTATTTTCATATGTTATTTAATGTAAATACGATGGAGGAACTTTATGCTTGCCAAAACACTTCCGTGTTGGGTGACTAAAAAAGAATGCATTCGTATTAAAACATTTATATATATACATATATATTTATTCAATGTCATTTATTTATACATATGTACATATGTATGTGTGTACGTAAAATAATTACCCACTTACATATATACTTATATATATATATATTATTCACAATTAAAATACAAATACACGCCAATGCGGTTTCTGGCAATTATTATGTTTATGATAATGAAGCTATGAAAATGATTGAAAAGTTAATTTCTTGAGTTAATTACTTACAACGCTCAGCGGCGCTTTCAGCACTGCAGTCTTTCAACTCGAAGCTGCCAAGTTTCGAACGCATCTCCATGTTATTTAATTTATTTGTGTCAACCAAACAGAGATAAACACTTTTTATATTTATTTTTTTTTCAATCAATTGATTTTTAAATTAATTTAAAATCTAATAATGTCTAATAATTACTGTCAGCAGTTAGTTCAAAGCTTTATTCTTTTTATGTTACTACTTAATAAATTTACATATATCACACTGTTGTTTCCGTTATAAATTCTTTGATTTTTAAGAAGGTTTCACGTGTTCTTTTTTTATTTAAATTGGGATTTGCACAATTCGTTTTGATTTATTTAATTTTTTTGGTGGCAGTGAATATCTTGATATCGGCACGTATAATGCTGAATGAAATAAATTTATTATTATAAAGTAACAAATCACGAGAATTTAATTTGCGCAAATTATTTTACACTAACAGCACAGTTATTTTTTCTTCTCTCTGTTGTTGTTATATAAATCCTTGTATTTGTTGTGTCTACATATGTATGTATGTATGTATATCACAAAGAGTAAATAAAATTTAGTTATTGTTTATATTGTACACCCGCTACCTGCTACCTGCTAGCACTGGCAGTGTTTTGTGTTTTCTTCTCGTTTTAGCAGCACCCACAGGCTAACCGTTTATTAATATTATTTAGCGAAAGCGAAGACAGCGATGACCACACTTTGGCCTGTGCTTTGTTGTTATTACACACTTCGATGCTCACCGTTGGCCTCTGCGAAATTGACTGAGCAATGCAACGAATGTTCGGTCTTAATATACAACATAAAATTACGAAAAAAAAATTCGTTGCCTAAACAATGAGCATTCGGACTCACAATTTCTGCTTGATAATCGTGTAGCAGCAAGAAAAGCCACACCGATGACATGTAAGCAACAACTAGTGGTGGAGAAATTTTTTTTTCGCTGTCAACGATTTCACATACAATATTTTTATGCACACAAAAATACGGGTATAAATAATAATGCACTCTTTTACCACAAAATTTACCAAGCACACTCTACCAACTCAACCGTAACTGCGCCGGCAAAGTTCTAAAATTTTAATTTTGGTTGAATTCGTTGGATTGGTGGTGACGGTTGCAAATCGTTGAATGGTGTACTAATCGGTTGTTTATTACGAGCGCCATAGACAGCCAGAGTCAGCTGTTAGTTCGTTGATGCGACGCGCTGTGCTCTGCTGTGCTCTCTACACTCACAAAATTCATACGAAATTTCCTGTTTCATGCAATCTGCTGCGGCTGCAGTTAATGTTGTCGGTGATAGTGACGATGGCGTTGATGTTAATAAAGCGCAACACAGTGTAGCTGAACTTTTGATAAGTTGGCTATGCACGTGCTTTTTATTTTTCATTTATGTTTATTTGTTTGTACAATATTTGCTTGATTTATACGTAATCAATATGTAAGTATATGTGTAATTGTATACAAAAGTAAATTGAATTAGCGGTAGGAATGAATTTAACAAAAACGAAAAGAAATAAATTAAAACAAAATTGTCAAGCTTACATTCATGAATTTTCTTAATTTTAGTGCTTTTTTAAGTGCAAAATAAATAAATCAAACAAGTTTATTATTTTCTTAAATTATTGTATTTTAATAATTTTTTAAAGGTTTAACTAACGTCACTGTCATTTCAAAACATTTTTATGAGTTATTCAACACTAACATAAATTATATAAAAAAATAAAAAAATAAAAAAAAATTAGCATTGAATTTCATATCACATCCAAATAGTTGTGCATACATTTATAAACATACGGTGCCAGCTATATCATAATATAGTGATAGTAGTCGAGCGGTTCTACCAACATTCAGAATTATGGACATTTAATTTTCTAACTGCGGTCGCCTCTCGGCAGGGAATGTCAAGTACTCTGAGTATGTTTCGGATATGAATTAAAAAACCCCTCATAGAAATCCGGTCTTTCGGAGAGGCTTAGAATAAACTGTAGGTCCCTCCAGCGGTTACAAAGCGTTAATTATATATATATATATGTATATACCTATATATATATATATATGTATATGCAAAGGGCTATCAATGTTCCACATATTAAAGAATAGATCGGTTCCACTTCTCGAAAGGAATATCAGTTGTTTAGAAAATTAATTTTCTACAATTTCGGATGTTGATCGAACCAGGACTCGAAACCTGGACTCGAAACCTGGACTTCAGAATGACAGTATGTAAAGCTAACCACTCGGCTATTGCAGTCATAATTAATAAATAAAAAATGCCAGGCAATTTCCTGTTTTATTAAAATAACTCTGAAGAATGCCACATTCAACTGACCAAGAGAGAAACAGATTTCTCTCAAATAGGAAACTTGGTCAATACCGGTACGGTAATATCGAAGGTCATCTCTCTATTTTTATCATTTACCTGCGTCATACACGCTCTTTCTATGTTCAAGATCGGCGGCTTATGTTATACAGTCATTCAGGACGAAGAACTATATATGTATATATGAATACTGTTCTTTTCCTAATTTTTATATGAATTGTGAACACAAATATGTAAATGTAATATTTCTTATATTCTTCACAAAAAAATTCCCTTATAAAAATCTAATAACTCTTTAAATGCATTTTAAAATTCATTAAGCACCTTTCAACAACAGGTACTAACTCTGTTTACATGTGGCTGTACTTGAAAAATAATTGTTTCACTTTTTTTTGCATTGCTGTTGAATTCAATTTGATTTTACAAGAATGCTGTCAATGCCATTATAACCAAGTTAATTGACTCAACTTCCCTTATTATAGTGCTGTAGAAGCCAAACTGCCAGTGACATTCTTGAAGAGTTGTAATTGGCAAATTAGAAACGGTTACGATGTGTACTTATATACTTATCCCATTAATAGCAATACATAAAAAAAACATATTATTTTATTTTAAGGATTGGATCATATCAGTTGGGTGTTTGTATAGTAACTCAACACCACTCAAGTCGTATGTTTTTGTTATTTTAAACATGCCACTAGTGAGTTTCAACTTCGGGTATGCTTCGTTGAAATGCGCAGTAAGTCGTTGCTCGCTGCACTGTCATAACAGCCGAGTTATTGGTGGTTGTCACTTTTAGCGCGTGAAATTGTGAAATAAATTATGATATTCGACGTTCATACGTAATGAACTTGTATTTAACTAGTATAAAACTGATACATAAACGGACAAATTACAAAACGTAGCTCATTTCCATGTTAAAAATATCGATTGCTAACATGGGAAAATGATGGAAGACAAACTGGTTGGATTTTAATTACCCTGTGTACCCTCATACATAGTTGCCGAAAGCTTCAAGACAACTTTTTTTAGTATTAAAAAAATAAACATTTTTGTTAGCACTTAAAATGTCTGCCCCAAAATACCGAATATGTTTAAAGTTGAAAGTACTAGTCTGAAATCGGAATTATCAAATTTAACGTTAAAGCTTAAGTTTTGGCAGTAGGCCAGCGTAGCTGAGTGGGTAGACAGTAAGTAAAGTTCGAATCTTGGTCAAGCCAAAATCCAAATAGAAAAAGTTTTTGTCCAACTCATATCGCATTCGGCAAGTACCGCAAACGTGCCCAAGTGTATTATGGAAATGAAATAAAAAGGTCTTTGTAAAAATCCTTCAGTCGTTCAGAGGCGCCTTAAAGAGTTACATGTGTTTTTTTTTTATATTTATCTTTAAAAATAAAATATTTAATTCAAACTATTTATTGTGTTAAAGCTATACAACTTAATTGTGAGACGGAATCTACCTAATTAAAAAAAATTGTATTTAGTTAATACCAGCAACTATAATTTGAACGAAGGAAAATAAAAATAATACAAAAATTGTATTTCTGGTCGATTTTTTTACATAAAATGTCAATTTTAGTAAATTCGTTAAAAAATTTTACTGAAATACCTGTGTAAAATTTCGACAAGATGGGTGGAGTATGACTTATGACAAACGACTTTAGAACCATAGTTTCAAGAAAAATTCGTTTAAAGCTTAAAGCGCTGAGGCTTTGAGCTAACATCTTCCCAAAAGCTGTACCTCCGAAACTTTTATTCTCACCTGCTTGAAAATTTTGGATTATATTCCTGAGAAATCAATAGGACTATTAAAAAATTCGATTTTTTCAAGCTGTAAATCCATTCAATCAACTCCACAAAATAACAAGATTAGAAAATTCTATTTAGCGGCGATAATTTCGTACTTATTGTTTTTTCGCTGAAATAAACCGTAACGATTTCAAGGATTGCCCTAGTGTGTTTTAAGAATTCTTGTTTAGAATTTTTCATTTATTTTTATTTGAAAAATTAAAAATATTAGCTGATCTCTTGCATCTTTGTAGTCAATATACTCGTACATGTATATACTATGCTAGACTGGATTTTATCATAATAAATAAAAAAATAAAAATTTTAAATACTTTTGCTAAGTTCTTAAATCAACGAAACTTTTAACTCATTTTAAAATAAAATATTTTTATTTCTTCATTTGGAACGCTTAAAGCTAAATTTCTGTGATAAACTATTTACTGTATAAAGTCACTCATACGCACCGTGTGCTCGGGAAACATACATACATATACAAACGTATTTGTAGTGTATTGCTAATTCTGCCAACCATTATGGAGCTCTACAAATACCGTAAGGTTATCTTTTACTAGTATATAATGTACAATTGAATATATTTATTTCATGCCATTTAAAAATATAAACACGATCAATGAGCACTAATTTAAGAAAACAATTGAGGACAATTAAGTGCATCATTCGCGTAGTAATTACTTACGGCATGCCAGCATACACATATACAAGTGTATATACATATTTACATACTCATATAAGTTTGTTTATTGATATGTGCTGGCGCGTAGGCCGACAGAAGAAGGTAATCAAAAACATTCGAAAAATGATTTTAACCTCAAACAAAAAGAGTAAAACAGGTAAGTATTATTAAAAAAATTTAATCCTAAGATTTTTAAATTTTAACCAAATTTATTACTTTTCCAAATGTCCAAATATTCACAATTTTTATTACGCTTTAAAATTAAAAACTTTAAATTTTTCATAAATAATATATATATTTCTTTTACATTGATTTTCTAACTCCCTTAAAATCTCCCAAACACGTGCGTATAATTTTGATTCCATATTTTTACAGTCGCGAATATAAATAGCAGCAGCTGCTGCTTCGTGTTGATTACTGCGCGTCAACGCAGCGCCAATTAAATTTACCACTTACGAGTGGAAGGCAAAAAATAAATGGTTTGACTTTGTCGGCGTTAACGGCATCGCAGTTGGCGCTTATCAGTTTTCAATTTATTAACGCGACTCGCTGCAAGCATCGCAGTATGTTTACGTAGCAGAGCTATGTATGTACATATGTATGTGTAAACAAATTTCCGTGAGAGTGTATGCAACGACCGATACTGTTTGGCTTTGACTTTTCATAAATATTACTGTTCGTTTATATGTTACAGCTCATCGGCATTCACCAACGACGAACCAGCCGCCGTCCAACGCTTTAACCGTCTATGCCACAAGCATTGCGAAATTCTGAGAAAACATACGTACATTCGTACCTTTGTGTTATGTATGTACATACGAATTGGTCTTTACCGGCTTACGCCGGTTTTCTTTTCCAGTATTCTGTATATTGTCTACACGCGATGCGACTGTAATGACAAATTTTATAAAAAAAAAAAAACACAAAACTTATCATTAAAAAAGTGCATTCCTATACCAAAAAGTACAGTTAGTGCTTAGCTAAACTTATGACTAATTATATATTTTTGTTTTTCATAAAAGATCATTAAAAAAAACTTTATGCACAAAATGGCCATAAATATTGCATTTCATTTTGTTTAAATTCATTTTATTTTATTTATTTTATTTCATATTACTTCCTTTTTTTATTTTATTTATTTTTTTGTTTTATTTTATTTTTGGTTATATTATTTTGATATTTTTAATTTATATGATTTTATTTAGGTTTATTCTATTTGATTTTAGTTTTATTTATTTTATTTTATATTACATTCCTTTTTATTTCATTTTATTTATTTATTTTGTTTTATTTTATTTAATTTTATGTAATTTAATTTCATTTATTTTATGTTATTGTACTTTAGCTTAATTTATTTTATTTTATTTCGTTTTGTTTTATTTTAGTTTATTTCGTTTTATTTTATTTTATTTTGCTTTATTTTATATTATTTTATTTTATTTCGTTTCATTTTATTTTATTTAGTTTAATCTATTTTTTTATTTGATTTTATTTTATTATATTGTATTTTCTTATATCATATTTTATATTATTATATTTTCTTTATTTTATTTTAATTTATTATATGTTTTTTATTTTATTTTATTTTATTTTATTTTTTTTTATTTTATTTTCTTTATTTTATTTTATTTTATTTTATCTCTTTTATATTATTTTATTTTATTTTATTTAAATTTTTTTATTTAGTTTAATTTGGTGTCCATACATTTAGATCGTAAACTTGATGAGTGAAAAGCACCTTTGTCTGCTTATTTCTGGAAAATAAAATGTAGGGCAATGGTCATTCGCAAAATATCTAGCTTACTCTCAGGCGGTGATAGAATTGTTATCATTTTGTTTTCCTAACTTTTCTCATAGAGGTTTCATTTATTTTTAAATGGTTAAATGCAAAATCATTTTCATAAGAATTAATTTGCAATATTACAGGGAGACAATAATAAAAATGAAGTTAAATATATATATTCATATGTGGAAAATTCTTTATTTTTATTAGGCGAAATTTACTTCGTCATTGCTACTAACTAAGATTTTTACAATTAAGACATTGCTCAGAAAATAATATCTTTACTGTTTAGCAAAGACACAAGTTTAAAGCTGCATTAACAAGGTGACTCAGATGAAAAAAATGTGGTAATAACAAAAATTATACGGCGTTCATTGGAAGCCATTTGTATGTGAATAACCGTGATGAATATATTGCTTAAGTAGCAACAAGGGTTTATTCGGGAGAAAATTTGCTTTTAATATATTTTTAATTTATCTATATATAAAAATCAAAAATATTTTAATCAAACTCTTTACTGTCTTAGAATAGAGTAAAATTCCAAAGGAAAATAGTCTTAACTCCGCCAATGTGACATCATTTCCGGTAACTCCTGTTGAACATATGTAATGCGTCTGTGTTGACAATAGAACTCATGACAGGATCAACCGAAGTAAAAAACGTGTTTTAGTTAATGCCATAACACAAACACTCGACTTGGACAAAGCAAAATTGAAAGGTGAAAATTGGATATATGAATTTTTTTTTGTTAGAAAAAAATTAAAATTTTAGTAAAATATGCTCAACATTTTTATTAGTGTTCTTCGTCCAGTTGCTACCGAAGTGTATCTCGATATGTGTAAAATATTTTCCAGATCGGTTGAGGAGTTTTTGAAATCTTTTGACAACCGACTTTAAAAACACAGTTTCAAGAAAAACTCGTTTAATATTTAAAGCGCTTAGCCTACCTGCCTTTAAGCGCACACCTTCCCAAGGCTGTGTCGACGAAACTTTTATTCGATTCGGCTAGAAAATTTAAGATAATATTTTCAAGATAAATTTTTTGAAGCTGTGAAACCCTTGCAATCTCTTAAAAATTAGTTAAAAAGAAGTACACAAGAGATTCAAGCAAATTTGAAAACCGTATTTGAAGAGATTTGATGGACTTTTAGTTAGATTGAAGGTTGACCACTGAGTAGGCTTATTATGTTTCTCCAAGTAACCCATGCATTTGCGAATAGTTCGTTCATTTCTTCAAACCATCTGGGCAAATCTATGTAATATAATCGTTTGAACGACATACATTCGTAAAGATATTCCTTCAGCCTTTAGTCGTCTTCAGAGCATGCTCTGCACTCAGCCGACTTCACCTTACCTAGCTTATGGAGCTGATAACTCAAGGTAGTTACGTAGTTCCTTTTTGGAAGGGTTCGAAAACCTTAAATATTACTACATGATCCCCTTGTTTTAAACAACATTTGAAAGCGCTGAAAGTTCTGAAGGAGCCGTTAGTGACAATATCGCTAGCCCGTGCCAGCTAATCCACTTCTCTACACTTCACACATCTAAAGGGTGATCCGTGTCGAGGTTCCCTACTGAACACTGAAAATTCAAAATTAATGGGGAATGTTTGTTATCATTCGAAAGAACATACTTTGACATCTATTTTTTGAAGATTATCTCTTTCAAATGTTGGCCGCGACTACGTCTCAGATGGTTCATACGTTGAGTACAATTTTTGATGACTCGTTCGAGTACTTCGACTTCTAACTGGCGAATGATATGCATGATGTATTGCTCCAAGGCTTGAGTCAAAGCGGGATTATCCGCGTAGACTTTAGACTTTACATATCCCCACACGAAAAAGTCTAACGGTATGATATCACACGATTATGGTGGCCAATCGACCGTCCCATAAGGTGAAATTATCTGCTCACCGCAGTTCACTCAATAAATCCATTGATTGATGAAACCAAATGTCGTCGAGATCACGAGCTTCAATTTCAGGATTCAAATAGTTGGTTATCGCCATTGTCGGTTACGTTCTCACCAGTATCAACCGGCTCAAAACCACACCAAACTTTTTTTTTCTAAATGAAATGGCAGCTCTTGAATCTCTTCATGTTGTTCTTCGTTCCAAATGCGACAATTTTGCTTGTTTACCTACTCATGGAGCTAGAAATCGCAGCAATGCTGAACAAAATTTGGCTCAAATCTTCTTGGAATTTTTCAAGAGTCCATAGAGCGAAGTTGTATTTTGTACGCTTTTAATTTAAGATCTCGACGTAAAATGCGCCAAGTCGGTCCCTACGTCAGTCCGAGTTGCTGCGAATGGCGCCGAATCATCTCCGCACGGTCTTCGTGTACACTCTCAGCTTCGGCCGTTATATTTTCTTCACTGCGTGCTGGACGTGGTCTATTCGGGTCTCAAGATGGGTGATGGTGAACGTAATTTTTCCGGGCATACAGCTTTTTCAAAAACTCGTCAAAAAGACATCTAAGAGCATGAAATTTTTTATTTTCCACATATATGTATATAAACATTGCCACCGAAAATCATTGATCGGAAATCTGTATCATATCTGTACCTCCAACGAATTTTTCAGATATGAGAATAAATATTTAATCCCTAACTGAAGTAATAGAAATTATATATGGTTATGAAACTTATAAAGTCTTCGGCATATCTAAAGACGGCTTTTTTGTTTTCCATTTTTAAGACTTTCACTGCTTTTCAAAATAACTTCAACTCTTATTTTTATATTTTTTATTATTAATTTATTTAAATTCTAATTACAATTTTCTTATGTAATAAAAAAATACCTTGCGATTGCTTTAAAACAGCAATTTCTTACAACTAAGCATTCATCTACTTACTAAAAGTACTAACTCATAGCATTTAGTTATATACAAACATATATATTATACATATACATATAATACTTGAAACGCTAACAAAACTATCAGGTCATCTGTAATTTACAATCAGACTTTTTAAGGGCAAAAGTGAGTGGCGAACCACTAAGCATTACAACAAACACTTCTTATGAAAAATAAATTCTAAATTTGCAGGAAGCTTTCCATTGTAAGAGCCATACTCGCAGGCAATTAGTTCCCCGTCATCGAGATTAGACTTGTACGACGCCATACCCCTGACTTCCCGCTTTTTTTGCCCTTCTTTGTAATGAAAAATCCAAGGAAACCACTCAGAATCAACGTTACGCCCGAAACGATGAAGGCGCTCTCACAGTGATGGCTTAGAAGCGCACCAAACACGTTAGCGCCCACAACACTACCCAAGCGACCCATCATGAGAGAAATGCATACGGCCATAGCTCTGTTGCGAAATTAAAGAAAAAATTATTTAAAAAAAAAAATCGGAATTTAGAAAATAATGCAATTACCTCATTCTCGTAGGATACAGATCCACGGTGGCGGCGCTCAACACATTAATGCCCAAACCGCACAGCAACAGTACAACATAGAGATATATAGAGACCATGGGTATATCGGCATATGTTGCGGCAATACCACAAGCACCACAGGCGGCTAGACAGACAACTGTAAGATAAATGAAAAAAAATAAAATTATAATATAAATTTTAATTTCTAAAAAAAAATCTAGCTGTAAAACTTACAAAGTATAACCTGCTTCCCCACTTTATTGATAATTCCGCCGATGAGTGCAAAACCCACCGCATAGAGCACCTCCAACACCAAGGAGTGTTGATAGGTGGATATTTCTAGCTTTTCAATGCATTGTGCCGCCATTTGCGTTACACCGTCACTCACGGCGGCGCCATGCGCATTCTCGGCATTAAAAATACTCTGCTGTTTGCTATAAACGATCTGACACATATAAGTACGATTGCCGGGATTCTCATTCATATACTCAGCTACGCTATTGAGTATGTGCGGAAACCACATGTACATGCCATTCGAAGTGACAAAGATCCAAAATTGTATGGAGCAAATGAGTATGGTGGTGCGCATGTACTCGCGATTGAAGAGCGGTTGCGTTTGGTCCCACATAGAGCGAAGAAGTGCAACGGCAGGATTCGAAATTCGCTCTCGCTTCACTTTCGGACTCATGGCACTGTCAATATCCTCAACTACATGGGAGATCTAACAATATGCAATATAGGTATATGTTATGATCAACATTTTCTCCAAAATAAGTAAGGCTAAACCTACCGGATATTCATCACGTGGTCGACAAGTATTCACATGAAAAATCATTTGCAATATTTCGAGCGTCTTCTCATCTTTGCCTTGGCTCAGCAAGAATTTTGGACTCTCTGGTATTTTGAATAAAGCCAAACCGCACAGAAAGCCGGGTATGCCGCAAACGACCATAAAGAAACGCCATGGCTTATAGGTTATGCCCAAGTAGGGTATCACAAAACGCCATTCCTGATTGATGACCAACCAGGCTATGCAAGGCATTAGCATAGAACCAACGCCGAAGATAAAAGCCGAACCCATAATGGCGCGTGAACGATTCTTGGCTGTGTGAAATTCACCTAGAAAGGCATAAATTGTTGCCGAACCGCCGGAAATGCTGAAATGAGTGAAATGGAATTTTCAAAATTACAAAATTAATTTGAAGGAATTATATTAACCAAATAAAAAATATTAAATTAATTAAAAATAAAATACTGCTGCCTAAAAGTGTAAAGAATTTAAGGTACTACAAAAAATTCATTCTTTTAAGATTTTGTATTTTATATTTTATATTTTTTATAATATTAATATTATATTCTTTTTTAATTTTTTTTAGTCTTTTTCTATTTTTTAATTCATATTTTTACCTCTGAGACAGCATACACTTCACTCATTAACCACGAAAATAAAAAGAACTTCGGAGCATAAAGAATGCGATTTAGGGGTGTTACTGGAGGCAATAGTGTAAAATCTGGGAGCAGCCCGAGAAGAATCATTCATTCTACCATTGATAAAAAGTCCGCGGGGTGGAACAAAGCCAGACTACTCAGACTAGCGCATAAAATATTATTTCAGTGATCTGTCACTACTCCTGTGGATACTCGTAACGAATAAGCTCTCTAAAAAAATCGGAGGGAAAGTACCCTATTTAATTGCTTATGCGAACGATATAGCTACGGGAAGTAATTTAATGGAAAAATGCTTTAAGGGTCGTACACCGATGGGCGACATCAGCCAACTCTGAGGTAAATAGTGACAAAACGGATGCGCTACTGTTCACCAGAAGGTACTAAATCCCCGTGTGGAAACTCCCGAGGCTCAACCGAGTGGAGCTATCAAACGAGGACCACACCTGGTACTTGGCAGTAATTTTGGACAGGAAAAGATGATGGATACTAGTACCTTGTACCTTCGTGTTACACAGCGGTAGTTAGGCCAATATTACTCTACCTGGTTTAAGGTGGGCGAAAGGCGCAATCACAAGCTATCCGCCAGTGGAACGTATAACATCTACACGGATGGCTCAAAAAAGGCTAATGGAGTGGGCGCGGGAGTAACTCTTCAAGCTTTCATTGTACTGCAGTATCTAAAAGGCGGAGATTTTCGTTATAGGGAAAGCTGCTGAGATAGCTATGAGCCCAAATAACTACATACAAAATATCAACATCTACGTCGATAGTCTGGCGGCAATTAAGGCAATAATCGCACAACGTATTGCATCGGAAAGGGCGCCCGAGGGAAACGGCTGCATATATACTGGGTTCCAGGCCAAAAGAGCATTATGGGAACGAAATAGCTGATGTGTCATCCGGCTTACTAACGAACCAGAAAAGGATATACAAAATCCGTTAAAAACCATCTATCATGAAATTTCCGAAAGAATTGAAGACCCGATCAGAGTGAGATGGGCCGCATCAGCAATATGCAAATACATCAAATTATGTGCAGGACAGCCGGACGAAGCTCCAGCTAGCACTACAACTACTACCAACGTGGATATAAAAGGCGCATCAGCCGGACAGTGTAACCTAACTTAACCTAACCTAATATTATATTATTTTGTTTTTTTTTTCTTTTGTATACAGAATATATTTACTCACCAAAACCCATTGATATAACGCAATATGACCATTAACCAGAAATTTGTGGCAAAACTTGAGACGACCGTTACTACAAAACCCAACAACAATGTTGGTCGTATAACATTCCGACGACCTGTTGTATCGGCTAAGAAACCCCAAAGATGTGAGCTGCTAATAATCCCAGCAAAACCGATTGCGCTCAATATGCCACGCTCCTGTATGGTCAAGTTGAGATCACATTGTGAGACAGGCAAAACGAAACTGATGCCCAAAGTTTCGAGTAAAACATTGGCCAATATTAAACCGGACACCAATATGAGTATGTAATTAAATTTGCCAAAAGCTGTAAAGAAATTTATTTATAAAAAAATGTAGTTAATATAAATTTTATTTTAATAAAAGATTTTCTCATTTCTTAATCTTAATATATGAGTATATATAGTTCTCTCTTATATAATAACATATCGTTTCTTTACTGCTATCTCTTCATACTCACTTGTCGCCTCCAGTGCACTTTCGAAATACTCAGCGCCTTTAACGGGCTCTGGCATGCTGGCGATGACGTTTCCGCCTTCAATTGTTGCAATTGTTAATTTTGTGCTCTCTGCTGAAAGAAAAGTAAAAAAGAAAACATTTTTATGAAGATGAAATAATTATACAAGTAAAATATCAATTAAAAAATAAAAATTAAAATATATTTACAATATTATTTGTAGAAATTCCAGCTATACATTTCTTTCGTTTCATAATTTATTTAGATTGCAAAGATTATTTTTTTTTTTGTTCAGGGAAAATAATTAAAATGCAGTGCATGACTTAAATTTTGTGGGTATTCAAATGAGCACAGTTGTTTTGTTATAAATATTATTAATTAAGTATGGGCTCTTCACCTTTTACTGAGATATTATATGCACATATCTATATACATATATTATATGAATGTATATTCTTCTTATAGATAATTGTCACAAGTCATAAAAAAGTGATCAACTAATCGGCTTCAAAGTGATTCAGTTGAACCCTCAGGCTTTTACTTTGTTTATACAACAAATATCTGCTTACATTTGTATACATATTTTTATATGGTATATCTTAACAAATAACCCAATCAACGTATAGATCGTAAACGATCGTATTAGTAATAATTATTTCTTTCTTCATACATTTAAAAAAGAAAAAGATCATATGACGGTAAATATATTTATATGTATTGGATTTATTACTTTAAGAAATATTAGTACAGAAATATCTACGCCTTTGGAGATTGCGATATAAATTAAAAACTACTAAAACTAAATTAAATTCATCTAAATTACTAATATATTGCAGGAGATAATATTATTTTCTAGAGTGTTGATTTCACTGAGGCAATACTTTTTTCGAAGTTGGTCTTTTTATACTCAGTTTGGTTTGCCATTTCAAACAGAGTAGATTTATGCCGGAACGTTTGAAAATCATGCTAATTTATTATCCAAATAGTAGTTCGGTTTGCGCGATCTACACGCATTGCCCGCTGTGATCAATATTCGGTCGAAATAATCACCCACCAGAGTTGGTAATTCGAGCAACCATGAATCGGTTTCCCACAATGTTTACTCTAGTGGATAATGCGCATCAGAGCCGCCGTGCACTGTGCGCACCGCCAAAGCTATTGCTGTTGTGGAGCAGAATATTGAAGGAGAATCAAATGAGTCCATCTGCATACGCGCACTACAATTGGAGTGATGTCCATTCACTTTATGGAAGATTTTATGAAAGAAACTTGGTTTTCGAGCTTACAAAATCCAAGTTGTGCTAGAATTAAAGCCAAACGACCATCAAGCAAGGAGCATTTTCGGTGAATGGACCCAAAAGGAGAAGGCCACCGGTCCCGTTTTTCACAAGAAAACTTTGTTCAGCGATGAAGCTCATTTTGGCCGCGGTAGCTGAGGGGTTAGCATTGCGTACTGTCATTCGAAAAGCGCGGATTCATATCCCGGTGTCGTACTAACATCCAAAAATTTATAGAAAATTTATTTAAATGAAAAATTAATTTAAATTTTCTAACTGCGGTCGCCCCTCGGCAGGGAATGTCAACCCTTCTGAGTGTATTTCTGACATGAAATAAAGCTCCTCATAAAAAAAACATCAGCCGTTCGGAGGCGGCTTAGTATAAACTGTAGGTCACTCCATTTGTTGGAAAAACATCAAGACGCAAAACCACAAATTGGAGGAGGAGCTCGGCCGAAAATCGCTTCAGCGGTTAGAAGGTGCTAATTATATATATTATGTTAATAATAAATCCAAGTTGTGCAAATCTCATTTGAAGTGATGATAATCCACAAGCCATTGTTGAGTTGCCGTTGTATCCTCAAAACCGTCACTGTAAGGTGTACTCTGTAGGCAAAATCAAGTTGTCATAAGTTGCTATAGAGCCATGATGAAGGACCTTTTCGTACCTGAATTGGTGGAAAATGTTAATGTGGACGATCTTTGGTTCCAACAGGATGGCTCTACATGCCTTGAAGGAAACTTTTGGTGGGCCTTTAGCGTGACCTCCAAGACCGTGTGTGATTAAACAACGCTGAACTATAGCGTGAGGATTTATGTAAAGTCTCTTGTTAAAACCGTTATTGCGAATATAATTGCACGTTAATGTAAATGTCATAATTCTTAATTTAAATCCTAATTAATTAATATTTAGTGTCTCAGATGATTTTTTTCTTTTCAAATTCATCAAATATATTAATGAAACCGTTGCTGAAGCTCAGTTTTGCTAACTGGTCAATCGTGTTTTCATTTTACTATTTGTAAACACAGAATTAATGTGAGTATACACGTAAGCACATACTCGTATGCACATACAATTAGATGACTGCGTCTAAGATATATGGAGCAGCGAAAGTTTTTTATTTCTTCTTATTCTATTTTTTGTCTTTTTTTTTGCTCTTTTTCAGCAATATGATAATTTCAACATGTGCCGTATGACTTTGCATTTGCATATTTTCCTCATCTTCTTACGCTTGTGTGTCTTCAGCACAGTAATAGCGCGCCAATTAATTGAGGAGGCATTGACTGGTTTGGACAAGTAAATTAAATTGAGTAATGAAATTGCATTTCGCTTATTCTTTTACCCACAATTTGAATACGCATTTCATATGAATTTTTTAATTGTCACTCTGTGTGTATGTAGATGTGGGCAATAAATGTTTAATAGTTCTTTCTAGAGAATTGAATTGTGAGAGATACATTTTTAAGTTTATGGATGTTGCTTCTTGTTGTTATTGTATGTAGTCGTATATATAATATTATGTGATAGGGATATTAGTTTAGCACTATATTTAACTGTTTTAAGTATTTTTTTAATACAGGTATGAAATTTATTATGTTAAACACGTGTTGGCTTCTTATATTGTGTTTAAATATTTGCATAATTTAATAAAATAAAGAAATAAAAAAAGTAATATAACGAAAAATATAAAATATTTCGAATAATTTTCTATGCACAAAAACAATTATTAGCAATTTAACTATATTAGAATTCATTGCTTTTAAAAAATAAACTAAACTAGAAATCCATATTCCAAAATCTGGCTAAAAAATAACCGACGTTCCTTTATTATTTAGTTTTTTACAGTTTTATTAAATAGTAAAAAACCAAATTTTAAACAAGTAAGCAAGGATATGTTGGGGTGAGACCGAACATCAGATACTCGGCTGTTTTATTATAAACCCACAAATCCGCTAAAAGTGCAGGATATATTATTTGGGGGATGGGCGCATCGTTGCGCACTAACATCCGACTGGCCCGGGTTAAACTCCTGTTTGACAAAAACATACAAAATTCTATAAAATTAATTTTTCTAATTGCGTTCGCCCCTTATTGGGGAATTTCAAGTGTATTTCTGACACACAAAAAAAAGCAGTTTGAAGTCACCTTGGAATAAACTTTATGTCCCTCCATTTGTTGGAAAAAAATCAATTCGCCTTCCATAAATTGGAGGAGGAGTTCGGCCCCAAATAGTTGTTTTTCTTCTTAATAGCTTTCATGTACATGCTTTAGCAATGTTTGGGTTGTTGTTGTTGGTGTAGCGGATAACCAGTGAGAAGAGAACCCCACCCTGTGGAATAGTTTAGATGTGAGGTTTTGGGTCGGAAATCCGACATAAAGCCATCTAAGAGCATGAGATTTGGTGTTTTACACTCATATGTATAAATACATAAAAATTGTCACCGAAATTTATCGAAAAACTTTATCATATAATTTCTTCCAACCATTTTTTTGCAGATACGATAATTAATCCCTGAATCCTTAATCCTAAAATTAAATACTCTAAATTTGTTATGTATATGTTGAAGATATAAAAACTTCAGCATAGCCGAAGACAGCTCTTCCTTCTTGTTTATAACTAGAACAAAGCTAATAGTTATGAAACTATACATTTCCGATTTATCTAAATTCTATTACATTTTTCAAAATTGAAGCAAAATTTCAAAAATATTAATAAAACCAAAAAATAAAATAATACACCTAGCTGCTACTGTTTTGCCGAAATTCGCTAAAAGACACACTTTGTATGTTATGAAAAAAGTCACCTCATCGGACATCCCTAATAGTAGTTCGATTTGTTAAATCAACTAACTTCCAGTCGGTCAATGAACCACTTAAGAACCATATTTTATATAAAAGTATTGTAAGCTAGTATAATTCATAGCCCTGATTGCGTTATACATATCTTACTTTGAACAATTTTTTCGTGAAGACTAATAACAATATAATACGTACACGTGCGCTGTCTGTGCGCATACCTGCACCGCTTACTCTTTGCTCTTCGGCAAGTTGTAATAACTAATTAAAAGGTACCACTCAAGCACCGGCTTAGTTACTGTGAAGTGCAGGGCGTATACGTGATTATTTTCTTAGTTTTTTTTCAGTTCATACAATCAATATTAATATTCCAAATATTTCTTATTTCTTTTCACACATTACCTATTACTTACACACACGAAACATGTGAGTAAGTTTTATTTTCTCAACTCACTCAAAATAAAAGAAAAAATTAATTTTTAGCAAAACATATGCGCAATATACCTACAGTTTGGTAATAATTAATAATAATAAGTTGAATAATATTGACTGGTGAGTGCACTGTTGTGGAATTAGTTCATTAGAACAAAAGTAGAATATATATTAAGTAAAAACATAACATAACGAGTTAATGATTTCGAAAAATACGTAAATATTGATGGAATTCATTTATCTAAAATATAGCACAGATCTGGTGTTTACTACAAGTACTCCATATCAATTAAGTTACTAATTCATCTTGTGATTGACTTTAGACAAATTTTATTTTTATTTTATTGTTCACGAGTAACCGAATGTGTAGATTTTCAGAAATTAAATAATAATAATAATAATAAATTTGCGAGAAAAATTTATAAAAATCATCTCTATTACAACAAATACTATGTGCATACGTGCATACGTATTGTATGTATTTATATGAAATTTTAAGCACACATTACTTAAAGTTTGCCTGATATTGGAAATGGCAATACAATGCATTGTTGATATCCAGGCACTTGAATTTATTTTTTACGTGGAAATCCAACCCAATAGATAAATAATAAACAAGAATATGGATTATCTTACTTGTAATGCGCATATTTTTTTTATATATATTTCGTTGTAAATTGACAACAATGAATCGTTCACGCTTATCAATGCAACTCCTAAAATGCAACGCAATGCAAATCCAATGTTTCCCTTTAAGCGTAGCAAGAAAAATAAGGTTTCGGATTTCAAACACTTCTACAAATTCATAGCGAGCGATTAAAATGCAAACAAAGATGAATCAGCGCTGCAAAGTGCGTCCAGGTATAAAAGAAAAAAATCTTTATATATAATATATTTAAGGTTTATTGCAATTTAATATGCCAGAGATTACAGCTTTATTATCTTTGTGTGCCTCATACATAAACATACACACAAATAATTGTATGTTCATAAATTTAAATGATAATTATTAATGAAGGATTAATATACTTAGGTACGTGTGTCCGCAAATAATATGACAGTTTTATTTTTCGGCATAACTACAACATTAAATTATGATTTTTAGAAAAATTTATTAACTTCACTACGCTAACCACAAATACTAGAACTATTTAAAGATACATTCATGAAGGGAGCGCTAAAAAAATAATGAAGAAAACCGAATTAATGTTTTATGAAATCAAATTATAATTAAACATAATTAAGATATAGCTGAAGTATAACACTGCAATCACTATATAATCATTAAGTCTTATTAAGCATATTATTTATTACTACTCACACTTGCTGTGAATAATATTCTACAAAAATAATTTCTATGCTATCAATAAATAATTAACTTAAATGAAACCTCATTTTACGTGGGAAATAAGAAATTAATTAACGGGAAAAAGGGTTAAATGTGAAATTAGAAACGTGCGAGTAATTAAGTATTTTTTAATAATTTTTTATCGAAGCAATCGGAAACTCACAATGAAGCTATAATTATATTTTCTAAATTTAGAAGAACGTCATTTATAAAATACACTTAACATCATTCCAGTTTTTATTCATTTTATAGTTTTAATTGCATTTATTTTTATTTTATTTTATTTTTTTTTTATCTTATTTTATTTTATTTTATTTTATTTTATTTTTTTTTATTTTGTTTTCTTTTATTTTATTTTATTTTATTTTATTTTGTTTTCTTTTATTTTATTTTATTTTATTTTATTTTATTTTATTTTATTTTATTTTATTTTTTTTTATTTTATTTTATTTTACTTTATTTTATTTTGTTTTATTTTATTATAATTTATATTATTTAATTAAATATTTTTGTTCTATTTTATTTTAACTAAGTTATATACTTAAATTAATTTAACTTACTTTATTTCAATTTATTTTATTTGATCGGATTTTTTTGTTTTGTTTTATTTGTATCTCTTTGTATTTGTTTTTTAAATTTATTTTGGATTATTTAATTTTGTTATTTTTATTTTATTTTGTTATTTTTACTTTATTTTATTTTTTTTTATTTTATTTTATTTTATTTTATATTATTTTATTTCATTTTATATTGTTTTATTTTATTTTATTATAATTTATTTTATTTTATTATTATTTATTTTATTTTATTAAATTAATTTATTTTACTTGTTTCTTTTTACTTTTTTGTTTAACGCTATGTTGCATTTTTTGTTTTATCCTACTTTATTTTGTTTCGTTTTATTTTATTTTATTTTATTTTGTTTAATTTTATTTTGTTATGTTTTTTTTTATTTAAATTAAATTAATTTTGATATTTCAATTTATTTTACTTGTTTCTTCAGTTTGTTTTATTTAACACTATTTTGTTAATTCTTATCCTACTTTGTTCATTTTATTTTATATTATTTTGCTGTATTTTAATTTATATTATTTGATATTATTTCATCTGTTTTATTTTATCTCATTTATTTCGTTTTATTTAAATGCATTTAATTCACTTCATTTCAATTTAATGATCGGTTTGTTTTATTCGCGTCTAATTGTGATTTATTTTAATTTACTGTATTTTATTTTTTATTTATTTTTATTTTTATTTTTTCATTACATTTTTTTTTATTATCTATGTTTGTTTTATTTCTTTTAATTTTTCATATTTTTTGTTTCATTTAATTGTTTTTATCTAATTATTAAACATTTTTTAAAGAATTTTTTTCGTAATGTTATTTTATTGAAAGATAATTAATTAAGTATAAACAATGTTTACTTAAATTATTACAAATTGATTTGAAAAGTTATAATTTCAAACTTACCAGGAGCACTATTGCCTTGTTTTTCTTTAAATTCACACATTTTCACCGAAATTTCAGAACGACCTTCCAAAAAAATGTGCAATTTGCAATTATTAAATATTCTTAGATTACAAAATGTTTTACTTGTGATTTCTTTGCAGAATTTGGTTTTTCGCGCGAAATATTCTATACTTGTAGAAAAAAATGTTCTACAATTCGCAGCAACTGATAAATCACGACTAAAACCTAAATACTTGAATCGCACGCAAGGAAGCGTTTAATGATCAGCGCAATCAATTTCAATTAATTTTCACTATTACGTTTATTTGCACTGTACATAAGACGAGTATGTAGGTCTAACCAAATGTGCATATGTATGTACGCCAGTAAATGCGTTAAACGAGATCAGTAGCCGAAGCTAATGTCAATTATGAAAATATTTGTATATTCAGTAAACGTGATTGAAGTGACAGTGGAAGGCAGTCTAAGCCACAGTAGCCAAATAGTCAATCCAAATGTAAGATCTCATCTAAACTTACTGATGTTGAGTGTGGTGTACCACAGAGTTTTATACTTTCATGGCAATGGGCCAAAAGCCGAACACAGCAGCGGCGCTGCGCAACGTGACGCGATGGCAACGTTTCATGATCGGTTATTTTTGCTGATAACAGCAAACGAAATGGGAGAGTTGAGAATGAAGCGATGTACGAATGTAAGGTTGTGTGTGTGTTTGTATGTATGCACTAATCGTGCAAAAGAGGATATAAATTCATAGCTATGCGACACATCTAACAATTTTATATTCATATGTATGTAAACATTTGATTGAATGTAAAACGAATCAAATTTTTTCTGTATTGGTGAAGTTTTTTATGCTGCGCGTACTTGCATTGGGTTGGTGTGAGTGACTCATATTTACATAGTAACTAAGAAAATCAAAATACTACGTGACTATTTAGTTCAAAAAAATTTTGGTTTACATTTCTATTATTATTCATGAGCGAAAAATCGGTCTATAAAGTCAAAGGAGAAAACTAAATAAAATCTTTATAATTCCATACTCTCGTTTTTATGAGTTTATTTTGATTATGCAACTCTACAGAAAAATATCGTCCTGCGTCCCAAAGTTAATTTATGATTTTCCGATTAATTATTAGTAAAAATATTTGGACGAAAAATAGTTATTGTTATAGTATATATGGATATATATAATTAATTTTCTATAACTTTTGGGTGTTGGTCTTACCGAATGGCAGTACGCATTGCTAACCACTCGGCTACTGCAGCCGCCATGTTCTTATAGTAGGACCACATTAAATACGGAGCAAATTTTTTCATGCCATATTTTTTGTCCCACGACCTAAAACAAATTCAATTCAAAATTCAAATTACGCCCCTAAACAGAGTAAACCTTTTTCTTATTCATTTGTAGGAGAAAAGAATTTACCAGTTTAATATGCAGTTAACCAGAGACAGCAAATTGTGGAACAAATAAAATTTTTTATTTTATTTTATTTGGTTTTCATTTAATTAACTTTATTTTCTTCTATCTTATTTTATTTTTTATGTTTTCTTTATTTTGATCTTTGTTTTATTTCATTTTAATTAATTTTACTTACTAAAATAGAATTTAATTCTATTAAACTTAATTTGATTTAATTTTAATTAAATATATTTTAGTGTAAATATTTGTATTATATAGTTTATTATATTTCATTTGATTTCATTTCATTTTTATTTTATATTGCTTTATATTGTTTTATGCTATTTTATTTTATTTTATTTCCCTGATTTTAATTTATTTTATTTGATTTCATTTAACTTTTTTATTCTTACTTTTTTAAGTTATATCTTTCATTTTATTTTACATTGTTTTATTTTATTTTATTTATTTTTTTAATTTAATTTAATTTAATTTAATTTAATTTAATTTTATTTTATTTTATTTTATATTATTTTATTTTATTTTATTTTATTTTATTTTATTTTATTTTGTTATATATTATTTTATTTTATTTTGTTTTATTTTATTTTACTTTATTTTATTTTATTATACCTTATTTTATTTTACTTTATTTTATTGCATTTTATTTTATTTTATTTTATTTTATTTTATTTTATTTTATTTTATTTTATTTTATTTTATTTTATTTTATTTTATTTTATTTTATATTATTTTATTTTATTTTATTTTATTTTATTTTATATTATTTTATTTTATTTTATTTTATTTTATTTTATTTTATTTTGTTATATATTATTTTATTTTATTTTGTTTTATTTTATTTTACTTTATTTTATTTTATTATACCTTATTTTATTTTACTTTATTTTATTGCATTTTATTTTATTTTATTTTATTTTATTTTATTTTATTTTATTTTATTTTATTTTATTTTATTTTATTTTATTTTATTTTATATTATTTTATTTTATTTTATTTTATTTTATTTTGTTATATATTATTTTATTTTATTTTGTTTTATTTTATTTTATTTTATTATACCTTATTTTATTTTATTTTATTTTATTTTACTTTCTTTAATTATATTTTATTTTCTTTTATATTATTTTATTTTATTTTATTTTATATTATTTTATTTTATTTTATTTTACTTTACTTTCTTTAATTATATTTTATTTTCTTTTATATTATTTTATTTTATTTTATTTTATATTATTTTCTTTTATATTATTTTATTTTATTTTATTTTATTTTATATTATTTTATTTTATTTTATTTTACTTTACTTCACTTTTATTTTTTTATTATTTTATTTTATTTTATTTTATTTTACTTTATTTCACTTTAATTTTTTTATTCCATTTTATTTTACTTTATTTTATTTTTTTATATTTTATTTTATTATATTACATTTTATTCTATTTTATTTTATTTTAATTATTACTATTATTTTATTTTAAATTATTTTATAATAAATTATTTTATTTATTTTATTAATTTTTTTATTTTATTTTACTTATTTTTTATTTCATTTTATTTTTTTATTATTATTTTTATTTTATTTTATTAATTTTTTTATTTCATTTTATTTTATTTTATTATATTTAGTTTACAATAAGAAATTAAATAAAACAACAAAATATAATATTTCCACCAAAGTTGTCACTTTATTTTTAAAAATATGGTTCGGGATTTGCATTATTTGTGTTGTGTTTATCAACAACACCGCACAAACAACTGACTTTACACTGCATATATGCGTACATACATATGTGATTAAATCTATCTAGTAGCCTGTATTTCCATATGTGTGTATGTACCATTGCCAACCAAGCAAATTCAGAAACTGTGTATTTCATCCCCGTGATGGTGTTGTTGTTGCTTTTGTCACAATTGTCATTACTTATTTAGCTACTTACCGCTCAGCTGAGATCGTAAAAAAACTCATAAATATTTTTCTGTATTGTACTACTTATACTATGTTTGTTTACACAAGCCGGTCGATGTCTCGCGCGTAATACAATACGCTCGCTCATTCATTTGGAATTTGAGGAGACAACTTGGCTTTATCATTTTTAGCAACAAGTCGCGCGACTTAACGTTTTACGAGTATTTCCTATGTGGTTATAGTACAGATGGCGCTAACAAATAATATTGCTCTGTAGGTATATACGACTC
Organism: Ceratitis rosa; assembly: GCA_037013455.1. Classification (NCBI taxonomy): domain Eukaryota; kingdom Metazoa; phylum Arthropoda; class Insecta; order Diptera; family Tephritidae; genus Ceratitis; species Ceratitis rosa. The sequence goes on along the minus strand of JAWMAG010000054.1, from coordinate 1,751,311 downwards.
ATTCCAGTATATGTTATACTATATTTCCCATATTATCCATGGCATTTAGGTTAGAATTTACATTTTATGAGGCCATCGCTGGTGGTTGTGTAAATTTGTTTATCTAAAATTAGTATAAAATGGCACGCGACCGATATTTTCAACTTCACCTCACAGCTGCAGTACTATAGTTTGTAGAGGTGGGCTTAATGTTGTAGAGGAGAATAATGGGTTTTTTAGTAAATGAAAAAATTTATATGCGCTTAAATAAAGTTAAATTATGTGCAGATTGTTTCACAGTTCATGAAATTTTTAGTAAAGTTTTTCAAATATATTGAGATAATACTAAAACTAAAAAAGTACAATTAGCAAAATTTTTTAATCATTTTGTTATTTTTTTAAAGCAATATTTTTAAAATTGTCAAAGAATTTGGGGTACGCAACTATTTTTTATTAAATCAAATGATGTTCAACATTTTCTCTTGAAAATCTTCATTTCGGTTATACATGTGGTATACGTAACTTTCTACTTCGCCTCAACAAATATTCGGCCACTGATTGCACAGCTTTCACAGTTATATCATGTTAATAAAACTAAAACAAAAATACGCCACTTGATGAAATTTTACATATTAGAAACAAAAAGAAAATTAGTTTTAATTTAATAACTTTTTCTTTTACTCAAACTCTAAAGAGCTTTAACAATTTTTTTCTATATACGTGTAAGTTCTCTCCATAAAATTTAAATCCACATAATAAACGCATAATATAAAATATAATAATTTTATATTACTAAATATATTTCGTTAATATAATTAACAGGTTTAGAACCTACTTTAGTAATGGAAAATAACGGCCCAATAAAGTAATAACGTAACACTCCCAGCACCATTTCATCAGAGCATTTCGCATATTTGACATCATGTCCGTCCAAATCGTAGACTCAGCTGAGTTGGGTGTGCTATTAAGTACTTTCTAGAAATGCGCAATAAAGTTGTCAGGTTCATTTCCATCTATGTACTTGTGGGAGTATATTTTAACGGTTTATCGGTGGCAAGGGCGTCACACAAGTGTAACATCCAAACGAAACCTTGACTATATAATATAGTATTTAATATAATTTCAGTTTTTTCCCTCCATCTTCACCATTAAATCATTTTATTTCGGGACACATTGTAAAATGATATTGTTTTTCATACATTAGATACAAGATACACCGACCGTAGATATGCCGTTATACTAGCTATCTATTTAGTATATCTCAGGTACGTTGAGGAGATTATCAACACAAAGACGAGATGCGAAGTATTGCACATTGTCGGAGCTAAATGTTATGTATAAGATTTGTATACACACAAATACATATATTTTATATGTATGTACATATGTAATAAGTATTAAGGTTCTTATGTATTTAAACGGACCTGGAATGTACGAGTGAATTGTATTTGATTGTGTGTTTTTTAGTGACTTTTAATCTTTGTTTTTATTATACAAAAAACAAAAAAAAAATTCATTAAAAAGATTTATTTGGGATTTCAAATAAAGCGGATTTGTTGTTGTTGCTGCTGCTGCATGTAAATTCCTGCCGTTTGCCACTAACGAAATTTATTTTTCATTTAATCTTTATTAATGGAACTAAGCCTCAGAGCGATGTATGTCCATTCTAGTTATAAGCATGCATACCTACATACACGTATGTACCTACATATGTACCTACATACATCTATTTGAAAGCGTATGCAATTGTAATTAAGTAACAAAATTAAAAGTGAAATTTCAATTAAAAATATTTTGTTCACCCCACGAAATGTGGAACTCAACTCAATAATAAGCTCCTGTAGAGCCTCGGCTTGCGACAAAAGAGAGAACCCTTGCACAGCTTAGGTCTGGATACTGTAGTAGATTAAACTCCTACCTATCCAGACTCGATCCCAGCATACCCAACGTATGCCCTGCATGTGGAGAGTCCCCGCACGACACTAACCACCTCTTCACATGCCCCCTTAAACCAACTCATCTAACCCCACTCTCCCTTTGGTCCATCCCCGTCGAAACAGCACGTTTCCTGGACCTGCCCTTAGATGACCTCGGCGACTTAGATTAATGATACCTGCCCTAAGCGGGGTTAGATAGCCGCTAAAACAACAACAACAATAAAAGAGAGAAAAGCTTATTATGGTCGCTCTGATACACTCTTTTCAAGGTTCCATTGTAGTCTCATGGCTATGGCTGTTCGCCAGAAAACTCTATTCATACTGAAATAGTGCGCCAACACGAGAACTTCCAATTTTTCGTAATTCTCTGCCGAAGAGGGACTGCAATTATCATTCAATGTCTTGTCACAATCCACATTAGCTCTACAATATATGACTTTCCTGACTTCATGGCGTATCGAAAAGTAGTTGTTAGAACTGGTATCGCCTACATCGCGATAGATATTTCTCCAGTATCCCAGAGCTACGTATGTTCCGGGGACCTAATATGAAACCGTTCAACTACCTCTTACAAAGAAGCTAGGCACCTGATTCTCTGCAGCCAGGATTCCCTATCAACAAACGTAAGCCAACGTTCTGTGGGAGCGTTCGCCAATAACTCAGTACAAGCACACTTTGGGATAGCATTTTTAGCTTCCTGCGTACTACTACCAGACATGCGGTGACTTACAAAGGTTTTGAAACCGCTGTATAGTCCAGCCAGATTAACTGCAGTAAAAGTGGTACACTTTTCCTACTCTACATACGGCAGCTTTGTAAAGCGCCACCGATCTCACCCCTCACTTGCGGGAACCTTAACGTTGATCTGGAACCAACCGGTATATTTGCAGGCGGGAGAATTCCGGGGTTCTCCAATATGACATCTAGAAAGACGCCCACTGTTCGGGGGATCAGAATAATATTTTTAGTGACTCCTGCAAAACTGTGTTTTTTTGCGTTGAGGGGCGAGACTTCTTCGACCTAAGTCGCTCGGCGAGGTTTCGTGTACTTCCACAGATGTTTCAAAATTTATTTGGAAATTATGTAAGCCTTTTTACCTGTCCACCATTCCACCTTCCATTGCATTCTAGAGCAGCGTATCCATAGAGATCGCGCCATATCCCTTCCGGGATTTTGCGGCCTTCTGCTCCTTTGCGTGGAAAGTCTTTATGGCTGTATTATTGCCGAGGCAGTGGCTCGTAGTTTCCAACGCTGCACGCCCTCGGTGATGTCTGTGGATGTCGACATCGCTGCATGCCAGGATTAGATGAGCCACTTGCACTTTCCGTTGGGCCACTTGCAAGTTTCCAGCGCAGTTTTGTTCATTGGTCCTATTGGTGCAGGACTCGAACAATACCACAAACTGCCTCTTCGTTTTCGAACGTTTTTTTTTTTTGAGATGGCTTTGACTTTTCCATATTTACAGGGTCCCCAGTCGTAAACGCTCTCCTCACTCGAATATGTAATCAGTTATCTATGGAATGAGGGACAACGGTGAGAGTTGGCACCTAACCTTACGTTGCAAGTGCTCAGAGCCAGATCTAGTGGAAATACAGAAGTTATCTCCACTGCACCATCCTATCAACTTAATGACGATGAGATTGGAACGTACTACGAGGCCTGCCAGGGTTTCGACGGGACGGAGGCAGTCATGACAATTAGATTTAAAGCCATTCCTGCAGGGTGACATACTCAGTTAGCAGGATGTCATATGTGACTGGAAAAGAACGACTGTAGACGCAAAAGGGTCAAACGAAGATTGGATCAATTTACCATACTGAAGTTTACAAAGCAAAGTATTCATTGTAGTATCAGAAAGTTGAAATATCAAGTGCAGAAGAACTTGGCCTTACTCCCATTAGCCTTGAACTTGAAATCATACTATCAATTATCATTTTAAAAATTGTTTCCATTATAGCAGCCAAAATTTTACTTATGTGTGTATGTGTGCATTATTCTTTGTAATTCCCCTGAATTTGAAATAAAAAGAATTGCACCTTCGTGCAAGGAACCGGTAAAAAAGTTGTCACACTAATATTCAGGCTTTGAAATAAATGTACTTGTATTTATTATAATGTAAATATGTAGGTATATATGTACATAGATTTATTACTAAATCCAATTTAGTGAGCGTTTGCCAATTTTTCATACGAATCAATTAAAATAGGTTCACATGATTTTGCTAAACGTAAGAGAGGTAAAGTTGGCTAACTTGTTTGGCTTAACCGCAATTACTGAGAAAACATTCACGTTTTCTGCTTGAAATTCATATTTTAGTGATTTATTCAACTTATTTTCGTCAATCTGAATGTGCATAGGTACGTACGCAGGTGTGAGTTATATCATTATAAATATTATTTAGCAGTTCTTAGAAAATATTCTGAAAACTCTCTTTTGCATATTTTTATCATTTTCAAGAAAGCTATAAAAACACAATTTATAAATTTAAAAAAATATAAACTAAGTCTTCAATAAAAATTTAAATTTATAAATTTAATAAAAAAACTAACATATGTACATACATAAAATTTTAATGCGCAAACGAATAATTCTCCGCTAAACACTACACAGCCCATCAAACTGTCGACCTTAGTTAACGATAACTTTTACCAGATATAACTCTCACCACTCTGGTAATGTCTCCCACGGTTGCAAAATATAAATATTTAAAACTTAAATTTTAATATTAAATATTTTTTATTTTATTTTCAGCGCATATTTGATAAACGTGTTCCTATTAGTTCTATTAATAAATAATGCAATTTTCGCGAAATAACGAAATTGGCGGTATATTTGAAAACTAAAATATTAAAGTAATTAAAAAATTAGTACATTGTTTTGTAAAATTACATTATAAATAAGTTAAAATTACTTATTTTTTTCAAAACAGACATTTTTATACAAAACGTAGAGAAAATTAATTATATTTTTAAGGTAATTAAAAAATTAGTGCAACGGTTTGCAAAATTAAGTTATAAATAAGTTGAAATTAATTATTTTTTTTCCAAAAAAAAAAAACTAATAAAAACCCTAAAGAAAATTGTATATTTTTTGCATTACAAATCGAAAAAATGCTGTAACTTTAAAGCATCTAAATTAAATTTCACAATTCTGCTACAAATGTAAATACACTTCCTTTGTTTTTGTAATAAACCAAAAAAATTAGATATTTATTATTCCAATAGATTGATCATATTCAACATGCTTGCACGCCAATCGAAAATTTAATATACATAAATCATATGCTTTAGTATTAAAGTCCACAATTAATACACACATACATATGTGATTATTATAAAATATATACATGCACGTACTTATGTACATTAATCAAATAGTGGAATTTCAGTTTAGCTGCTACTTATGTAATACAAAATTATTTTCTTATATTGACTTCAATTTCTTTTGTAATTCCTCCATTTTCAAGCGTTTATAGCAGCAATGTCAACCAACCGACTATCAAACAAAATCCACCATAAGGAGCGAATTGTGCAAATTGTTTATCTCCAGTGAATGCACGATAATAAAGTGTGCCGCTAAATAGCATTGTACCGACCAACAATAGACTACCAGTCTAAAAAAAAAAAAGAAATACGGTAATTATCAAAGTGGCATGATATTTTTCGGTAAACAGTTTATCTTACCACAGCTGGGTATCTAGCCAATGGTACACCTAGAAGGGCAAGTGAATGAAAGAAATGGAAACGGTTAGCTGTTTCGAAAATTGTTTTGCATTCGTCCTTCTCATGCGCTGGATGCAATGCGTGACTACCGATGGCTCCTAAAATAACAGCTGATGCCCCACTTAAGCCCGCCAATCTTACAAAATTATGATTGCGGCCAGCTAGTTTCCACAACGATGGCATTGCACTGCTTACAACTTTTGCTGCGACTGCTTCCGTTGAAGCTTTGACTGCTGGTGCACTGGTGGTGGTAGTCTTAAGAAAATAAAAAATATTTTTGAACAGTTGATATTTTGTTATTTGTTTTCTTGTATACCGATTTACGAGAAAATAATGACGTTGTGCTGGACACCACTGCCTTGCTCACAGGATTACCGATGACGATGTAATGTAGAGTATCTGTGACTGTCATATTTACTCTTTCGATATTTTTGCAATCTAATTTCTCTCTGTTTTATAAATGTCTTTCTCTTGCTCAAACAGTTGCAAATAAATTCAGTTTATGCATGTGTATCCTTTTAGTTTTTAATATATATTTATTTTTTGTAATTTACATGCAATTTTTTTATTTTCAAGAAGACAAAATTGAAAAAGATACCGGTTTTTCGATTATTTTTCCTCGTAATTGCTTGTCATTAAATACAAAGATGCCAGCTTGATGAAATTCTGTAATAATCAGAAGCAATAAAGCTGAACTTCATTACAGGCTTTACTGGCGTATATATTTTCAGCGCTTGGGTCGGCTTATAAGAACTCAAGCTGATGAAAGACTCCAAATGAAGATGGAACGCTTGTCATTAGATCTTTTTAACTGAGGAATGCGAATTAAGATCAAGCCAATGGCACATATAATTTTTTTTTCGTTGCGTGATATTTCCAACTTTTCCGGCAAGCGAAAAATTTTAATTAAACATGTTTCTTTCAAAAAGCTGAAAACCCATATGTTAAGTGATTATTCATCTTGTTACGAAGTTGTTGAAATTCACGAAAGAATTAATAATATACAAGGACAAGGACAATCCCAACACGGTGCAAAAATTCCGTCTGCCATCGGCAATAGGCCTCCGGAGAGGATAATTAAGGAGCAGCACTACTTTCCCATAAATCTGATTTTTGCGAAAAATCTTATAAAGTTGAATGTTTTCATTCTAGAAATCGAAGTCACATTCCGCGATGTTGTAATTTGATTTTTTAATTATTTAAAATGCTCCTATTGTAACAATCTCTTAAATTTAATTTTTTTCATTTCATTTGAAACTCCCTATATATTTCGCTGCATTTCCAGACAGATCCCAATAATAATTCGCTAGTTTGATGTCCAAAATGGTTCCTGAAGAAGCGATATCCATCAACTCGTTCATTCGGTTTTTACCTTCACCGACATAACTTGAAAATCAATAGGTGAGTAAATTTCAATATTATTTTCAAGTTTTGTAGGCTTATTATAATATAAACATGAAAGAAATTAAAATAGCTTTTCCGCACATTTTGTTACTCAATGTTTTCGAAGTGTTCCGAATTTTTCTATGAATAATAAGAATCACTTTGTTGATTGTGTGGAACCACGTGGCTTAAAACAGTAAAATGTTAATAATGAAATAAATACGTAATCTGTAATTAAGTGATGATACCATTGATCTTCCTTTTGCGGTTTCCTCCAGAAAGTTACTAAGCTCTTGCTTTTTAACTTAAAGATGGCTTAAAGGTGTCTGATTTTATTGTGAACACATTGTCTATATTAATACATAACCTCAAACCAGTGACTAATTGATATTGGTTTTTCTCCTTGCAGAATGGCGGACGCAGCTCCAGCCCGTGGTGGTTTCCGTGGAGGATTTGGTTCTCGTGGCGGTCGTGGTGGACGTGGTCGCGGTCGTGGCCGCGGACGTGGTCGTGGTCGTGGAGGCAAGGAAGACTCCAAGGAGTGGGTTCCAGTAACCAAATTGGGTCGCTTGGTGCGAGATGGAAAAATCCATTCATTGGAAGAAATCTATCTATACTCATTGCCCATTAAAGAGTTCGAAATCATCGATTTCTTTGTTGGTACTGCTCTTCGTGATGAAGTATTGAAGATCATGCCTGTACAGAAGCAGACTCGTGCCGGTCAGCGTACACGTTTCAAGGCATTCGTTGCCATTGGTGACAACAACGGACACATTGGTCTTGGTGTTAAGTGCAGCAAGGAAGTAGCAACCGCTATTCGTGGTGCCATCATCTTGGCAAAATTGTCCGTCGTTCCGGTGCGTCGTGGCTACTGGGGTAACAAGATCGGTAAACCCCATACCGTGCCCTGCAAAGTGACTGGCAAGTGTGGTTCAGTTAGTGTACGTTTGATCCCAGCTCCTCGTGGTACTGGTATTGTATCAGCCCCTGTTCCCAAGAAGTTGCTTACCATGGCTGGCATTGAGGATTGCTACACTTCAGCTCGTGGTTCAACTGGTACACTTGGTAACTTCGCTAAGGCTACTTACGCCGCCATTGCCAAGACCTACGCTTACTTGACTCCCGATTTGTGGAAGGAGATGCCTTTGGGTGCTACTCCCTATCAGGAATTCGCCGACTTCTTGGCTGAGAAACCAGGAAGTGCTGCTCGTCACCAAGTTGAAGCTTAAGCTCGATTTAAATAAGTTTTAATAAACTGAGAACCATTAAATTAAAAAAAAAAACGATTTATTTTTAGTACTTGGGGAAGGGCCATATGTCAATTTTTATTGATTAATTTGCAAAAAATTTTTTGCTTGAGGGTATAATAAATAGTTGGTAAATTTTTAATTATTTTATATGGAAGATAAAAATGCTAATACGGTTTATCAATATTTGGTGTGATCTGGTTTTCAACCGTCTGCAAGAGATTTAAAATGGATTTTAAAAGGACTTTCGTTTCGACGGGTCAACCCAAGACCCAAGATGTTGGTTATGTTAACCTGGCCGTTGGTCCAACTTGCACTGCTATATATTATATGTGAGGCGTTTTGTAACCGAGTGATTTTCGGAGAACTTCTGTAGTATGTGGTATTACGTTTTCCCTAACAAATAGTGAGTGTTTACGTGAGGAGCTTAAACTAATTTTACCTGTTGACCTAAACGGGGTTAGGTCGCCGAAAGGGTGACAGCCCTTGGCCGGACAAATCCGGGTCAACTCCGGTACGTAGAACCGGCTGTCTTGAGAGTTGGGGAGCTGGCTAATTGCTTCCTGTTATTTGAGTTTATGTATTCTGGTATATATGTTTGAAAATTTGTTCATTCATGCAGTGAAATTTACCTACTAATGACCCAGATCAGATCTTGTTATCTGATATGTTTACGTCTTCCCATCCATGCTCCCTAAGTAAGCGATTGGCGTCTGCGGAGCGTCAGGCGCCTCCTATGGCATTGGGTAAAGATAATTTTTTGCACGAGCCTAGGCTCAATTTGAATACATTTCTCCCCCATAATGAGCTCAAAATTTCTTTCAAGCCGTCTTACAAAAACTACTGAATGGAATCGGTTGACATTCTCAACCAAATCTTGCAGATTGATTTTAAATAAAATGCTTTGGGCAGAAATTTGTGTAGAATTATTTTAATTTATCTGAAATAGTTAAACTTTAAACCATGAGGCGAACCAATCGCCACTTGCATAAAAACATTCAATGCTAACACCCAATAATCTTCATTACGATATATTTTTATTTCAACCTATCTAAAGCACCAAGCGTTTCGGTGAAAGTTCAGTTAAAACTTTCATTTTTCTTTTTGATGTGATGATGTCTAAATTCAACCCCCAAAAAATGTCAATAAACCAATTAAAAACAAAGATTACATTTTAATTTTTATTTATTTATTATAATCAGAAAACCTGAAAGATAACGAAAAAAAATAACCATTAGTAAAAATAAAACATGAACAAGAAAATCATTATTTTATATAAATATATCAGACGTCCTAACCATCATAAGCGAACTTCTGGTGGAAACCGCAAAAGGAAAAGCCATGTGCTTTCATCATTTGAAATGTAAATATTATAAAATAAAATCTACTACACACACCTTTATTTCCTGATTAAAGCGTTTTTAATCTCTGAATAATAAAGTACTTCCACACAGCTTACAAAATAAGAGATATCTGAAAAAATAAAAATTAAAAGTTGATTACTAATTATGCTTTATATTTATAATCTATTAGATGTAAAAAGTAAATCAGACGTCCTAACCGTCATTAGCGAACTTCCGGTGGAAACCGCAAAAGGAAATGCCATGTTTTATCATCATTAAAAACAAAAGAAAATTATATAAATATATATCTTTTAATATTGTAATTACCTATGCATTATGTTGAAGTCTTGAACGAATATTTATCGGTATTCAGCATTTGCTGTAAATAAAATAAAAATATATATTAATTGTGAGTCAATAACATATGTTCATTAATTTTTAGCAATTCAATATTCAGTCCTGTTGAGCTTGAGTTGTTATATAATCGTCATAAATTATTCCGATGCAGAGTTTCATCATAAAAGAATAGCTAATTCAAGAAAAAAAGTTTATATATACTAACCTTTGTAGGAAAGTCTAAATCCTTCCGATGCCTCTTCTAGATCTTTAAGCAGACATCTATCTGCAATTAAATGAGAAGAACAAATTTAGAAAAAGTACAATTTACAAAAAATTAAAAGAATTTTCAACTGTTATCAGCAGATAAGTGGTCTACCAAGATTGTATCAGAACAGGTCTGTGTATTTATCCTCATACAATTAAATAGTTCCAACATTATTATAATTTTACATACCTTCTTTGTGAAGTGTTTCCCATATCACGTATAACTTTACGATACGAAACCAAAATTTCCATCCATATTTGTCTCATTATCAAGAAACTTTCATGCTTCCAGAAGTGGATTTCATTCTCTCCTGAAACTAATACATTTTTTATTAATGACATTCATTACAAAGAAGAAATCTATAGATAACTTGACATATTTATTCAGCTTTGCCGATTAATCTTTTGTCTTATATTTTGTGTTACAAACTTCAATGAAAAATACATAGAAGAATGAGATAAAATACAAAACTCAGTCTCGTCATCTGGTATCATCAATAAATATATACTATACAAATTAAATATTTGCACCTAGAATAAAATAATTACCATTTCTGATGACTTTTCTTTTAATTTAATTTGTTAGAAGCCAATGAACATGTGCACACGATGGGATTCGAAAGCGGAAAGACCGGCTATGACAATTTCCTTGTCGTTATTCGTAGACGATGGCTCGGCTGACATTAGCGAGCAGAAATCAACGAGTAATAATAACAGCCAAGTTAACCAAATTGTGGGAACGAGTTGGGACCGTGGCGTAATTACTTTATTATTTGAATGTTTTACTTCCAGATGGCTTAAAATTAATACAAATTTTATCCACACTTATTTTAAGCTGATAAATTGAAAGAAATGATGCTTTTATTATCAAACAGCTTAGTGTTGCAGGTGTTGTTTTTAAAATTATTTTGCTTGTATGAGAGTGCTTTCCAACACTGATTAGAAAACAACAGCTTTGATTTGAAATCAGCTGATTGAATAAACAAATATATATTTTCTGACATTTCCATAATATTGTAAAATGATTTCAATTTCATATCACAGTATTTAAATTAATTCCTATTTGTTTAAGAATTTAACAAGTGATTTAGTAAATTATTATGAATTTAAATGAAACTACTATAGTGCTTTTGTAATAAGGAATTTCTATTGCTTGGTTTTTGCACTTGGTGCTTCAGATTGGAGTAAATAATGCATCAATCAAAAAGTAAACCAGAGTCTCGTTTGGCCGCTATAACTTTCTTTGCTAAAACACATCCCGGTGATGTATGCGGCAGCAATGGCTTGCCACTAACTCCAAATTCCATAGCTATATTGGGCCGCGCCCAAAAGCTTAAGGAACTGAAACATCCACATTTATGTCAATACTTGGATTTTGTGCGTGGAAAACATGGTATGTAGTTTAAGTACACGCCCCTTATTTGTATATATTATAAAATAATTTTCTTGTAACAATCTAATTTAGAACGCACTATTGTTGTATCTGAGTACTTTGGCACTACGCTACAGGATAAATCACGAAGCGCGCTCATTGAACCGTTGGTAGTGCGTATATTCTATCAAATCATTTGTGCACTTAAAGCGCTTACAGAACATAATTTAGTCGTACATAATTTGGAACCAAAACACGTATTGTTAGATGATTGCGATAATGTAAAACTCTTCAATTACGGTTTATATCACATGACCAAATGTGGTGACTACGTACCATTTCCAATCGGGTAAGTAGTGGTTCAAATCAAGCATTTTTCTTTTTTCCCATAAACCCAAACGTTTCAATTATAATGGACAGGAATGTGCGCTATATGTCACCCGAAAGATTACTTGGTTCCAAAAACAATATAAAAAGTGATATCTGGTCATTGGGCATGATTGTTGCTGAGCTTCTATTGCAAACTAAATTTTGGCCAAATTTAAAAATTTCAAATATAGCAAGGAAAATACTTTCCTTTTGCCAAACAAATAATGTATTTGAAAGAATTGCACGTGAGCACAATTGCCTGGAACGTTACGAACAAATAAACGAAGAATTGCGTATCTTGATTGAAAATTGTCTGAGTGTTACACCTGCTAAGCGACCACTGCCAACGGATCTATTCACACATGAAGTTTTTTCAAAAGATATTGAAACCTACGCATATACTGAACCACCAAAACCAACTATACTACTTTATCGTTGCCCACTCGAGCAGATTTATTATTGGTGGCAACTGGCGGGTGGTGATGTTCAGGGTGAATTAAAGAAAGAGGGACTCATACGTAGCGAGGCACCAATATTGGCTATACCGCAATTGGTTTGTCTTAATGGTAAAATTGTTGGACCAAAACGCAGTCAGTCTTATCTAATGGATGATCGTGTGGTGCCGTTGAAATTAAATAATCTTTATGAGAAACTATGCAATCAACCAGCAATGGCATACTTTCCTTTAATACATTCACCGAAATTCCCACACAATTTTGGAGCCGGTATGGAGCAATTGCCATTGGTGATAAGAGAGAGAGATATTGAATATCAATTTTACCGCGTACGCTTGTTTTCGAGATTATTAAAGGTGGGTAGAAGAAGTAAGATGGGTAGTGGCTACCAATTAATATATAATTTGAAAAAAGTATGAAATGAAAATGTATGTATTTCCAGGGTTATCCGTATACAAGTGAAATGATACATAAGGAGGCCGCTAAAGATATACCGCCATATTTACGTGGTCCGATTTGGGCTTGCCTGCTGGATGTTATACCAATAGGCAGTTATGAGAAAATTGATAAGTTTACGCCTACTTCCACCGATCGACAAGTGTGTGCTGCTGATATTTAATAGAAATTGTACATTTTTGAAATATTTTAATACGTTTTTTGTTTTTGTTTTTGTTTAGATTGAAGTAGACATACCTCGCTGTCATCAGTATGATGAATTACTATCTTCGCCGGAGGGCCACTGCAAGTTAAAACGACTCTTGAAAGCTTGGGTCACCGCTCATCCGCAATATGTTTACTGGCAGGGCTTGGACTCGCTAACGGCGCCCTTTTTGTATCTTAACTTCAATAATGAAGGTGAATTCAATAAATTATTTTATTTATGTACTATATTTTATTATCTTTTTTTTAATTATTATTATTTTGATTATTATTATTACTACTGTAGGAATCTACTTTAATATTTGTAACTTACAATTTTCACTTTTTCAATTTTTATGTTACCAAATTTTTAATTTCAAAAATTTTCATTTTTCTGAATTATAATATTTTTCATTTTGAAGCAGATAATAAATATTCAATAAATTTTATTAAAAAAATAAATGTTTTCTTAATTTTAAATATACAGTAAATGTAGGAATCTACTTTAATATTTGTAACTTACAATTTTCACTTTTTCAATTTTTATGTTACCAAATTTTTAATTTCAAAAATTTTCATTTTTCTGAATTATAATATTTTTCATTTTGAAGCAGATAATAAATATTCAATAAATTTTATTAAAAAAATAAATGTTTTCTTAATTTTAAATATACAATACATGTTATCCATACTACTTTTTAATTATTATTATTTTAATTATTATTATTTTAATTATTATTATTTTAATTATTATTATTTTAATTATTATTATTTTAATTATTATTATTTTAATTATTATTATTTTAATTATTATTATTTTAATTATTATTACTTTAATTATTATTATTTTAATTATTTTTTAATTACTACTTAATTAATTAAGTTTTATTCTGTATCAAAAATTAATTTAATCAATATACTTTTTAAATAATTAGAGTTGGCGTTTCTCAGTCTTTACAAATTCATACCGAAATATCTGCAGTGGTTTTTCCTTAAGGACAATTCGGCGATTATTAAAGAATATTTAAGCAAATTTTCTCAACTCACAGCATTCCATGAACCACTTTTGGCCAAACATTTATCTAGCATCAATTTTATACCAGAACTTTTTGCCATACCCTGGTTTCTCACCATGTTTTCACGTAAGTTCTTTTCACCTGTTTTTAACCAGTTAAAAAATTAAAAGAATTTTTTTTTTTTTACTTTTTTTTCAGATGTTTTTCCATTACATAAGATAATGCACCTTTGGGATAAGCTTATGTTGGGTGATAGCTCATATCCGCTATACATTGGCATTGCTATACTGAAGCAACTAAAGAATACTCTACTCGCCTCTGGCTTCAATGAATGCATTTTACTCTTTTCCGATTTGCCTGATATTGTAATGGAAAATTGTGTTTTTGAATCGCAAAAAATGTATGAATGTACGCCAAAAAGTGTTTCACATCGTTTGCATGTGCTGCGTGAAACACCACTGACTGAATTTGTAAGTCGATTATTTGCTGAAAATTGATTTATTAAGTTTAAAATCTACTCATTCGCAGGATATTACCCCTGACGTCACTCTGTCACACTTACAAGCCGAAATGTGTCCACGTATTAGCGCAAATGACTTTACAAATTTGCTACATTACGCGCCGACTGATATGTGTGCACTGGATTTACGGAGCGCTGTTGAATTTTCACACGTGCGAGTGCCACACAGCATTAACGTACCATTTGTGGCGGCACAGCTGGCGGAACCTCGTCTCGATGCCTTGGGCGTGTTGCAACTAGCAGAAATGCTACAGGGCTGCGTTGTAATATGCATGAGTAATAAGCATGAGCATGCTGTGCAGGTAATATTTGCTCTAAATTTATTGTATAAATGTTGCATAATAATAATTTAATTTTCCTTACAGTTCTCCAAGTTCTTGGTTGAATGTGGCGTCCAACGGGTTTGCGTTTTACATAAGGGCTTCAATATTCTACACACTATTGAGCCAAATATATTGATTTCAAATTAAACTTTCTGACTTTCCGAAAAAGTTGTGTGTATCGATTATTTGTGTTTTTTTCTTTCTGAAACAATTGTAATATTTATTTATGTATATGCTACATTTGCATACAAAACCGAATATTTTTATGTACGAGTATTTTATAAAGTTTCTAAAACTATTTATATTAAAATCTAGTAATAAAAAGCTTAATACGCATTGAAAATTGTCTATAAATGAAATTGTCAGGAGGAGATTCGGATTGCCTTAGATAAAAATTTTTTTTATAATATTAATTTAAATTAACTAAAAGAAATATCAAAGCTTTTTTAGCCCCTTATATAAAAAAAAGCGAATTGGCTGTTTGTTCTTTCCGAAAGTATAAGCAAATCTGTCTTAGTTAAAAGATAGGTTTTAAAAAAATTTTATTTTTCAATTGTTTAGAAGCTTAGAGTATGAACTTCAAATACATATAGCAACTTTACCTATTGACCAAAGTGAGGTTATGTCGCCCTTACTCGTATAAAATACGTAACAGATGATCAGGTGAAAATTTTTTTTCGGTGAACTGCGTTGTGAATTTGAGCTTTTCAGTCAATATTTTGCACCATAATCGTATTCTTCGGTGGATAGAACTATAAAAGGTAGTCCACTTATCTCGACTTGACTCCGAGTAACTTAACATATGACGAGTATACAATGAGACTCCACATGACGCCCCGACCTTTCACATGCCCTTTGAATCTCTTCGTCGAATATCCTTTTCTCTTTGCTCCGAAACAGTTCGAATAATAAAGAATACCACCCTTCTCTTGAATATGATTATTATTTTATATTTGTTCATAATATTGTGTTAAATACCATTTTACTAAATATATACTCTAAGGGTATGTTTAAATAATTACATTTATTTTAACTAAATAAAAAAATAAAAAACTTTATTAGCGCTTATACTACATACATACGTAACTACATATTTTATATACTTTTAATACATTTACGAAAATTTTTATTATTAAGTTATCAAAAGAAAAAAGTCATAATTTTCTTTATAAATGCTTAATTGAGTTAAATATGTTTTTTATTTACAAAATTTTTTGTTTTTAATAATTTATTAAAAAAACAAACTTTTTTTTTAACTTGTATGTACGCAAAATTACCGCAAAATGATTTAAATTTTATTTATACTTTAATATTTTAATACAAGAACAGCTGCAGTCTATATGGAGTTTAGAAGTTTGAAAAATGCTTAGGATTACTCTACTACATACACAAATATACAATTGCTTAGAGCCATACTCGTAGTGGATATACCATATGTATGTATGTATGTGGATTCATCAATCAACTTGGCATTTGAGTTCGCTGAGTTCGGTTTCAACGACAATCGACGTTTCTATGGAGTTCTTGTATTTTTGTATAAAAAATCTTACGCAAAGAATGATAAGCGAAATTATTTTTATCTCATGGGAGAATTAATAGAAAATTTTGAAATATATGCTGATATATGTACATATAGTATGTATATGTGTATGTGCATCATGTATATACGAGTATATTGCGGAGGACTGTTTCTGCATTGTAGATTATTAATTTTCTCCACCTCTCCTCCTTTTTAGTTTTTGTTTTGGTTAAAGCAATAACGGTTAATGTGATTTTTGTTTTTATTTTGGCACCTTATGCTTAATATGACTACCTCTTTGTTTATACGTACATAAATATTTGTCTTAATTTTAAGCATTTATTATTTTTTACACACAAATGCTTTTAAATGCATTTAAAAATTATTATATTCTTTGTTGTTTTACAAATCAGTTTTTTTTCTAGTGGGATTTATTTTAGTCTTGCGATTTTCTTATTTTTTTAAAAAAGAAAATATACTTTTTAATGATTTTTTTTTGTCGACAAGCAGCAACAAAAAATTGATGAAAACATTATCAATTTTTTTTTTATAAATTGGTAAAAATATATTTTTGAAAATTTTGAATTTTTAATATTTATACCTCAATTACATTCCAAAATTATTATGTTAATAAAAATGTTTTTTAACGTTTTAAATTTGTTTGTTGTTGTCGTAGTATTTGGTTCTAAAGTTATTGATTTTGGTATTTGTTGAAATTCACACAAAAACCATTTTACCTTATCCTTATGTATGTCTGTTTGTATGTACATTTTGTATTAAAATAGGTTTTCATATTGTCCAGCACCTTGACTTTTCGTTGGGAAATGCGGTTGCCAACAAAGATATTAAATATAATATGAAAAATAAATAAAATTAATTAAATTGAAAAAAAAGAAAAAATACTGTATAAAATAAATTAATATCAAAAGAAAATAATAAAATGGAATAAATAAAAAAAATAAAATAAAATATAATAATAAAAAATAAAAATAAAATAAACTTATTGTAAATACAAAATATATATCATATCTATATCAAAATAAATAAATAAAAAATAAAATAAAATACATAAAAAATAAAAATATAAAATTAAATAAATAAAAACAATATAATAAAATAAATAAAAATAAAATAAACTTTAAATAAAAATATATCATATCTATATCAAAATAGATAAATAAAAAATAAAAAAAATTCATTAAAAGGCATGAAAAACAAAAAAAAAATTAAAAGAAAATAAATAAAAACAATATAATAAAATAAAATAAACTTAATAAAATGAAATAAATAAAAATAAATTAAATTAAAATAAAGTAAACTTAAATAAAATAAAATTAGTCAAAATGAAAAACATAAGAAAATAAATAGTAAAAATAATAAAATGAATAATAAAAGGAAATAAAAACAAACAACAAAAAAAAAACATTAAAATAAAAAAAAATAGCTAAAAATAAAATAAATTGGAATAAAACTAAATAATTGAATTTAAAAGGAAATAAAAAAAAATTCAGCAAAAGAGAATTAAATAAAAAAATTATTCAGTCAAATAAGAAGTTTAATAAACCTAATTAAAAATAAACAACGAAATAAAATAAAATGGAAAAAAGTAAAAGGAAATCAATTAAATCAAAATAAATTTTTTTTATATTTAAATAAATTGAATTAAAAATAAAATGAAATAATATACATATGTACAAAATGGAAGAACATTACATAAAACAAAAGAAATAAAACGCAGTATGTGAAATAAAATAGAATAGATAAAATAAAGTTAAATAAAAAATATACAATATAAAACAAACTATATACAAACAAAATAAAAAAATTAAAGTCAAATAAAAAAAGAATAAAATAAAATAAACTAAAGAACGAAAATTAAAAAAAGATAAAATACAGCGAATTAATTAAAAATAAAATAAATAAAAATAGTATATTAACATAAAATGCAAAAAAACTATATATAACAAAAAAATAAAAACATTTTATAAAACAATTATAATAAAACTAAAATAAGACAAATTAAAGAAATAAAATAGTAAGATGAAATAAACAAAATAAATAAAGTAAAATAAATCACGAAAATAAAATTAAAATAAAATCAAACAAATATAACAAAAAATAAAAAAATGAAAAATATAAAATGAAATTACACAAAATTATATTAAAGTAAAATACGATAGAAATGAAGTCAAAAGGAATGAAATTAAAAAAATAAGCAAAAATATGTGCCGCAAAATTATTAAAATAAAAAAATGCATCAATAAACATTTTAAAATACATTGACTATAAAGATAGGAAAAGAATTCAAATTAATAATAAAATAAAATAAAAAAGTTTCTTCAAATCAAAATAATAATAATTAAATATTAACTACAAACCAGTTTTCCATAAAAATATGAAATAAATATATAAAACAACAACTATATTTCATATTTCTTGTTCTTTTTTATTTCCAATTGTTTACATTTAAAAAAACTTCATTCCATATTTTACACTCTACACATTGTTACTATTTAATTTACAGAAAAAAATATAACTAAAATATAATTGATACAACAAAATAGTTACATAATTTTAAAATTACGGCCAACATAAAAAAGTAAATTAAATTGTTCACGGCTTATATACGTACCTAAATACATACATATATGTATTATGTAACTGTGCTATTATTATTCCTTTTCAATTTATTCAATTCTTGCTTTACAAGTACAAATAAAAATGTTTTAATTATACTTTTCACAAAACCAAAAACAAAAAAAAAACAATTTGTTTGTATAATATTGTCTAACTTTCATACAATAATAAAAGATTTACAAACATATACTATTAGATACATACATATATGTATATGTATTTACATATTTATTACCTAAAGATAGATTTAAAAACATGTCACATTCGATATTTATTTAACATAATTTATAATTTGCAAGCGTTCAAACGAAATAAAATAAAATTATTTTTTATTTATATTTATCAGCTGAAATTACTTTTAATGAAATTATTTAAAAATGCAAAGCACAAAATTTTCATTGTAAATTTATAAAATTGTAATTTCAAAAAGTAAAAAAGCACATTAGAAGACAAAAATACAAATCAATTATCAAAAGAGCTGCTAATGATGACGTCATTGTTATTGAATTACACTCAAACCTATGTTTACATTTTTTTTTTGTTTTTTGTTTCTTTAATTATAATTTTAGCATTATTTTTTCATAGAATATTATTATACAAAGTGTTGTAAAAAAACTTTACACATTGGCTTCATTCGCATATTCGCTAATTAATTATTTCATTAAGTGCTTGCTTTATTTTTCTTTTTTTAAGTATAAATATTTTTTGTTCTTTATTTGGCGAGATTCATCTACATGTACTTTCTCTCACTGCCATCGCGAGCAAAACTTTAACTGTTGCCCTTTTATTAGCTACATATTGTTGTATATAGGTATACTTGTATATAAGTATATGTATGTTTATTTCTTATGTAAATTAGTATTATTTTATTTTAGTATTTTCTGTTTTTTTGTTTTTTAATATTAATATTCATTCACTTTGAGTTGATCTTCAACATTCGAGTCTCAATTGAAATGCAACGTCGCTACTTGCATTTAATACATACATACTCGTACATATAGTACAAACAAGTCGGCGGTGTACACGCGACAGTCAGTAGTAGTTGGTTAAAATAGTTTTATTTTTCACTTTTTTCCCTTCACATATAATTGCATTCTCTTAATGATCCAATTGGTCCTTAAAGCGTCATTCTTTTGTTCAGCTCTAAATATGTATGTATGTTTATAGTTTATTATATATATATAATATTATATATGTATATTTTCGTTTTAATTTGACTTTAGTGTTAATATTTTTTACATTCCCGATTCCGCGATGCCTTCATCATCTGTAAAGGAGTAGATAAAAAATAAAAAAAATCGGTAAGTTATGTATGTATATATGATGCATATTGTTAATCAATCATACATGCGGGCAGTTTTAGTAAATATTAGTGTGGGATTTAGAAAAATAAGTAATAATTTTTAAATATCAAAAATTTACCAATTATGGGTACTAAAGCTCTATACGTATAAAATGCTAAATATTTTAATGTTTTATAAAAGTACTCTATATATTTCGTAAAAAATATTGTCTTATATATTAATATAAATGTTAAAATTTTATATATACCTAACTACGGCAAATAGAGCCATAAATTTAATTTAAAAATAATTGATACCTTTTACTAGACCAAAAAATAATAAAAAACTGTTTAAAATCATTTTTTATTGAAAAGCCATATTTTTTTAAATAATTTTATAAATTTTTTGAAATAATACTCTTAAAATTCCTCCTCCAATTTGTGTTTTCCGTCTTGATGTTTTCCCAACAAAATGGAGGTACCTACAGTTTATACTAAGCCGCCACCGAACGGCTGGTGGGTTTTTCATGAGGACGCTTTATTATATGTCAGAAAAAAATTAGAAAAATTTACTTTAATTTTATTTAAATTATTTTCTATAACTTTTTGATGTTGGTCGATCTAATTATTATTCCTTACATTTACTGTATGCATACATAGTATAGGGTTAGTCATTTCGTGGTTTCAAAAGTATAGTGCTGTATTTTGACATCTGTCAAACTTAAGTGTCAAATCAAATATGTTTTTTTTAGTTAAAAGTTAGACATTTAACTGAAGACTGTAAGTGAAAGTTTAGCCGAAGACCTGCATGTGTCTTTTTTTCTCAAGAGCTGGAACTTTCTTACCGCACATTATGGCGTATTTTGCACTTGGACTTACATCTAATACAACCATGTAAAGTCCAACTCACACAACAAGATGGTGCCACATGCCATACAATGCGAGCGAATTTGGCTTTATTGTGAAAGAAATTTCCAGATCGCGTAATCTCTCGCCTTGGCGATGTCAATTGTCCACCGAGATCGGACTTCTTCTTGTGGAGCCAAGCGAAAGACAGTGTTTATGCGTTTAAATTTTAACTATTGGACACTTGAAAGCCAACATTCATCTAGTTATGGCTGAGATACCGTCCAATATGTGCCAAAAAGTGTTTGAAAATTACCTTAAACGGATCGAGGTCTACAAAAATTTGCGGGGCGGACATTTGAGTGATGAAGTGCTTCACATATAATGTTCAAACTTTATAATTAAAAAAGATTTTTATTAAAAAAAGATTTTAAATGCATTTTAATCACGTTTATTTTCGAAACCGCAAAATGTATAATCCTGCATTTTCGCTATTGAATTTAATTTAGTTGTTTTACTATATTTTTTAAATGACTTTACAATCTTAACTGAAAAGTGAATATTTCGACCAGAGCATGTCAAAACGTTCCCACATTGATTTATTTGAATTTTAGTCTAAAACAAAAAACTTGAAAAATAATATACTAAAAACAACTATAATTTTCGACCCACGTCACCGCACTTAAATCGATAACTAATTATAAAAAAAAAAATATTCAAAAGCATACAAAAATACAACAACAATTATAAGTAAATGAAACCAAAACAATTTTAGCTAACAAGCACACTACAACAACAATAACAAAAACATATACAATTAATATACTCAAAATATGCTACAAACCCAAAAACGGATTGGCGTATATGATGCCACCGTTCTCACCAACACCAACACCACTACCAACACCATTCAACGTGGTCGTGCCCTTAACACCGGCTTTACATAGTTTCGTATAACTTTCGCCTTCACCAACCAGTGTCGCAATTTCATCCTCATCATTGCGTGTATTACAACTTGTGCCCAATAGCTGATCATAACAGCTAACATCGGTACTAATCACATCCGCCTCAATGTCATCATCATCCTTCTCCAAACTATTGCGATTACTACCGGCCAACGAGCTGTGCATGGCATGTGAGTCCTCATAACTGCCGCCGCCACTATCGTCGTTCGCATTGTGTGGTACATCTATGTGTGTGCCATAGACGTCGTCGAAGAGGCCATCATCTTCCTCTTCCTCCTCTAAGTCTGGTTCTTCTTCCTCATCAACATCGAGTGAACGTCGGTGAAAAACATCGTCATCGAGATCACCATCATTGCCTGAACCGGAACCGGAACCCGCACTGTGACCCGAGCCACCGGAAACCGAAGCTGAACCACAGCCAGCACTGCCGCCATCACCATTACCACCGCCGCTGCGGTTGCCATTTGTTACAATCATTATATCCTCTTCTGCGAAACTCAGACGCATATTGGCGCCACCAGCGCTACCACCACTGCCGGCGCTGCCATTGCTAATGATCGCAGCGCTGTTGTTGCTAATACTGCCAACTATACTGCCGCGTGGACCACCACTAATGGGACCAACGCCGTTGCTGCCACCGTTATTACCGCTTCCATTGCTATTAACAAGTATGATCTCATGACTGAGACTATTCTTAATATCACAGGATGAGGCGCTGAATGTGATCAGCTGTGACTTGCGTCTATGCTGGAGTGTGTGGTGACCGTTCATGGAGTTGTTGCCGCCATTGGTGTTATTGTAATGATTATGATGATGATGATGATGATTTCCAACGCCTCCACCCAGCGTATTGGTTGTGTGCACTACGTTGCCGCCGATGCTGATCACATCGATGGCGCCCTCTTTACAGATCATCGAACTGGGTTTATTATCCACCAAAACGATAACCACAGAGTTGTTGTTATCGTTTTGGCTAATCGAATGTCATCTGTCCGTCGACGAGGCATCGCTGTACATATGTGCGGCACCACTGAAGGACGACGTCATTGAGTTGTTATGTGCTGCGCCGCCGAAGCCAGTTAACGGTTGCTGATCGTCGTGTATAATGGCAGCATTTTCATTGTCGATTTCTTCCGCCTCTTCTGGCTGCAAATCATGACCTTCGATGGTGGCAATCACTTCGCCGTTCTCATCCAGTTGTTGTTTTTGTTCTGGAGGGCCCAGACGTCAGATCCAGTCCACACAGTGCGGAGTTAATTGAAAGCATTTGTGCGTATGTGGATGTGTTAATTGTAAATTTAAATAAATGTATGTATGTGTGTAAATGTTTGTATGTCGATTTATGGATGGATGGATGGATGGGGTGAAGGGTGAAGCATTTGGTTCGCGTTCCACGTTTCGCAGTTGTGAAAAAGAAGAAAATTACGTATTTGTTTGTTAGTTACAGCGTAAAACCCGACACCTTCTTAGCTTTCGCGTGAAAAAAATTCAAAAACATAAATGTGACAGTAAACGAGAAATTGGTTAAGTAATTTGTTAGTGAACCAGTTTTGGTGGAGAATATAAAAGCATTGGTACAGAGAGTGTCTAAGTCGCCGGGAGCGTTCAGTCTTATATAAAAGTCCGGCTTGGTAATGAATGTTGAGACTAAAAACCCAAAAAGACTGTTCTCCATGGAAAAGAGGGAACCTTAATATAATTAAGCTTAGACTGTTAGGGATACAGAATGTCGAGAAAGCAGATAGACTTTCCAAGCCGCTCATCGTTCCCGTCCTGTTGTAGTTGTTGTTGTTGTATCGGTTGTTCTACCCTGCTTAAGGACAGGCTAGTTAGTCTAAGTCACCGAGGTCATCTATCGGGAGCTCCAGGAACCGATCTGTTTCGACGGGTTCGGACCAGAGTGAGAGGGGGTTAGATGTGTCGGTTTTAGGGGGCATGTAAAGAGGTGGTTGGTGTCATGCGGAGACTCGTTGCATGCTGGACATACGTTGGGTATGTTGTTGTATATACGCTGTCTGGATAAGTAGGAATTTAACCGGCTACAATATCCAGACCTAAGTTGCGGGTCTCTCGAGGCAGCTCGAGCTCTTGGTCTGCTATGGGTGGTGATTTGACTCCGAGGACTCCATTCATAGGGAGGAAGTCTTTGAAGGTGTTAACTGACTGTCCAGGGGTTGTTGTACGTGTTGCTGAATTGTGTCCTTTAAATCTAGTACTCGAGGCGAGGATTAGGTCGGCTGTATTTTTAATTATCGTGCAGTAAAGAAGTGGTACAGATCGTTGAGATAGCCGTTTACTTTCGAACAAAGATCATCAAACGGCATATTAGGCCAAGGAAACCCTTTCGGGTGGAGGAGGGAACTTCGATATATAGAAATTGAACAGTAATGGGAAGAGGACATCACTCCTGTCCTACTTTCTGGTGGGGTACGTTCACAACATCCGACGAGTCGGCATTTGGAATTTCAAGAGAAAGACTTTGCGGCGAATTCCAGAGACGATGGAACACGCTCGTGCTTGGGTAAGCCCAGTTCGCATATTATAGGATTTTGTGAGTCTCAATTCATAACCCGGAAGAGAAGGATTTGTCTTGGGCGACGCAGCATAAGAGTTGTGCTATTGAAACCATACTGTGCTAGAAGGACCTTCCAAGCTAGACCGTGAGTTTAACGCTCGATGGGGTATAGCTAGCTTGTCTAAAACTAGATAGGAAGTTCCTTCACATTTTTGAAACACAATAAGTGTGTTTAGTGCCGTCCAAGTCCGCCAATTTGCCAAAAGTAGTGAAGATAGGACACACGACACAATTATAAAGGAGCCAGGATCAACGATGAACTCCGCTTCGTCAGAAAAAAATTTTTAAAATATTTTTCAAAAGTTCTTTTACGTCTTCCACCAAAAACAACACCAAAACCAAAACAAGAAATTATTGAAATATTACAGTTTTTAAGCTGATTAGTTCAAATCACAAAAAAGAACAAATAAATAAAAAAAAACAGCTTACCTTCGTAACCCTCATTGTCGTGAATTTCTCGCGCAGGACCCACAATATTCTCCTTACCCTCAAGCACAGCCAACAAACACTGATGTATGCAGATATACTGCTGTTCCGTTTGCACCATCCAAACACGCTCTGTGTAAATAATTTAAAAATATTTAATTAACGTCGGAATTTAATTGAAAATCTTTTCGCTTTAATTCACCTTTGCGCATGGCATAGACAATGCCGAATATATCGACAAAATCGGACGTCTTTATCTGCTGCAGAATGCGATCCAGAGTTATGAATGTGCCGGAACGACCCACACCCGCACTACAGTGCACCACAATCGGACGTTGCTCAGAGCCAATGCGATCGCGGAAGGCGCGCACGAAACGCACCAGAGTCTGTGGTGGATTTGGTACGCCGAAATCAGGCCAAGTGGTAAAGTGGAAATGACGCATAATGCGTTGTTCGCTGCCCTGTTTCAAGGAAACAAAAATTATTAAAATTATTAAATATTGGTTGTAATTTTTTTTTTATTAATTAGGAAACCTACCCTGCATAGCATAAACTCCGTCATTACCCAGTCCGCATAGTGACTATCATTCAGTATTTGCACTTTGATGTCGCCATAAAAGACTGGCACCGTATCATTGGGCCAATACTGATCACATTTCTCGCGACCCTTCTCAAAGCAGCGCGTCAACATAACAATGGCACGTGAATTACTCTCCCAGCACATGCGCCAGAAATCGTCGCGTGTCGAATGCAACGGTCCCTGCGTAACAATAAACTCACGCGGCGAGTTATGTCCGGGCACATAATTGGCATTGATATAGTCGGAACCCTCATCATCATCGACCGGCTGCAGTTTGAAACGTGAATGATCGTAGGGTAAAATGTTGGTGAAACGATTCTTGGGACGATTGCAGGGTAGATCGGCAAATGTACAAGACTGATCACGGCCGACATGCTTCAACTCTTCAAACTCCTCGCTGAAACGGAAATCCGAATCGGCGGACATGAGACGATAGTGTTCGGCGAAATTCTTTATCAAAATCGGACGGTTTTGCTCGATAACACTATCCGGCAGGGACATATTGTCATTAGCGCGTGAGTCTTTAGTTGCTTTGCGACAACTATTTCGTCGACGCTTAAATACGAATAATGTGATGAGTAGGACGAAAATTATGGTGAGTGGCACGGTGATGGCGACTATCAGCGATGTGTTGTCTTGATCTGCGGTGAAGATGAATAAGTGAGATTAAAAATGATTTTCATTTGAATTTAGTGGGAGATAATTAAATATTTGAGTGCAAACCACACTCAGTCTTACTTACCAGGTGAGACTAATAGATCTTTATTTTTATGTAAGACATGGTGTAGAGTAAAGTGAATTATTTTAAAGTAAATTTCATTAAAAAAATCTTAAATCATAATAACCACTACTAAGCTGACTAATTTCACAATAATTTGTATTCAAAGAATTTACGCGCCTGAAGTTATGTAGTAAAATGTAGTCATACTCTGAAGTCTGCTGAAGTCATTGTAAAGAGTGTTTTTTTTAGACATGTGGTTTTCAATAAGGTAATATTTTTTCGTAGTCTTTTTAGTAATTTTTGATTAATACTCAGTTTGACTTGTCATTTCATAATAAACAGACTTATTCCGGAACAACGTTTGGAAATCGTGCAAATTGATTATCAAAATACGGGTTCGGTTCGGGCGATCCATTGCTCGTTGCTTCCAATATTCGGTTGACACAATATTATTCGAGCAACCATGGATCGGTTTCGCACCACGTTTACTCTTGTGGAGAATGCGCATCCTCAGCGCCGCCGGACAGTGCGCACCGATGACGCTATTCCTGCTGTGAAACAGAGTATCAAAGAAGACCCATATGAGTCCATCAGCCAACGCGCGCAACAATTCCAGCTGTACCCATCCGCATTTTGGAATATTTCTCGCAATGATCTTAGTTTGCGGGCTTACAAAATCTAGCTCGTGCAAAAATTGAAGCCGAACGACCATCAAGCCGGATGCACGTAAGGTGAATGGATCTCGAAACGAAATTGTCGCGTTTGGAGTAATGATAATCCACAAATCATTGTTGAGCTGCCATTACATCCTCAGAAAATAACTGTTTGGTGTGTTCTAAGGGCAGAGGGAATCATCGAAGTCGGATACAGTCCATGTGGAACGCTAAAGAGCCATGATTAATGATTTTTTCGTGCCTGAATTTGACGATGCTGATGTGGACGACCTTTGACGACATTATCTCATGTCGTGGGGCTGTAGATCGTGCGATATAATACCCCTGGATTGTTTTATGTTGGGTTATGCGTGGTCGCTTGTCTACGTCTTGGAAGGCGAAAATGGTCGAAAAATGGGCTTCTCGGTTATAATTTATTGGAGTCAGCAGCGTCGGTCAATTGGCAAAACTCGTTTTTAAAACATAGTGTTGCCTCACTTTATCCATAACATTGAATTATATAAGTTTCATTTGCTCTCAATAACCACAGGTCTTAAAAAAACACCCTTTACATAACTTTTTGGCGTAATATTATGAACTAGTCTTCAGCATAGTTCTACATACGAGTATTTTTCTTTGACTAACAAATATTTTCACCCTACTCACCAGTTTGTATTGGGAAGCTATACGCGGTATCTGTAAATTTATCCGGCGCGGTGAAAGCTCTCACTTTCACTCTGTATGTGGTGCCCGATTTGAGTGGTCCATTACAGTAGCCTATTTTACGATTCTCACAATTTTCAGTGCCAATAGTGAAATCCTCTACCGAACGATTCTCAAAGGGATAGTAAGGATCGATCGCTTGATATGGCAGCCATACGCTGTAGGATTGTACATCATGCCAACTGGGCATCTCGAGACCCGATGCGTTCTTCGTATCATCCTCGGCGACGATAATGGTATACCAGCGAACCTATTGAGGAGGAGTTAAATGTTTAGTTTAAAGAAATTAGAATAAAATAGAATTAAAATTTTGAATAAAAAATATTATTATTGCAAATGAACAATTATTTCTTGCATTTACTGAAAATTATTTAATAGTTTTAGTAAAGGTTTAAATAAAATAAATCCAGATATATATTTAGATAGCGTTGCCACTTAATTAAAAAAAATGAAACTCTAGCTCTGTTCGGTGAAAATTTTAAAATTTAATAATTACCCATCAGCACACCGAACGGGATTTACATACTCGTATATGTGTACTGTGACGTTTTATGCATACTAAAATACACGTATGCTAGGCGCTACATGAAGACTATCCCCATCACCGACGTACGAGAGGTTACTTGGTCTACTACCAATCGGCAATGCGATGGAAAGCATAGCAACAAAGTCCACTAGATTGTCGACTTCAAGTGAATCTGCCAATACTTTCGGGCGTAGTTCAATAAGTCGGAAATTATTTAGTTAATTTTTCTAACTGCTTTCGCCCCTCTGAGTGTATTTCTGATATGAAATAAAAGCTCCTCATAAAAAAAACATCAGCCGTTCGGAGGCGCTTTAGTATAAACTGTAGATTCCCCGATTTGTTGGAAGAACATCAAGACGAACTCGTCACAAATTGAAGAAATAGCTCGACCGAAAATCGCTTCAGTGGCTACAAAGCGCCGAATATATATTTATCCATAAGTACTGATCTATGCTCCAAGGGGTCAATGCCCCATTATTGTGCCTGAAATTCTAAATATCCTTTTCCTAGATCTAACTAAGTTCTAAGATCCTATTCTGTCATATTTTGGGCAATCTATTACGACATTTTTCAGTTAAATATGGATTTCCATTTGTTCTGAGCTCAAATTGGAACTGTTGCTCTTTGCTGGCCATCTGCAGGCCCTTTCTATGTCTACTGCTTCCTCTTAGAAGATGTTAGCTTAGTTGGGTAGACGCAAAGGGAGGTAGATGTTGAAATCTTCGGAGTATACTCTCACCCTCACCCTAACTTCAGACAACTTTTTAGAAGGCCAGATTACTGCAGTATTTTTCAGTGCGAGATTTGCATCGACGGTCAGATGGCAATTGAAGCCAAAATTTTACCATCCCAGCCTTAATTCACAAAATATTCTTAGGGGCACCAGTGCATCGGCTAGGGCTAGGATAAAGTCTCTGTACAATTAATTTGACTGAAAGCTGGAGTAGAGCCAGCGAAGGAGAGTACATCGACAGGCTTAAGTGAAACGTTAAAACTTTTCCTCTCTGAAGAAGTTTCAAAGTCAGACAACAGCGCTCTATTAAACTGTGTTGACGTCTCATATGACGAAATAGGTATTGTGCGAAACTCTATGAATAACTTAATATTATATTATACTTTATTTAAGCTTGAAATTCTACTTACCGGCCCATTTTGGTCGGAGAAATAGTTTTTGCGGAAACGTATCTGTATGGTCTGCGAACTGCGATAGACTTCGGTGGGTACGACTTGTGTGGCAGGACGAGGTGGCGCCAAAATCGGCATGATTTGTTTGAACTCCCGTTCTGGACCATAACCGACTGACGTTTTCGCTTGTATTTTGAAAATATACGTTTCTCCCGGCTTCAAGTTGCGTATGGTGCCCGTAGACTCAACCGACTCGAATTGTTGCGTGCGCATCTCGCTGGCATTATTTACATTCATGTACGTGATGGAGAACTGGCGTATAATACCATTCGCTTCACTTGAAGGCAGCAGCCATTCGAAAACGATTTCACTCGGCTGCACATCGATCGGATGGAAACGTTCAACACGCCCCGGTACCGCTTCATTTGTGCTAAAGCTTGCCGAGAGTGGTGAACTGCTGCGCAACACCGAAGATTCGGTGCCCGAACGAACGACCACAGTGAATGTGTAATTGCGGTGGGGACGTAGATCGGTGATCGTTATCTCATTACGTGTGGTTATGTTTTGTGCGAGTATATTGTCGGCCGTTAAATATTGTACATCGAAATCATTGTATTCACCCTTTGGTATATCCCATTTAAGTGAAATTTCCGTATCTGTGATATTGGTAGCATGTAGTTGTGTGATGGGTTCGGGGAAGAGACGATCTTGTCGTTGTATAGGCAGACTGGAGACGCCACCACTCACAGTCCAAACTGTGATGTTATACAAACGGCCAGGTATCAGCCCGGTGAATGTGACTTTCCGATCCGTATCGTTAGCCAACTTTTCTTTATCCTTTATCTCGGGATCGCCAAGTGAGAAACGATAGATATCGAATTTCGAGGAGGACTGTGGTGTGGGTGTATATGAGAGTGTGATGGTGTCGCGCTCGTCCTCTTGCCTATCATTTACAACCACCACTTCTGATTGTATGAGCGGCATGGTGCGTGTGGAAAGGTGTGTGGTGCGTGAAAAGATGCCATACGAGGTGGTCTGTATGTCAAACTTGTACTGCACGCCAGGCATTAGTTCACCAATCAAAACGCGCACTGTGGAAGACTCATCTGTGGGAAATTTTTGAGATTGAGAATAAAAAATTGAAAATTTTCTTAATTACCATTTAACTCACCTGATTTATTCTCAGTTACAGTTTTTGTTTGCGCTTTGCTCGGATTTTCCGTCGGCCACCATTTCAGTATGTAAGATTCCACGCGTCCTTCGGGCTTGGGCCATTCCAATGTGATGTTGCGTGAGTCCACCAAAGGTATGATATTCGAGACCTCATTTGGTGGCACCGTGTAGACGACTTCTTGTGGATTGGGGCTCTCTACGCCAAAGCTCACCGTATTCACCTGTATCGTGTACTTCTCACCCTTAATCATATCGGTAATGTCTGCCTCCGTTGAACGTACGCTGGGTAAGTTAATCCACTGTTCTTTGGTTTCGGTGCGATAGCGCATCGAGTACTCGGTGAAATCACTATTTTCCGGTGGCGCCCAATGCACTAAGACAGAGTTGCTGCGCACGGTTTCGATGGACATGTTGCGTGGTGGGTTGGGAACTGTGATAGATTAAATAAAATAATTATTTTTTTAAATTTTTTTTTACTGTTAATTACTTAGTTTCAGCTTTTACTTACAGACTGCTTGGAAATACGCGTGTGGCTCACTTCTCAAGCCATGACTGACGGCGAACACCTTTACCTCGTAGCCAGCGCCAGCATACAAATTGGTTATGACTAAGCGTGAGTCTTTTGTGTCTATTGTGCGCACTTCGGAGGTGCCGTTGCGCGAGTAGAGCACCTCATATTTCTCCTGCTTAGAGTTCACGTCACTCTTCCAGCTTATATTCAGACCTGTGCGTATGCTCTTCAAATCTTCTATAATAGGTGAAGATGGGCGTGTGACGACAAAGACTGTGGTCTCGTTCGATTCCATTTTTTTCGAGACTGCTTGTACGGAGAGCGAGTAATTGCGACCCGGCAGCAGACTCTCCAAAGTTGTGCTTGTGCGATCGGTGGTAAAAGTGCTGGTGTCGCCATTGAAAGTTTCCAGCTCATGGTAGCTGTGAAATAAGATACAAATTCAATTAAAATAAAGTTTAAAAAGTTCAACCATGTCACTTACGCAATGCGATATTCATCCTGTGTGCTCGCTGGATCCGGCTCCCAGGTGATGCGCATCGTATTTGTCTTGTCGTCGTTGAATGAACGTAGTTTTTGAACAGGCAATGGACGCAGCGTTACATCGCCAGCCGCTGGCCATGAGGTCACCTTGCCCGAAACGGTTTTCACAATCACATTGAATGTTTTGCCCGGTTCGGTAAGGTCACGAAAATCGAAGTAGGCGATCGGATCATTATTTCGTGACACCGTAGATTGTCTGCGCGAGGCGGCCAATGATACTTGATACTTATCGAACTCGGATATACCTTTTGGTGCTTCCCAAAGCACACGAAACGAGTTTGATGTTATATAATCTTTATCAAATGTAACATTTAACGGTCGCAGTGGTACAGTGCGATATTGGGCGGTTGTCGGTGGGGAGATTTCATCTTCGGACATTGTTTGTACGGATATATTATAAGCACGACCGGGCACTAGACCTTTGAAGGCCGCTTGCGCCGGACCAGGTGGCTCACCCTCCTTTTCTACATACAAAACACTTTCCAGTGCATCCGGTGGTTCGATAGAAACTTTGTAATGTGTATAAATGCCGGCGGGATATGGTGGTTGCCACAGCACAAGTAGCGTGGTCTCATTGCGGAACCACACAATGAATTTTCCGGGAGTATTCGGTTCTGTTGTTTGGTGTGAGAGTTTTGTGGGGATGGAGTAAACGAAACAATGAAGGAAATAAGAATGTGAGAAGGTGAGAAATGCTTCGAAGTCAATGTATGTAAATATGTGTACAAAATGATATGTACACAGATCTGTATGGTTACAACAAATGCGGTTAAAAATATTAAGCAAAGCAGCGCAGCGCAGCTTTGTGGCGTT
This sequence comes from Ceratitis rosa, assembly GCA_037013455.1. NCBI lineage: Eukaryota > Metazoa > Arthropoda > Insecta > Diptera > Tephritidae > Ceratitis > Ceratitis rosa. The sequence continues at coordinate 1,718,785 of JAWMAG010000054.1, read as the reverse complement.
TTGAATTAATAGAAATTTACAAACGCTTAACAGTCAAACAGTAAATAGTCTACGAGTATATAAATGTATGCATATGAAAGGTATTAGTATATATATTGTGTATATTTTCTTTACTAATAATTAGTTAATAATTAAAGCATGCAAAAGTGATACGCAAAATACTAGAGCTCGGACCAAGTAGTAAGCTTATATGGCTTAAATAAGCCTCTATGGTGGTTCAGCAATAAAGTTCCTCCTCAAAAAGTGCAGTCTTTTTCACAGTGGATTTCAAGGCCGGATGATATTCATGTAGTAACCAAGAAGGTAATCTGAGGACCAATTTCAAGAGCATACTGAGTTTATGGCTAACACACTACTCCAGCTCACTGAATTTAATTTATGAACCAGAAGGCCGATGGCCAACGTCTATTAAGTTTCGTCACTTGACTATGAGGAAGTCAATGAAGAATAACAAAGTACCGGGTGCCGGCGGCTGGGCTATTTAAAGATGGTGGGGAAGATCTGGCAAGGTGTATGAATCAGCTTCTTTGTAGAATAAGTTTGGATGAAATAATGCCCGATAATTGCAAACAGAACGTGCCCTGCTCAATTCACACGAAAGGAAACCCTACAGATTATGACAATTATCGTTAGATAAACCTTTTCAGTATCGTTTATGTTATTATCTAGCGTATTGTGTTAAAAATTAAATCTCAGGAGCTAATTATACCTGGATCCATAGTTAAATACCACTGATTGGATTGACACACACCACCTCTTCGTCGATTTGAAGTATCTGGAAGCACATCTCAGAGCAGTTGAATACTAAACGAGGTTTCGGACTAGCTTACTCATAAGTTTTGAATTCCTCTAACCAAATCTGGAGAGAATAATACGAGCTACAGAGTTAAACAGAGAAGATACAATCTTCAATAAGATAATAATAATGTCAGCCTTGAAATCCAACGCAGAATTACTTTTTTCATGAGGTGCTTTTTTATATTGAGTAAGCAATGGTAAAGTAAAGTCCTCTTTCGAGGACTAAAGAGCAATTTCTACAAGTTGTGGATGATGACATTTGATGAGGAGGCGCTATGAGCCGCAAATGATGGAAAGATGATACAAAATAAGAAATCTCTCCTCGTTGGGAGATAGGTATAAGATCCTGAGAGAGTGAGGGTTGTGTTGATGTTTAATAACCGATCGTAAGTTCTTTTCATAGGTTATGTACAAAAGAATACAGCTAGATATCAGTTCATTCAAATCTAACAGTTTGAGGCAATGGATGGTAACTGGATGTTCTACATATAAAAATCAGTTTTAAGCTAAAAACTATACAAAAACTGTGTAAGGAAAATACTTCTTTTTCGAAAACCCACCCTGTATTTTGAGAATTTATAAACAATTATTTACAATACGGAAATTTAGAGTAACCTTAAAAAGAAAAAGTTTGCAAATAAGATAAGAGTTCTACTAAATAATTAATTACGGATTTTTTCAGAAATTCGGCTGTTAAATTTATTTCCACGTCATATTATTAAATACATATATATTTAGGTATATTTAGATATTTCTAAACAGTAATTACTTTGTGCTTAAATACAGTGCAAAAAATAGTGTTTGAATTAAATACGAGTACAGAGAATTTATTGAAAGTATATATAATATTAAGCCATTCAAATCGGTATACATATATTGATGTGTGCATATAGGTATTTATATACATCCCACACACATAAGCTAAATACCTTAAGATAAGTGTAAATTAGTGCAGATTTTGAAATTTTCGGTTACCTCGCAGAATTTTTATATCCAGCAATTCTTTATGTCGCGTCCTTCTACCTTTTTTAGCAGCGTAATTGTGTGAGTAATTAGCAAAGAGTTTTTATATAGAGGTTAACACATTGTTTAATTATTATATATGTATGTATGTGCTTAGTTACAATTCTCAATAATAATAATAATAATAATAACAACAATAAAATAAATGGTGAAAACAATTTTTTAGTAAAAACACAATAAAAACAAAATCCTCAAACCAACACCAGCAACTTTTATATTTCTTTTTCAGCAAAAGCGTTTTTTATTTGAAATTAATTATAATTTTTTTACCTACCACCCCAACACACAACTCCCGAAAAATTATTTATATTAGTAATAACATTTATTTGGTCTCAATTCATCCTCTTTACGTAACTTACTTGTTGTGAAATTTCGACTTGTATACGCCACTGATTCCTTATTATCGTAGACGGTGTAGGCTTGCACCTGATATGTAGCACCTGGCGTCAACTCCTTGACGCTATGCTGGAATGTATTATTCACGACGAATGTGCGATTATACGAACTGGAAGCACCGGATAGGCCGAGCACTTTGATGCGAAACGAAGTGTAGTTGCCTTGCGTTGGCGGCGACCATGAGATGATGGCATTCTTGCCGCTGCGCACCTGCACGGAGAGATTTGAGGGTGGATCGGGCGCTGGAAGTAGAAAATGAAGAAAAAATTACTCTATGAATACTTGAAACATTCAGTAAGTAAGCTAAGTAAAAAAAATGAAATGAAAAAAAATTAAATACAGAAATTAAAAATTAAACTAAAAAAACTAAAATAAAATAAAAAATAATAAATAAAATAAACTTAAATAAAATAAAATACGATAGAATAAAACAAAACAAAATAAGCAAATATAAAAAAATACAATAAAGCAGAATAATACAAAAAAAAAAAAAAAATAAATAAAAAAAATAAATAAAAGAATTAAATAAAGAAAAATAACACAAAATAAAATAACATAAATAGAAGCAAAAGAAAATTAAATAAAACAAAATCGAATAAGTAAAATAAAATAAAACAAAAATAATAAAATGAAATGAAATAAAGAAGTAAAATAAAATAAAACAAAAATAATAAAATGAAATTATATAAGATAAAAATACTGTAAAATAAAATAAAATAAAGTGAAACACAACAAAATAAAACAAAATAAAATAAAATGAAATAATATGTTATATTATAAGAAAAATCAAAAGAAAATTAAATAAGACAAAATCAAAGAAAGTAAAATTCAATAAAAAATAACTAAAACAAAATAATATTACGTAAAAAAATAAAATAAAATAATATAAGTAAAATAAAATAAAAAAGAAGAATAAAATGAAATTATATAAAATAAAAAAATACTGTAAAATAAAATAAAGTAAAATACAATAAAATAAAACAAAACAAAATAAAAAAATATGAAACAACACAATATAAAAAAAAATAAAATAATATATTATAAATAAATGCAAAAGAAAATTAAATAAAACAAAATAAAATAAAGTAAAATACAATAAAAAAGTAACTAAAATAAAATAAAGTAAAATACAATAAAATAAAACAAAATAAAAAAGTAACTAAAATAAAATAATATTAGGTAAAAAAATGAAGCAAAATAAGTAAAATAAAATAAAAAAAGAATAATAAAATGAAATTATTTAAGACAAAAAAAAATACTCTAAAATAAAATAAAATAAAAATAATATCAAAAAAAAAAGAAATTAAATAAAATGAAATTGAACAAAACAAAATACAATAAATTAAAACTAAATAAAGTAAATTAAAACAAAATAAATATAAAATGAAATAAAATAAACAAAACATAATAAAAAACTAATAATAAAAAGAAATAATAATATAAGATATTGTACAAAAATAAAGTAAATCAAAATAAAATAATTTAGAGCGAAATATAAAGAAATAATTAAAATTGAAACATTATAAGATAAACTAAATTAAAAGAAAATAAAATTTAATAAACTAAAAAAAAGAGAAAAAATCAAAATGTAATAAAATAAAATTAAAAAAATATAATCCAATAAATCAACATAGCTTTTCATAAATTTCAAGAAAGATTCTTTTTTTTATTTTTCCTAGTACTAAAATCCGCATACCACTTCATTTGCAAGAAAACTATATAAAAGTTGTATCAAAATACTATTCATCACTTAGTAAATATTTACAGTACGTTTTCAACTATTACTAAAATTCGTTTGCATTAAAATTCGAATGTCTTTATTAGCAAAACACACCCCGAAGCATAATACCTAGTGCTCTATATAGTATACAAGTAATATCTAAAAACTCTCCTCAATAAGCATAAACTGCACATAAACATACTATAGGTATATATACTATATACATATGTATGCATTTACTACTACTTAAGTACATGAAACTATTTGTAATGAATAAGACACCCTCGAGCTATGAAAGTTTTCCCAATTGTCATTTATTAATTAAAAAGTTTTCAGGGCATTTAGTGACTCTTTGACATGTGAAAGGGAAAATAATAAAACTCCTGACACACTATTGGCTACCAACCAAATGGTTGTAAAAAGAAACAAGAAATACTTACAAAAATATTTAGTAATTGAAATAAACGGGGGAAAAATGGAAAGGTGAGATCACGCAGGAAGGTCAAATAATCGTTTGTCTATCAACTTAACCTTAGTTTTTGGTAAAAATATTTGTATTTGATAACTTCATTCATATTTTTTTAATTTCTAACACTATTTTTTTTTTGGTAAAATTAGTAAATGTTATATGTACATATTTCTGAAAAAAAATATAACTAAAGATTTGTTGAACTAACTGAAGCTAAAGATCGAATGGATGTAAATCCTATCTGGGAAATAAATGAAATTTAAGTAGTTATGTTCATGTATGTACATATGTATGTTTGTTTGTTTAAGTAACCCGGTATATTTTTCATAGGAGAAGGACATACATATGTATGTACATACAAATGTGTGATGTACGGCAAAGTTTCAGCATACTAAGCTAACTAAGTGGTCAACTTTTGTTGGCTGCCTATTATTGTATGTATGTGGGTGTGGTTAGATAATACCCTGAGGTGTTAGTTTTGTAGATAAGAATTTTACCAAAATGGACATAAAGTTATAGTTGTCCAACTTTTGTATACTCGTATGTATGTATGCAGTCACAATCTTAAACGTTTATATGTGAAAGAAATATTAAAGAATTTCGAAGAAAAGAGATTTCTCCACAAATGAAAACTTTTTACTTTACGATTTTGTTGCATTTTCACAGGTTCGGTGACATTTAAGTACAATTTTTTATTTCCTTTTTTTAATTCCAACGAAAATTCTCAATGTCTTTGAATAGGTATTTAAAAAGTAGCTTGATTGTAAAATAGTTTAAGTTAAAAAAAAAAAAATTCTTGCACCTTTTTCAACTTTTAAAAAATAATTAATTAAAACACTTCTCCGAAAGTTTGAACATTTTGTTTTAATTACAATAAATCCAGAATTTATGGAAGGGCTAAGCTCAGATGGAACACGACATTTAATATTATAGAAGATGAGGGCAAAAGTAGTCCTGTGTCGACCCATTGTGGTGGACCGTGGGTTGAGTTGCGTTGGTGTACCACTTGGTCAGTGGGAGCAATGACTCAAGCCATATATAGGCACATTGCGATACTGCTGTGATGTTTCTATCACTTTCTCTAAAGGGCGAACCCCATTTAGTGTGCTTAAACAAAAGCTAAGAAACCGCTAATTGGTTACATTTAGCTGAAGCAAGTTCCGCGATACAGTAAAAAAAAAATTTTTGCGGAACTTCGTCACGCAGTTATTAAGGCTGGATAGTGACAGAAATTGCCTCTCTCCATAAGATTATCACGAGATGTTGTTGTTGTTATTGTCGTAGCGGTTCGCTAACCCCGCTTAGGACAGAGTTAATCAATTTAAGTTGCCGAGGTCATCAAAAGAGAGGTCCAGGAAACGTGTCATTTCGACGGGATTGGACCAAAGGGTGAGGGGGGTTAGATGTGTCGGCTTAAGGGAGCATGTGAAGAGGTGGTTAGTGTCGTGCGGAGACTCTCCACATGCAGGGCATACGTTGGATATGCTGAGGTCGAGTCTGGATAAATAGGAGTTTAACCTGCTACAACATCCAGACCTAAGTTGTGTCAGAGTCTCGCGGGTCTCTCGAGGCAGCTCGAGCTCGTTGTCTGCAATAGGTTGTGGTTTTACTCCGAGCACGCCATTCACGGGAAGAGAGTCTTTGAAGGTGTTGACTGACTCCTCCCTACGGTAGCATCCCAATAGGAAGTTCTTGCCAATAGGAACTTCGTGCAATCATCGGCATACGAGGTTATGGAAACTCCTTCTGGTGGAGGAGGGAGTTTCGAAATGTAAAAATTAAACAGTAGTGGGGAGAGGACACCACCCTGCGAAACCCCCTGTTAAATTTTCCTTAGTTTCAATGATTCGCCTCCGAATACAATCGATGATTGTCGACCACTCAGGTAGCCCATGACCCGTGAGCAGCACTGAATGGTTTACGGTGTCAAAAGCTTTTGACAAATCCAGTGCTACCAGGACAGTTCGGTTTTAGTTGAGGTCAATGACTATCTGTGTGTTTATGGCGTTTAGTGCTGTTGTGGTACTATGCACGGCGATCTAACCCCATTTAGGTCAACAGGTAAATTATCACGAGATATTTGACTTCGGTGGAATAGTTATCTCAAGGAGGGTTGTTTGCACTTCCTGGTAGAAGGGATTATTTCTGTTTTGATTTAACAATCAGTGTCCTCATCTCAGCGAAGATCATCGTGTTTCTCAGGAGAGATCCCACAAATTTTACCATGGTCACTGAAAGAATTTTTGCCTTATTGGTCAAAGATATTTTATAAATTTTTTTACAATTGTACTATCCTTGGAGTAATTTCATGCGTTTCAAGCGCATATATCTCTCGAATAAATTAATTCCTTTAATGAATACAAAACAAATTTCTTCCACCCAATTAAAAAAATTCCACAAAAAAAAACTGCTGAAAATATAGTACGCAAGCGCATTTATCTGACGACTAAACGTAAATATCTTAATAGTCTCAGCCCTCTAAACAAAACTACTCTCGAAGGTGAGAAAAGCATAACGAAATCCTTTGCAGAGATACCGGTTAGCCTCAGAGTTTATTTTATCCAAAGTATTGTCGGACAGAATTTCTCTCGCAGTGAAGCCATATTCGCTCATGAAGTTAAAAAAGAGCATCACAGTTTATACATTGTATTGTGCGCGATGAACTTTGAAATGAAATCGTATTTATGGTTTGTTTGAGATCTTTTTGATATTTGGGACATAATTGCTCTTTGCCTAAGTTAATATGTAGAAAACTTACATACATATATGTATGTGCTATGATAAAAGAACTAAACAACGAGTTAAAAATCTTATTTGAACGATTTTAAAGTTTCCTGGGGACGAAGTCGCGCATTCATTTCAAAAGGATGAGTCAACACCATTTTAAAGATGATTGTGTATCAACTCAACTTGTCATTCTGAACCGATCGTTATAAATTTTGATACTTACATACTTTGCACCAAAGTTAATGCATGAAAGGTATAATAAATGAAAAAACCTGCCAAAACTAAGCTACGGCTTTGTGAAACTTTTATGCGGAAGCCACACTGAGAAAGTTTTAAGCATACAAATCTTCATCGTTATGGTCACTGCACCCAATTAACACTTTAGTTTCGTTTTTGTTTGCCAAAAATGAGAGAAAATTATGAAGAATATGGTAATTTAATTTTAAGTACAATACAAAGACTATGATTGTATAATAAGCGGTGTTGTCTTTCGAGCAATCCAGCTAATGGGACGAAATTGAAGGTAAAACATTTACAAATAATTATATGAAAAAAGCTTAAAGTTTAAAGCTAACGATGAAATTAGTTCATTCGTCACAAAATAGAAATTTCAAATATTCAAAAATTGAAGCAAATTTTTTATACGTGAGGACATTTTGAAAATAAACACTTTGTATTTGAAAAAAATATTGAAAATGTCACGATTTCCGTACCCAACCAGTACATGGAAGTGCGGCTGTATCTACTTTCTTAAAATATCTATAATATAAATAATCTAATTTCTTGGAGCTTAAATAACCAACTCTAGCTTAAATTTGAGAAAAACTTTTATGCTGCTTTTTCGAAATCTCAAAATTGTTTCCCATATTCATATTAACTTTCTTATGTAGCTCTTTTTAAAAGTCAAAGAAATTCCAGATTTTGGAGTCATTTTTGACTCTTTTCGTTTGTTAAAAACATATAAAATTACCATTTTTGGGGCGTTATGTAAATGACATTGGAGATCCTTATACCAGAAAAATTTTATACAAGTTTCTAGTTCTATTAAAACTGGAATATGAATCTATAATTTGGAATCCAATTTATTTAAACCATTTTAATAGAGCAAAAAGGGTTCAGAGGAATTTTACCCGTTCCACTTTTGCTGACTCGTTACCAACGTACAGTGCTCGTTGTTGGGTTATAACCTTTAAATACCTGACATACACACGCGCTTCGCACGCAGTCTATAATATTTGTTTCCGACCTAATTTCTGACTCTATCGATTATCCAGAACTTCTTCAACAGATTACTCTAGTTAGTATTAAGTAAATACTATATGGCGGCCGCAATAACCGAGTGGTTAGCATTGCGCACTGTCATTCTGAAGGCAGAGCTCGAGTGCTGCTGCGACTAATAACCAAAACTATAGAAAATGTATTTTTTAATTCCAAGGGAATGTCAAGACCTCCGAGTGTATTTATGCAAAAATATTAATTATTTTATTCCATCTATCATTCATAGAAATTTGTTTGAAAAAGACATTGCTAAATATCGAAAAGAACAGCTAACTCCGGCCGAAATATGCTAAAATGGCAACCTTGATAATAATTTTAGAAAGAAAATGCTCTTCGCTAAAATACATTTTTTTGTAAAACTCTTGCCATATTTTTTAACCTTCCAATATGTAAAATATTATCATTTTGTAGATACCAATTAAAATAGCATTTTGTGATCTGTTTGACAATTTTAATAACTATTTTTTAGAAGAAAGTGCCTATATTTTTCTGACATTTTAGATGTGAAAATAATTCCAAAATATTATTTGCATACATTTTTAGGTGCAAATTTGTTATTTAACTGCTTAATTGCATTTCTACATATTGTTTTAAACGCCTAAGTGCACATAACACACCATACATACATGTATTTAAATGTGTTGTAAATTAGCATTATTTTCTCATTGTAATAGCTGCACGATTTTTACTTAACTTTAAGGTGAAATGAAAAAAAAAATAAATATTACAAAATTACAAGCCAATGGTGTAGGCAGCCAAGTGCGAAAAGAGAAGTTTACGCTACTCTCCTTAGGGAACTTAATTTTAATTTCAGTAGGCACTTTGTTAAATTACAAATGAGTAGTTAAAATGTAATTTTCATAATTCCACATGCTGAGCAGAGAGAGCCATTCTCAGAAGCATAATAATCACTTTAAAGAGTATGTAATTATATTGGTATATACAAATGCACGCAAAAGTACTCGTATAAGTACATACATACATATGAATGTAAATACATATATATTTTTAAGTGTTGAAGAAGCGTTACACTTTCGTTGCTTTTGATGGCGAAATCTCACTTCAGCAATTCACTTGCGCTAACGTGGAAACATGCAACTGAGTGGGTGGGCGGTGGATGGCAGGTATGTGGTGCTTCCGTTATTCTCATGTAGTTTTCTTCCTTTATTAAACATGTGATTTTTAAAAATTATTTGGGGCAAGCGAAACCACAAAAATTTCAGCGTCTTAAGTCGTTATATCAAAATCATAAACATTTTCTTTAATCTACTGCTTACCCGCTTTTCGGAAAGCAAAGTAACATATAAGGGCAAACGTATCAATGCTCGCGGAATGGGGGATATATATAATTGGCGCCTTGTAACCGAAGCGATTTTCGGCCAAGCTCCTTCTCCAATTTGTGGTTTGCGTCTTTATATTTTTCCAACAAACAGTTTATACTAAGCCGCCTCCGAACCGCTGATGGTTTTTTTATGAGGAGCCTTTATTTCATGTCAGAAATAGACTCGGAGGGGTTGACATTCTCTGTCGAGGGACAGCCGTAATTAGAAAATTTAACTTAATTTTTTATTTAAATTAATTTTCTACAATTTTTGAATGTTGCTCATACCAGCATTTGAACCCTGCCCTTTCGAATGACAGTACACAATGCTAACCATTCGGCTACCGCGGCTGCCGAAATGGCAATAAGGGGTGGAAATAAGAAAAGAACAATTTATTTTTCCTTTTCAATATATTCACCTGGAAAAAGGATACATTTTTCAGATCTCTCAATTAATTTACTTATACCTTTTTAATTTTTTTCTTCCTTATACAGGGATGCTAGCGCAACGCGGCTCTTGTGATCGCGCGTGTGTCGTGAAAAAGCGCACACCTTTAGTCGATTTTCCCCGTATTTTCTCTTTAATAGCTATTTTTAATCACTCCAGTATTGAAGCTTGGTATTCACCAGTTCTAGAAATATCTTTATCTTTATAATCGACCAATAATATACCTTTCGAGTCCCAAAAGACCGTTTCCATGAGTTTCCCAACTGACTGTGATACCTCAAACTTCTCCGGAGGTGTGAACTCTTTTTATAACGCTGCATGGAGTCTCGTTTCAACTCAGATCATAATGATGAATCTAAGTTTCGTCTCCAGTAACAATTCAACACAATATACCATCTTGTCTTAAATATGGCCAAAAATGCACGTGAATACTCTACGCGTGTGGTAATTCATATAAAAGTAATTTTCTAAATTTTTCTGAGTTGAGCGTCATCTGCTATATGTAATTTATATTGCTTTTACTGTGAATGATTTATAGAAGCTTTAAAATTTTTATGCTGGAAATTTTTAACAAAACCTATGTTTTGTTCTTTGATATTTATCAATTCTTTGAAAGCTGTCGCAAACACAGATTCATTGATACAAACACGAACAGAGCTTGTGGAAAGCAATTAAAAATAATTTATACATACATACGAATGTATGTACATAATGCACTGTAAGTGATATACTAAAATATTAAGGTTGTTCTGAATTTTTTCAATACTGCGTGGATTTAGTCCGAGTTCCGATTTCCACCACATCCTTTACAATTTGAAGGCTAGACCCAACTGTGGAGAGCACTAAGGTGACGTGTAAGTTAATTGGTTAAATGTCAACAATGTTTCTAGAGCCTTTTTTCAGATAATCTTTATCGCGCATGCTATACCAAGTAGAGGGGTATGTTCCAAATGTTTAATGTGCCACATCGTTATCAATGGTCTAACGACATTTGTGTAAAGCCAATGCAACATGTGGGATCGTAGGCCCATTTTTGCAATAGCTCTTCTGCAGGCATTCCAAATTCGGAGCGCTATTTGAGTTTTTAAATGGCTTAATCGATATGAAATTTATTTTCTGTATCTTAAATCATCACAGACAGGAAGTTTGATCATTTCCATATGTATTTGAAATAATCAGAGAAATATGTACACGTATAGAAAAAATGTTAATAAATATTTTTTTTTTTCACCAAAAGGGAAATATACTTATTTCTTTCATGTTCATAAAAGGCTGCAGTAATTTTGGGGATTTTTGCACACTATTTTACAAATTAAAAGTTGAGTTGAAAGTTCATCTTAAAATTTTTTGGTCACAAAAATTTTATGCTTCACCCTAATTTGCCTGAAATGCTTACCTGTTGTAATTGTCACCGTCCACGACAATACATCTGGATGCGTGTAATTTGTATAGTACAACCAGAAATTGTACTTGGTGCCGGGTAAGGCATGCGAGAATTGTATCTCCTCGCCAATCTCACGCGATGGTATTGTTGTATTTGGCGCTGGATCGCCGTATGGCGGACTATAGTCAATGCGATAAAAAACATTGTCCTCTCCTTGATTATTAGGTATGCTTATGGCTAAGTCGGCACAAATTGCAGTCTGTAAAGAAAGAAAAAGAAGGAGAAAAGAGAAGAGAGAATTAAATTTTTTATACAAAAAAATGGTTTATTTTCAAATTTGGGATTAGGTGAAAAAAATATATATAAAATTAAAAAAAAATATATATAATATATAAAATTAAAAATATATATACATAAAATTTAATATTTTAATACATAATATATATATTTTTTTTAATAAATGGATGCGTCCAAGAAAAAAATTATAAAATACACTATCAAAGATCTTTTGGAAAATTACAATTTACATAAAATAGTTAACGGTGTACTTCGAGTTAAATTTCCGCACTTTACTTGCCTAAAAAGTATATTCTCAGTATAATAAAGAAATAAAAATAAGCGAATTAAAAAAAAAATTCCTCCGCATATATTTCCACACTTAGGAGGAAAAGGCATACGACAAAATATAAAAATGGCAGTTAAAAGCAACAGCAAAATTTTTACAATATTTTACAACTTTTCTGCATTTATTTTGGCACAAAATGGCGATGAGATAAGAGTGCACAGCAGCTGAGAACATTAAAATTCTCAAACAATGCCAGCAAAAGTAGCGAACTGATAAAAATAATGGGTTTTTCATTTTTATTTGAGAATATCTGTATGAAGAAACTAATTTGCCAACAAAGGAGTCGTATTAAAAATTATGCTGAGGAGAAAATTGCTCATTACGGTGGTGTAGAGGTGTTGCTGTAGAGTTGTAGCAAAAATTATTTTTGGTTTTTTTTTTTTTTTTGATTTCCGTACGCAAAACTTTCTTTTGTGCTTTTGCTAAAACTCTTTACTCTGAAGTTGTCTATAATGGAAGTGCCTTTTGGGCTTTCATTCAAAGTACAAAGAAGTATTGAAGTATTGGGTGTTTGATGCAAAGAATACTTATTGTTCATGAGTTAAATTCTCAAATACTCCTCCCTTTATTTGGTGAGAGCCTACCTTCTAACACAGGTTATTGACCATGACTTTTTTGAACCGACTGAAACTTTCACACACAAAATGTGGTGGAGTAGAAAGAGTGAAAACTTAGCTTCCGGAGGCAGCAGCCAAAGCAATAACATAGAGAGTGTTTTTTAGACATGTGGTTTTAACGAAGATATAAAACGCATACAACATTCAATGTTCTGGCTAATACATAGATTTATTATAAAGATAATGATTCGCCTTTATGTTTTAAAAATGATTTCGAGCAAGTGACGAGAGGCTCAATTTTCGAGCCCTTTTTTCAACAATTGGAACAATATGTCAACACGCCGAATATTCTCTTCCAAGGCTCTAATTGTCTCGGTTTTATCTGCGTAGACAAGCGACATCCGATAATCCCACAAAAACGTCCAGCGGTGTTAAAACGCACGATCTGAAAGGCCCACGAAAGCCCAAGAGTTTCCTTCAATAAATTGATTGTTTCGCTGGCTGTATGGCATCCTTCGTTCTTATCCATTGCAGTCGCTATTTTGTAATTTTCCCTACCAATTTCAATTTAAAGTTTGACTATTTGAATCGGAATTCAATTTGTTTTTGCATATTCATTGTCCAGGCTTTCGTCTCGTCCTTGCGAACCGGCTGCTGTTCTCATAAACACATTGTAACTCGTTACAGGAAATCACGTGTCGCCGTCATATCACAGTACCAATAAATGTGTAGTAGTAGTATGTCTAAAGAAGGCGTTTCCTAAAATTTTTGGCCTCTTCGTGTGGAGCCAAATGTCGGTTGGGTGGTGGGCGTGGGCAAAAGGCAGGAAGTGGTTTTGGAAAACATTGATTTCTGGCTTCGATAGCAACACACATACTCGTACGTATTTTAATATTATTGCAACTGTATTTTCATATAGTCCCTGCAGAAAGACGATAGACTAGTACGCAAAATTTCTAGTTACATACTAGTATTTTAATGATAAAAACATACCAGTTGATTATTTGTATGGCAGGTTCATCATACGATAGTAATAATAATTTGTAGCACCGTTTGTTGTTGTTATAGCTAGCACGCCACGAGTGACTTTGCTCGCTACATTGGCACGAAAGCCGAAGTCAAATAGAAACTCAACATGTCTAAGTGGACTAGTATATAACTAGTATAAAGCTGAGGTATAATCGGACAATTGACAGTGCGTAGCACATCACCGTGTTAAAAATATCAGTTGCTTATACATATGAGAAATAAATGGAAGATGAACCACTTTGTACAAAAAGATTTGCATTTTTGCATTTTTGGATTCTACAATAGCTAACAATTAGGATTTTCCCCACAGGGACATGATATTTTTGTATGTGTGGATGAAGTACACATGTTTGCATATCACTTGCACCAACGCCTACATAAACACTATATATGTCTATCTACTGGTTGGTGTGTTTGTCTGCCGGTTGAACGGTTAAAAGGCATATCAAAGTGTACACAACAAGAGAGCAAATATTTCTGAAATGTCGAAATGTAAACTGAAGCTAACAGGACTTTTCGAGTAGCACACTACATATTTCAAATACCAAAAAAAAAAAAAAAAAAAATCTAGTGAAACAATTTTCATTTTGAAGCAAAAAAAAAAAAATAGGAAAATTGCAACCTTTGCAAAGTCACCGGTCGCATCGAGTAGGTGTTGGCATTGAAAGTAATCAAAGGATTGCTTTGCTACGGGCAGTTGACTAGAAAAGTGGATTGGTTAGTTTATTGGCTCAATGGCTGAAAAAGAGTGCATTAAAAGCTCTTCACATACACGTACACACACACACACACACGTGTAAAGCAAATAAATTCTCTACTTGTTGACATGATTGATGATGTTAAGGATGGATGATTTTCACCTTTTTGCAAAGTGTGTTTCGAAAAAAATTTGTTTACGAGTTCTTGTGGTATGAATTCTGTTATTAATTTCTTATATGTATTACTTACACAATTTTATATATGAAACATTTTTTATGTGAAATTCTGCTGCTTTTTTAGGCCATTGGCTTAATTGGGACTTACATTACTCGCCACAATCGAATTATATATAAATTTATTTATCTTTGCTTGTTGAGTATAAATTTTAAATTTTTTTTATTCTTATAATTTTTTTGTACTGCACTTCGTTGCAATTATTTACGGTTATTTATTTATTTTATATCATTTATTTTATTTCATTTATTTTATTTTATTTATTTTATTTTATTTATTTTATTTTACTTTTTGTTCTATCTGATATACGAGTATTATAATTGAATTAACCCACACATAAACATATTTAGTGGTACGCTTTACAGCACATACACACCTTTTTTGCTTGTAAAGTGTAGTTTTTATTATGCACTTGTATTCAAATAGTTCGACTCATCCACTCAACCGCAAATTCGTTCAACTTTTTTAATTCCAGCGTGTTAACTTTTTTGTTGTAAATATGTACACGTATGTACTACAATGTTTCACTTGTAATATCCCTGCAGGCAAAAATACTAGTTGTTAACTAAAACCCAACTAGCTTGCATTTTTGCATTAACTGGTTCATCCGTCAAAATAGCTGACGACATTGACATAATCAGTACCTGCCGGTGAAAGCATAGGAAGAGGAAGACCTCCACTTCGTTGGAAAGACCAGGCAGAGGTATAGACTTGTCACCGCACGTTTGGTGAATGAGCGCAAAACGAGATGGCTCTATGGGCAGAGGTAATCATCTGCTCCATAGTTCTTCAAAATGATGGCCTTCATAATGTTAAGGCAATGGGGAATGCCATAGAAAGATGATCAATAACTTTTTGGCGACTGAATTGATTGAAGGATGTAAATGTGGATGACCTTTGGGGCCAACAAGTCGGCAATACAAACAACCAACGAAACAATCAATTTATTTAAGGAAACTTTTGGCGGTCTGCGAGATCCTGCGATTTAAAACCGATTATTTTTGGTGTAAAGTGAAGTCTTGACTTGACATAAAAACACAACTGCTGCAAAAAGTGGTCTCTCGCCTGGAATTTATTCGGCGGTCATTTCTTCAAAGTCAGTTTTGAAAAATAATGACAAACCCCTATCCTTACACTAAAGCGAAATTCTTGGCAATAACATTAAATTATATGCGTTTTATTTTTGCTTGAAAATGCTTGAAAAAGCAGAAATTATTATAGTTTCTGCAATTGGTGAATTACCATACAAATCAAAAACTGATATGAATTTATCTTCAAAATACTATTGTAGTTTTTAACGAACATTTTTACATACTAGTCTACCTGCTCCCTGCAGGGATACTCGTCTCGCGCAATAGCCATGAATGCAATATGATAAAGAAAGAACTTTGTTATTATATAGCAAAAAATTGTTGTTACTCCATTTATGCAAAATTGGTTAAAGAGAGAAAAAATAGAGATGAAATGTTTAAAAAAAATATTATAAAAAATTATAAAAATATGTATGGATAATCCTATGAGAATATGGTTGCTAAATTACAAAAATTGAAATATATTAATTGAATTGCTTGTGTTGTGTGTTTATTTTTATTTTTATGTTTATTTTTAATGCAATTTTTGTATTCAAAATTGTTACTGTTCGTTTCTTTTTATATTTATAGGCTAACTATTTTTTAATCCTTAATTTGGGAAACATATATTTTATTTATTTTCTTTTGCCATATGGATTAACGCTAATAGTCCGAACACACGATGAACATGAGGGGAGAGGGAATCGGTCGGGAACTGCTAAAGTATACAAAATTTAGCTAAAAAGATTTCTTGTATAAACTTCATATCCGTATTTTATTTTACGGTATTTTAAAGATTAACTCCTAGACAGTTTTACTTATAAGCTGAGGGCAAATATTAAAGAAAGTGGTTAAAAATTAAGTTGAAAATTAATAATTAAAGAGAGTATTTTTTATTGACTTACTCTTTCAAGATATAATATCGATAACAGCGTTGGTTTGCTCGCTCATCAACTCGATAGATAGCACAGAAGTTCAACATCTCAAATTTAATGGTATTTTCTACGCTAAGTACAATAGTAAAGTAAACAATCGCACCAAACTCATTAAAATAATCCCCTTTTTTTAAACAACGGTTGATAAAAAGTAGTTTTTTTTTATTACAAACTAGTTCGAGAACGTTCATGGACCAAGCTAAACTAAACCCTCACAATCTATTATGCTTTCTGTAATGCAAGGGTAGAGTCTATTGAGCTGCTTCCAAACTATTGATAACGACAGGCCCCATCCATTCAGTGCTCAACTGAAAATTAATATCCCAGCCATTTTGTGGCACTGGCTTGGTGTCACCAGATTACCAAATGTTTTGCTCTGTTCAAAAGCAAAACTTTCTGTTGAAAATGAGTTGGACCAGTTTTTCGGTTTTTTTTCCTTTCTATTTAACGAAAGGCCATTCTTATACAAGTAAAGAAGACTAAGTTCGGCTGGACAGATCGGTCAAATATAGAAGCCAGCTATATGGAAGTTATATATGGTATATATGGTATCACTCAATTTTCGTGTGACTTTAGTCCCCATTAAAAGTAGCATATATCCCGAGCATGATTACGTTCTGTTGATTAATGCTATAAATATTCGATCCTGAGTCAAGTGCTGGATGGAAAGTAGAATGTCTGGTATATGGGAAAAAGTTCTTGGACAGTAGGGCTCATATTCATTTCGAGCTTATGCTAGATCATTTGAATTACAAGCAACAATTTTTTTTTGGAAATCTGTCCTCTGTCCAGTGGTTTTTGAGATATACTTTTTGACTCACTTTTGAGTAGTGCGATCGTGAATAGAGAACAAAAACAAATATTAACCATCGAAAACCGTTTTAATCTACAATAAGGTGGAGGGCCTTTTGCCACTCAGATTGAGGTATATCCAAAACATGCGTTCTCAACTCACCAACCACTTTTTCAAGTGTCGAAAAACATTGAACTCTCAGTTTAATTTATACGTACGGGAATAAAAAGATGTCATTCGGTGCCAAGTCAGGACTGCAAGGAGGATGACTGAACAAATCGATGTTTTGAGTGCTCAAATATTCAGTTGATCTGTGAGAGCTCGTATTGTCGTGGCTTACTTTCGGGGTCATACGCGTAAATCCACGACTTATCACCTGCTACATAGGCTGCTATTTCTGGCCTAACAATGGAAATACGAATATTTATCAACGAAAATGGTTTTTTGTTTTTTTTTTTTTGGATTTGGCTCGTCTTGGAAGGCCCACACGGTCGATTGCTCTTTTGTTTCAAGCTCATACGCACAGATCCATGATCGATCTTATAAACGTCTTTTGAAGCACCGCGATCGTATTTTTTCAGCATTTCTTTACACCAATCCACACGAGCCTTTTTTTGAGCGATTGTCAAATTGTGCGGGATCCAACGAGAACAAACCTTTTTTACGGCCAGGTGTTCAAGCAATATCGAATGTATGCTGGTGGGAGAAATGCATAGGCATGCCTCTATCTGAAGGTATGTTACATGACGGTCTTGCATTATCAGTTCAAGTACGGCATCGATGTTTTCTGGCACAACGGCTGTTTTTGGACGACCTTCCCGGAATTCGTCTTTGAGCGAGCGTCGGCCACGATTGAATTCGTTGTACCAGTTTTTCACAGTGCTATAGGATGGTGCTTCATAGCCATACAAAGATTTTAGTTCATCGATGCACACTTGTCGTGATTATCCACGTCGAAAGTTGTGAAAAATTATCACACGAAAATGTTCACGAGTTAATTCCATTTTTTGGCCGAGATGAATTTTTTAATTCCCTGTAAATAAAACAATTCACGATTAAATAACAAAACGTTCTGAGTGATGTTATGCTAAAAAATGTCAAACTTTCCAATGGAAATGTCAGATTGCACCTGGCAACACTTAGTTTTGCCTAGGGCAGACCTATATATAGCAGCCTACGTACGATGTTATAGTGTTTCGAAGAACCATTATAGTATTTTTTTTTTTTAAATTTCTCTCGACCTATCGACACGAGCGGTTGGCAAATTAAGTGGCATCCAACGTGGAATACTTTTTTTTATAGGCAAATGTTCATGTAGTATTGAATGTTAATGCCTATTGTCCCAATTTCGCAATAGTTCACATGCAGGATTTTATCTACAAGATTACACTGTTCCAATAGTTATCCGAAAGGTCGAAACTCTATGAGATTGAATCAGTGTTTTAGTACATAAAATTCCCCAAAAAAAGTGAAACACTAAAGCAGTAGGTGAAAATTAACCGGCTGAAAAATTGAATGATTGGCGACAGGCAGGCAGACTAGACACACTTGTGTATTGTATATGTACATACGAGTATGTGTATATGAATATGAGCACTGAAAGGCAGTGATGCGTGTTTAAAGAAAATCAGTCAGTTGGGTAAGTTAAGCTGCGCTTGCGCATGCGCATGATGAGTCTATAAAAATTATATAGACATAAAAAATAAATCATAGCTGCGAGATTGTCCAAAAGGCATTAAAATGAGAGGTTGGTAAACCGCAATTGAAAAGTAGCCAACAAAATATATATAAATAGTAAAATAAAATTAATATAATAAACAAGTTGAGCTGGTGTTGCTGTTGTTTTTTTTTATTTATTTTACAAACAAAGCAACATTGTTGTATTAGCTATTGCAATAATTGTTATTACCACAAATTTATATGTATGAATGCGCAGATATCTAAATTTATGCACTTATATACATATATATACATATATAAATGCGAGCTTTATTATATGGCTTACCATTTTGCTATTGTGCGGCTTTTATTTCATAGCAAAGGTGAGAGTGGTTTGAAAACGAAAGCAAGCTTTGCTCCATTGTAGGCGATTTTAATTGCAAATTTGGTTGCTTTGTAGGTTTTGATTTGTGGTTTAGTTTGTATCAGAGGCGGTTAAACGTAATAAAAAAAAAACATACATATCTAAATATTTAAGCTCATACAGTGATATATTAACAAATTGGCTACTGCTGAATACAATAAATTTTTATTTATTTTTTATTTTATTTGTTTTTTTACATAATTTTATCTCACTAGGCCAATGCTAACTTACATACTGATGTAATTTATTACTTTCGAATGCTTTGCATTAACTCGTGGATTTTTAAATGATTTATACCTACTAATATATTGAATACTGAAAATGCATTTGAAAAATGGTAAATGCTCTTTATGTGCTTTTTGTATAAGCAAATGGTATTCAACAATCATTAAGACGCTTTATACGAGGACTCCCTTCTTTATTTCGAGATTTGGCAACCCTTTGTAGTAAAATCTGATATGTTTGTTGTTTTTCTTACTCAGAACGGATTTGTGTTGTTTACAGTAAATTAAAAGCTCCATCAAGGACCAGTGCTTTAGGATGTTAATGTGAACTCAATCGCGGTCGTAGATCGCTCCAAGACCAATTTATTGAAGGCAGTCCAAAATAAGTTGTTATACCGGAAACTGATATTGCAAGATCGTCATGTGAAATATCGTGAGTTTGGGACAACTATAGGAATTAGTGGGACGAGTATACGTTCAATATTGCATTGACTTAAAAAAAATGTTTCTCGTTGAATTTCACACAGTTTGTCAATCGGTCTAAAAATGCCTCGTGTCGATTGGTCGTGAGAAATGAAAATAATATAGTAGTGCTTCGAAACACGTCTATGACATCGTGAACGTTGATGTATCGTAGATTCATGCATATTATTGGAAATACTTCAATCAGAAGTATAAAAATTGCTTCCACAATTAGCTAAAACGCATGCAGAAGTGACCAGATCTTAAAGAGGAATATTTGAAAAAACAATAAAGCGATATTCCATGATTAATATTTGTTTTTCCCTAATCACGAAATTTAAAAGGCGACCCTCGTATATATGCATATTGAATACATGCGTACATATGTAATTACCTTATGAGTGTATCTTCTATGGACCAATGCTAATACCATTTCGCAACTAATTAATTTCAATCTTTCAGGTTTTATTCATATCCGCGTACGTCATTAATATTTTTTTTTTATTCATACCTCTCGAATTTTTCTTTGTTACTACACTTTCATATAAGATTTAATTAAATACAATGAAATGCCATGCCATAGTTAATGGTTTTCGTTGTAATTTTGTTACATGCGCAGCTTGATTTTCTTGTGTTATTATAAAAGTGTTTCTTCTTACAATTTTTCTTAAGAAAAAATGTATTTATTTTTTTTAAGCGCATTTTTTATTGCAATTTAATAGCAAAACATTTGTGAATTTTTATGAATTCAAAACGAATGTGTGTTTGTTGACCCTTTTTTTGAGAGCAATATCATTTTATAAGTTCATACGTATTGCATAAGGAATTATAAAAATGTATTGTAGATTCACACGCAAAGATATTAAAAATGAAATAAAAAAAATAAAAAATCGCACGTGTTAAGAGCATTAGTTACGTCAATACTTTATCGCATTAACACACATTTGCGAATATTACCGCAAGAATTACGGTATTTTGACACATATTTTCTAAAGCTCATTAACATGTTTTTAGCTTCTTTTTTCAGGAAACAAATTAGCATCTTTCGGCTTTCCAGTTTTGCTCATAATGTTGGTTGGTTTCACTAATTTATCCAAAAAGTGATTTGGGTGCCGAAAAGTGGACGAAAATTACCGAAAATAACAAAAATTCGCGAGGCAGTAATATTAATGAGGTAATGTTTTACATACAATGCCAAGGCTCAAAATAAATATATTTATATTAAAAAAAAATTTCATAAAAAAATTATTTTATATTTATTTTGTTTAGCTTTGTTTGCGAAAGCACAAAATGGATAACCCTGTTTATACACCAAGTATTTATAATATATTCACAGAAGATTTGTTTAGGAAAATGCCTTATTTGTTAGGGCTGATCGCATTAAATGAAAAAAAATGAGAGGTGAAAGATATTTTGAATGACTTCTGGGTCAAAAAGTACGTTTCAGAAACCAGTAGATAGAGGATAGAACTCGATAAAATATGATACTTGTCTCAAGATCGAATATTTAAGGCATTAATCAACCGAACTTCGTAGATATGTTGCCAAAGCCGGCCGCAATAGCTATGTGGTTAGCACTACGTACCGCCATTCGGAAGGCCAGACATCGAGTACCGGTTCGACCAATATCTAAAATTATAGAAATTTTAATTATCTAATTGCGGTTGCTCCTCGGGAAGGAATTTCAAGCCTTCCGTATGTATTTCCGACCGATAAAAAGCTACTCTTGAAAATTTATCGGACGTATGGAGGCGGCTTAGTATTAACTGCAGCTTACTCCATTTCTTGGAAAAACATTAGCGGGGTATCAAATGTTCAGTTCCATTCGAGCAGAGTCTCAGCAAATTGGTTTAGTTTAGTTCAGTTTTGAAGCAAATGAAAGCAATGCGATGCTACTAAGTAGGAAATACAAAGTGAAGGTGACATCATTTCCCAATCGAACTTTGTTTAGGTTTAGGCGGAATACTACAGAGGTGTTGAGTTAGACTCTAGAAAACCCTGGGAAAATTTTAGGTGTGATTGAATGTTATTGGTGTGGTTCATCTTCTCCTTACAAACTTATTTGAACGAAATATGTTGCAATCGAAACTATTGGATTACGTAAAGGCCGCAAAAACAGCTGGTGTCACAGTGAAGAAAAGGCAGACTGCCTACCTCGCAACGTAGCGTAGAAGGTTTTAAGACCGGAGCAGACTATTGTAGGACACAAAGAGGTGATCTAGTCACCGATGCCCAGAGCATATTGAATTTATGGAGGGAATACTTCTCCCCACAGTCTAATAAGCCTCCTTAATACGAAAACTCCGTAAAGCAAGATATTGTGGACCAAGTATAGTTATGTAGATCCAGCACACTACTTTAGGAGTAATGCTCTATCTCTTATCGATTGGTAGTATGCAGTAGAACAAAGCTACCGATATTTTCTTCTTTCTGTTTTAGATGGTCTACAAGTATTTAGCTTTCACGGGAAAATTAATGTAAGCGACTCCTACCGAGGGGCACCGCTTACCAGATTCTATAATTCCTGGCAAGTTCTGTCTGTTCACCAAGACCCGACAGAACTTGA
Organism: Ceratitis rosa; assembly: GCA_037013455.1. Classification (NCBI taxonomy): domain Eukaryota; kingdom Metazoa; phylum Arthropoda; class Insecta; order Diptera; family Tephritidae; genus Ceratitis; species Ceratitis rosa. The sequence continues at coordinate 1,695,944 of JAWMAG010000054.1, read as the reverse complement.
TCATCCTGGAGCTACCACTTTTTTTTTTTAGCAAGCTGTTGACAAACAAGATCATGAGCAGAGGGGCAGAGCACAAACATTCTTTCATGTCTGTATGAAACATTTACTACTTATTTGGTCATTAACGCGTTTTAAGTTTAAACAAAGCGACACTACTTAAATCCCTCCGGTCATATTTGGCCTTTTTTGCCACTTTTCTGCTTTTTGTTTTTGTTTTATATATATTTGTATTTAAGTTATTCAACTCATCTTCAATTGCATACATAACTTGAGGTGCTTTCTTCCTGTCTAAATGCTTGACTTATATTTTTAGTACTTTTATTTTGTCATAAAAATTTAACAACAACAAACCCTGCAATGATGTATCAAACTGGTCAAAAAATTTACTAGTTAACAACTACAATGAGCTGACTAAATTTGAACTAATCCGAAATTCGAAAATTTGAAAAAGTGGTATCAGACACACAGCCGAAAATATGACAGGTCCCAAAGTATTCGAAGCAGGACTGGCTGGTCTTAGTAGAGGAAGTAAAGGATTTTTCCTCTATTGGAAGGATCAAATGGAGGAGAGGGACCTAGTTTCACCTCATGCCGAATTGTTAAAAGCAGAAACGACAGGCGAGCTATTGTTGATTCAGCTAAAATCGCGTAACCGGTGTATATACCAACTAAGAAAAAGAAGATGTATTGAGCAGTACTTAAGGCAAGTTACATTAAATTTTTACAAAGTATAACACTAAGGCAAATGCTTTTTTAAACAAATAAATGCTAAATCTGCTTCTAAACTGAACTAGTAACTCCCATTTCGAACTAGTATGGGACTAATTGATTTCTGAAAGAAACCTGACAGTTGCCCTTTGATCGAATATTTTTGTGTTAAAAATGCAAACTGCTTGCGCTTATTTGGCCAACTAGTTTCCAAGTAAACAGTTAATTACTAGTTCTGCAACAGCATAGTTATTCAAATAGGCCGCACTCAATTCAACCAGTTATTCAAGTACTAACTACTACAAGTTTGTATGCAAATAAAAGAGTTATGCACATTTGTCACTCAACTATTCAGTCAAGATGTCATTCTCCTTTTCACCTTCGCCCCTCAAAAGCTCAAGTGCATAAGTAATCGGGCGAGTATCTTCCGCACTGGGCGTATGTGTTGTTGTGGTGATTGTCATTCCATTCATTGAAAGAGTTCAACGGCGCCTTGAGAAGGTTGTTTTCTACGCTCTTACCCCTTCGCGAGCATGCAAAATCATTTACGAGTACATATGTATGTAAATAATATGCGCAAAATGAAAAAAAAGAATAAATCATAATTACAATTACAACTACAGCATATCGTATATACTCGTAAGTGGCGCGCATTCAACAAGCCGCCGCCGCCATCAGCGTCATTAATGCAACAGGTTCTTTTCTTTTATTTTCTTAACTCTTCGCTCTTTGTATTTGCATTTTTTTCATTTTTGCCTTTTGTTTTTTGTTTTTTTCTTTTTCATTTCGAACACTCAACTCGTTGTTGTTCTTAATATGTTTTACAATTGTCTGTGTTTTTAAATTTTTCTTTCATTATTTTATTTATTTTTCCTTTATTTTTTTTTCCTTCTGTGTGTTTTTTTTCGACGTTTTCATTGTCATTATAATTCTTGTCGCACATATTTAAATGTCAGGCGGCTATTCATAAACATTAACAACACGATGCACGCGTTGTTGCATATTAACATGACTCTTGCAGCGCGACGCGGCGCGGCTGGGCGTTTGGCGCGGCGCTCGACGGCCAGGTTTTCGTTGGGTTTGTTCTAGCGCGCTATGTGTTGACATACTCGTAGATGCATGTACAATATTCCCAATGTTAAGGCTTTAACAATTTAGGCACGTATGTATATATGATGTGTGTATGTCACTGTTTGCATTTGCATTGGTAATGGCCGCGGCTCGTCCGTTCACTCGTTGTTTGCCTTCAACTTGACTTTTAAATTTATCATTGCTTTATGTTTTGCACTTTATGTTTTTGTCTTTTGTTGTTGTTGTTGTTGTTTTGCATTTTCATTTTAACTTAAGTGGATTTTCTTTAAACAAGGCCGGTGCGCGTATAAGAAAAGGCCATGTGCTCTTAATGCAGAGGCAAAGTGTTTGTTTTGTTTGTTCATCAGTGGCAGAATAGTGAAAATGCTTTGTTGGCAGAAGATCTCTTGTTCTTCTTAAGAGTTTTTCTAATAAATATATGTATGCAAGTAAATATGCTTTCAAAGAGAACACTTAAAAGTTCCTGCAGAAAATATCAATTAAAATAATGGAGGGTTCTTTCTTCAAATTATGAAATGTGTGAGTCATTTTTGAGAGAAGAACATACGTGTACACAACAGGCAGATCTTCTCATAACAAAAATTGGCAACATAGCTGATAAATAAAGAGCGTAAGGTAACGAAACTTGCCGTTTTAAGATATGCGCCGTTGTGGAGGGGCGATGCCGTAAAAACTGAAGAAAATGGATCGATGACAAAGGAAGCATCACCAGTGTAGATCACAAGCCATGACTTGTTTTCGATAACTTCGACATTTATAATGCACTATGAATCTTAAAGTTTTTTATGCAGATAAGAAGAAAGAGTATCGGTCATGGCATATAATCGAAGGAATAGGATATCCATTCACGAGAAACTTGACGGAAGTCTGTTATAAAGCAGATCTCTGCCAAGTAGTCGTAGCAATTTGCTCTGAACTGTTTCGGAATTCTTTGACACAAAAATATAATCTGTAACGATTTGGCAAGAAAAGTAATGCTGGTAAATACTGACAGAAGGTGAAAAATAGTAAATTATTGGAAAATAACATGATAATATGACAGTTGAAGTTGATATTCGGTACCAGAACCACGTTACTTAAATCCACTATCAGCCGCGAGCATAAAAGATATGAAAGGCTGAGTGACTCAATGAAAATGGATCGTACTTTTATGGTCAACAAAAGCAGCCTGATCGCAGTGTGTTTTTTAGGCTGAGATATCTGCTATCATGAAGGTTGCTAAATACAGTGTTACACGTTTTATCAGAAAATATATCATTTTCGTTTCAGGCACCAATCAAAGGTCTTAGCTTATACATGATAAACTATAAGATTTTGTTGGACTGTCGTTGGAGCAGACATTTTCTTATTTGGGTTCTAGTCATAAGGGCATGAGAACTGCAAATCAGAAGAAATAGAAATGGTACAAACAAGATCCAACAAGGACACATAGCGTATACTCCCTAACAAGAAATGAAAGACATCTATAATTATAGTCCTTTGCAGCAAGACTATGAGTTTTTTTTCGAAAAGTGGTGTAATAGTTGTAAGAACGATCGAGAGGAGAATTTTTCTTTTCTACTACCGGACTGTTCTGCACCAGACAGGAGCAGGTTTCGAAGAGTAAAATGAGATAAAATAAAATAAAAATAAAATAAAATAAAATAAAAATTATATAAAATAAAAATAAAATAACATACTATAAACTAAAATACAATAAAACGAAATAAATTGAGATTAAATTAATTTAAATTAAACTAAGACTATTAGATAAAAATAAGTAAAATAAAATAAAACAAAACAAAATAACATAAAGTAAAATAATCTAAAATTAATTAAAATGAAACAAAGCATATTAAAATAAAATAGACATGTGTAAAATAATCTAAAAGAAAATTAATTAAAATTAAATCAAATAAAGTACAGGAAAATAAAATCCAATAAAATAAAATTAAATAGAATAAAGTAAAAAAATAATATACGGCAAATAAAATAAAGCAAACTAAATAAAATATACAAAAATTTCAACTTAATTAAATTAAAAGAAATACAAATAAGAAAAAAATGTTAAATTAAATTAGCAAAATAAAGTTTATTAAAAATTAATTAAAACAAATTTTCTTAAAATAATTTAAGTCTTTAATCTCGAAACCTACCGTAAAAAGAGAACTGGGCATTGATTTATTTTATTTTTATGAGAAACTTTAATAAGTGTGGCGCCAGTGCGTATACGTAACTTGACCAATTTTACTTGCACAAGCTTCTCCTTGAAAAATCACAAAAAATACCGTATTATAGAAAAAGCTGTGAAAATTGCTTTTTTTCGTTATCACTATATATTCTATGAAAATATATATTTAAGTTTTCGATTTTTGCAAAAAACGACTACACGCTTCTCTAACTTAAACTCCAATTCAGCGTCACATATGTGTGATATGTATATGTGCATGAACACGTATGTATGTATATACTTGTGTCTGGCGTCTGATGCGATAATTTTACATTTCGAAATAAAGAAAAAAATGTATATGTATTTAGCTAAAGGCAATAGGTGAGAACGGAAACCTGTCAATCGCATGACATGAGCATTCGCCTGGGGATATGCAACGGAGACAATTGTGCGTTGCAGAAAAGAAGGCTGTTTGGAAATTAAATGCAGATAATGTTTGGCAATAAAATTTAAAGGTGCCGGACATAAATACTCTTACATATGTGGTGTAAATATTTTTACTCAAATATATGGAAAATTAAATAATAGAAATATCTCAAAATAGGTATATAGAAAAATAAATAAAAAATACAAATATGATAAGAATTTCTTTTTTGGTATTTAAGCATTCAATTTGGAGGTTTTCAAAAAATAATATTGATATAACTCTCTATAAGAAACTTTTGTAGCGTGCGTCCGTGATTTATAAGGAAAAAGCTAGTTTTATACATATATTATATTAATATACCAACATATATTAATCGTACAAAGTTACCACCATATACAGATATTTGTTACATGCGTTAAAATTACAATTTCCATTGCACTTCAAAATATTCTTTTATTGTGTAAACGGAGAGGAGTGCAAGTATGAGGTCAGTTATTTGTATTCAAATATGTACATATACATATGCAAAGATATGTGTGCTTAGCTGCTGAATTGCATACGTGTATATTCACACTGCGAGCTTACAATCGTACGGAAATAATCATTCCAATGACAATGTGTGAACATGAAATGCAAACAAGGATTATCGCTCGAATAGAAGTGATGACAGATTCTTTCAAGCATTAAGATATTAGAATCTACATATGAGTATTTATAATAAATGCATGAATGCATGCGCTGACAAGGAATTGATAAACAGTCAAGTGTAAACTAAGCAGAGGGTGAATGGCAGCGAACGAAGCAGTGGAAGTAAATGAATGTAAAAAATCGATGAATAAAAATTAAATGCATGTAAAAATATGCTTTCGTTTAGAAATAATTAACGAGTATAGCTTCTAATGCTTATTTTCTTCAACAGTCGCATTTTGCTTCCTCTTGCTATGTTTTTAGTCTCACCTGCTTTGAGCAAATCCTTTATGACATGACAATGAAATTTAATGAGTGACAATACAAAGTGAATATACTAACTGAGCACACACGGTGTTTCATAGAATTATGCATGCTAATGAAACAATACAGTTAAATATATGCAGTTATCTTTCCTAATTCACTGTATTGTTATTCGTTAGCATATTGAAGCCGGTTCGATTACTTAAGTCATTTCATCAAACGGGCTTAATTTGTAAATCATCAGGTATGCGTGAGTGTAAAGTAGTAGAATTTAATTTACATATTTGCAGGGTTAAGTGTATGTACTAGGGTGTGTAGCATTTATCGAACAAATTTTTACTTTAGTGAACAAATTAATTCAACAATTCCTTAAAGGAATAAATAATAAATTTAATATCAGAATTAATCGGTTGTATGATGGCAATATGATATAGTCCTTCGGTATCGATGACAACGTTTATTTGTAGATGCGGCAGTACAATACTAAATTTCATGCTCTTTTTAGCCCCAATACCAAAGTAACTCATCATATATGTGCAGCATACGAAATTTAAATGGTCTTGTATGCTTTTTTAAAAATCGAGGGTTTAGTGCGTGCAAACATACGAATGAATAGACATTTCTATGACAACTCAACTCGTCATTCTCACTCGATCGGTATACAGTTTGATGGATTTATCTCTTATCTTTCTGGTACTCATATATTTCGGCCAATTTTAATGAAAAATTTATGTACACACATGAAAGGTATACAAAGTTGAATGGGGAGTTTATGTTTTCTTATGAATATTGTGGTGAAAATGTCAAATACGAATGTCAGCTGTATATTTTAAAGCGTGCGAAACCAATGCTCGTTGTCGAGTAAAATTTTTCATAAAGCAGTTTCCAAGGAATTGCGCGAGCATTTGGCGGGTATATAGGAGTGAAGGCAATCACTGTGGCAGTTCAGTTGCATAGAGTATAATTTTAGCTTTAGTTATTCAAGTAGTTAATTCTCAATTTAAAATGAGCATAAAATAAAGATATTTCATGACATACTACACTTGAAATCCATGTAAAAGTAATGCATTTGTTTTAACAATTCGTTGGAATGAAGCTTTTGAAAAACATGCTAACCTGAGTGAAAAATACTTACCTCAGAAATATTTATATTTTTAACTGACGCCTGTATTTTCGACATTATTATCACGCTGCCACATGTGTAAATTTTTTTAGAATTTTTTTAAATGATGGCAACCCTACTCAAAACATTCTCAGCTATAATCCTCATAAATATGTTAACTTTACCAATCTTATTATTCGAATTTTTTATTTATAAAACTTGAAATATTTTTAATAGGTGGCAACACAGTTCAAAGAAATTTTGAGTTGTAAATTCGTTAAAAATGAGCTTTCTATAGCCATTTTTTCTAAATCAATCTCTTGCCTTACAGGTAAAACACACTCTTTTACGTTTTTTTACAAATTAATATATTCCTAAATAAACCTTTTACAAGAATTAAGGTCCTGACACGGTAACAATCAGTTTTTGTAAAATTTTGGCTTCCTCGATTTAATACCGGTGTTTTTGATGTAAAAGATGCCCACGGAAGGCCAATTGCTGAAAATATCGATAAAACAATCGTCTACGCTGACCACTGTTTCGATTGTCCAAGAGCTAAATAAACAGTTTGCAACCACTTGAGAAACTCCATGTATGGGTGCCCCATCAGTTAAAGAGAAAAACCTCATGCACCGAATTTCCATTTCTGTGATTTCCAGGTGAATCGTGATAAAATCGACCCATTTCTGAAGTGGATGATAACTGTTGATGGAAGGTGGATCACTTATAGTAATGTCAAACGAAAACAGTCGTGATCGCTCTGTAAGCCAGGATTGACGGTCAGAAAGGTTATGTTGTGAGTTTAGTGTGATTGGTAAGAAAACATCCACTCTTAAACCGGACCTGTACTATTGACAGTTGGACCATTTGAAGATAGCACGCGTCTAGAAGCGACCAGCTTTGGCCAACAATAGGAGAATAGTGTTTCATAAGGACAACGCCAGATCTAACACATCGAGAGTGACTCGCCTGAAGCACCGTGAGCTTGGGCGGTTCTTATGCATCCACTTTATAGTCAGGACCTCGCATCAAGTGATTACTATCCGTTCCTGACTATGGGGAAAGTTTTGGCAGGTGAAGAGTTGACTTTAAGGGAAGCCTGTGAAAATCGATTGTCCCACATTTTTGCCAATAGCAACCAGGGTTTCTATGAGAGAGGCATATTGACATTTTCTTCAAAATATTGAAAAGTTATCGATACATACTAGATAAAAATCGGATAATTCTAACTATGGTATGGTATATAAATCTTTCAATTTAAAGCAAAAATAATTGTTTATTTATTACTTAATACCTATTATATGACTTTCGCTGCGATATTATTAGCAGTGCAAGGGAAAATAATATTATTTAAAAAGAAGCAAAATTCCATACAATTTTATTTATATTATGGCTTCAAAGTAAGATTTGTATGTATATATACATATAATTTTTAAATTTAGTTTCTTTTATATTGACTCAAATTGATTTTTTTTTTAAATAAATAACGCTCTGGCTAATGTGCAAAGGTAGTGAGAGAGAGAGAGGGAGAGAGAGAGGATGAGAGCAAGTAAATCCCATCAAACAAATTGAATACAAAATCGCTATTGAACTTAGAACTCGAGCAAAGTTAAGCCTTTGAAATGCATACCTAAGTCAAAATAATTATTTGCATAGAGTCATTATACATACACGTACATACATATATGTAGCACACCCCTCAAGCCTTTGATGGCGTAACTCCTCTATTATTCTTCACCGCCGTGGCGCTATTAAATTTCAGGTCATTTGTGCTCATGAAATATTTAAAAACCATTCAGCAGTCGCCAGCACGGCAATCAACCAACTAACTCACTAACTAACTATCAACATAACGGTAGTTATAAAGTTTAAATTACTTATGCTTTGTTTATTTGCTAAAGAGGCTTTTAGGCGTAGACACCTTAACCGATGATGGTGGTGATGATGATGAATAGATTGTTGGATAAATATTGAAGTAAAACTTTTACGTAATTATAGCAAGTGGATGGCAGGTAAGGTGAGTCGAGTCGACTGTGACTCAGTCGGGACAAATTATGCCATCAGGTGGTGTTGTGAGGGTGGTGGAGGTGGAGGTGAAGAGAGCATGAGTATATGTAAATTAGTTCTTCATTTAGAGGGGCCGCTGCGCTTTTGCTGCTTATAATTGCTGCATACTTTTAAGCGCCTGTCGGTAAAAGCTGATTAAATGGTTTGACTTTGAATGGTAGATAGCACGTGGTTGATTTTAATTTCAAACATTTTATTATATGTACATATATTTGTACATAAGTGTGCAAATTCTTGGTAAACTGCGGAGGAATATCAATTTCGTTTAGCTTTAGAAAATTAATTAATTTGAAAAACTATTGTACTATCGAGCACTCGAGGGCTGAATTTAAGCAAAAATGTTATAAGGTTGCCATCTGATTGAAATTGTTTAGTAAAATTGAAAAAAAAATGGAAACATTACGAGTTAAAAATATTTTTTTAGAATTTAAAAATTAAATTTATTAACTATTTTTAGAGCAGAAATAATTGATATATAAAAATCTAAAACCATCACTAGGGAGGTTTTAACAATGGTTACCACTTTCTGAAATAATTTTTTTTCGCTCCGATTAGATAGACTTTTGCCAATTCTTTCCAAGTGTACGACCTTAATTTTAATCGATATTTTGAATCACCTGTTCCCAAAAATGAAAAAAAACTGAGACATAAAAACTGTATCATCAATGATGTAGTCAAGGAGACAGTTTCGGCGTATTTTGAAGATAAAGAGAAACAATTTTTTCATGAGGATAAATGTAAATTCTTTGAAAGATCTGAAAAATGTATCCGTCTTCCATTGAAAAGAAACATAATTTAGTTTTTTTTTCAATTCCACCGCTTACTTGACTTTACAGCGTACATAAAAACGATTCCTCGTAAGTAGTAGGGCTTCTTTTGAAAATCATTCATTTACATTGAGATTCATTTGATTCGATATACTTATGTTTTAGTTATTTAAATCGTAAAAAAAAATAAAGTAACAGAATTTAATGAATAAAATATTACATTAACTATGTTTTACTGCTTTCGTCCACAAACAATATTTTTTTTAGAATTTTTTTTTTTGAACGATTGCAGTTGAAATTATATAACTCTGGCGCCGTAAAAATCATCCAATATGGATTATTTGCATTTAAAAATTAACTTTCTTCCACAACTACAATAATATTACAGCGCATTTTATACCAGCTCCACACTCCCAGTGGATTTCCATGGCAAATTTCTCGCCTTACAATTCAATTGATTTATACTATTCATTGAATTGACTATTTTCAAATACATAAACTTTGATGCCATACAATGCAAATAAAGGATATTGTAATATCCTGTCTGAAACCAGGCTGTTTGTTTCACGATTATGAGGGATATTTATTTATTTTCGTGTTATTGTTGTTATTATATTCCGTTGTCTGACAGCTTGTCTGGCATTGTTGCTGTCATTTGCCATTTAATGCGATAGCTTCATTACTATCCCCCCTCTAATGCAGCTGTATATACGTAATGCATTGACAGAATAACGGTTCTTTACAACAATGTCTATGAGAAAATATGTTTGTTTGGTTGTGGGTTGGCGCTCGTGATTTGATTATTACTGTTATTAGTATCGCGTTTGGTTTGCTCTTGTTGTTATTGTTGTTGTTGTGCGCAGTAGGAATTCGCAAACAAAAATTTTATACACATATTTACACGGTGTGTCCCAAAATCAACCGAACTTTATATTTAAATCATACAACACATACAGCGCCATCTATTGAAAATTTGCAACATCCTCTTTCAAACGCACCTGACTTCATGTAAGTCGGATGACAGATGTAAAAGTGACAGCCATTTCAATAAAACCAAAAGTGTGCTAATGGTTCAAAAAAAAAAAAAAAAATGGAACAAAGAGCAAATATAAAATTTTGTGTCAAACTTGAAAAAAAATTGAAATTGAAGTTTAAAAAATTAAAAAAAAAATTGAAAAAAAATGAAGCAGCCGTAACCGAGGTACTGAAGAACATTTCTATAAATGACATACAAAAATCTATGCAAGCGCTGGTTGATCGTTCCAAACGTTGTGTTGAGTCAAATGGAACCTATTTTGAATAAATAATAACTTTCAAAGATAATATAATGTGTATTTTACTATTTTATATATTAAAAAAGTTCGGTTATTTTTGGGATACACCGTGTATGTACATTTACTTGTGCGCTTGCTGGCATATTAAAATTAATGACTAAATGTCCTTCGCTATTGAATTATGCTTGTCGCGGCGCTTCCTTCTCCTATGCTTCTATGCACTATGTGTGCACATAGATAATGAATTTATGATGTCTGATTGAAAGTGTGCATGTCTAAACAAAAGCTTTTATGCGTACATATATGTTATGCCATAAAAGCTTACTTTGTCTGGAATTTATCGCATGCAAATTTAATTTAAATTAATAAATTATTCTTAATAAACAATTTTAATTTGACTTACATTTTGTTTTATGAAATTTTAATTTCTTTTTCAAAGCTCATTTTAGTTTTTATTAGCAATTATTACGGTTACCTGTCAACCAAGTTATATAGATATAGCCACAAAAATTTACCTGAAAATATAGAAAGGGGAACTAAATTAATATATGCTGAAAATTATGTTTAATAAGGGAGTAACAACTTTAGTTAAACAGAGTTTATATTTTTCACGCAATAAAAAAATGTAAATAAATTTTACAAAATACAAATCAGATATACCTACTATTCTTCAAAAAAAAACACGCCTAATTTCAACGCTCTTTCTAAAAGTTAGATAACAGAGGTTAAATGTTGCCTACATTTAGGCACATGCATGGCTTTTATCGCAGACACATACCCAAATTGATGAATGATTCATTAGAATAGATTGTTAATAATAGACATACATATATGAAAGACTTTATTATATTTACCAGCTTTTGAACGGTTAGTAGGTACACCTTATATAGTCTCTTACGCACTATACAGCGTCTATAGTATTACTAGTTACACTAAAGTATACCAAAATTATGTAGCCCTACATTTTCTGTGGTGTCTTTAGTTTGGAAAATATTGCTATTCTTTTATCAAATCGATCTCAAAGCTTATTAGCATCACAATAAATAAAGGTATATACTTTATGGCCTCCTTTTCTGTGTGGTTCGGCTTCTTGCAGTTGTTCGGAACGAAGGAGTACCGGCTTGATAACGTGAAAACTCCAACCCAAAGTTTTTGGGAGTCACATTTGTCCTCGTACGACTGCAATTGTCTTTAAAAAGGAGTGACCTGAAAAATCTTCACGTCACTAGACGGCAGCACCTGGATAAATGGCAAATTAACGTTGCTCCGAATTTACAAGGCGATCACCTCATACTGGCTTAAAGTAAAATTCTTGATGTTGTCTATCCATTACTCACACCGTAAACCATCTCCCAGTTAAGGAGGAAGGCTGGACTGGATAAACTATCGACAGGTCCTATCTCCACTCGACAGAGAAACTGCCCACATTTTTATTAATTCGAGATGAAGAGCTCGAGCTGCTTTGCGTCTCCCTAGTAACACTGGCATTATTAAGGATAGTAGCAGACTCAGCTGTCACGCATCCACATTCGACCCTGATATAAGAGTACTTATCGTATGTCCTATCTGTAATGAATTCCCGCACGAGACTATCCACCTCTTTAATGTCCACTAAGCTGAACTCATTTGACATCCCTCTCCTTCAGGTTCGAACCCGTTGAAGCAGCGGTGTTTTTGAGAGCCGATGAAGCAAAAAGTGATTAATTCGTCTTAAATGTGGAGCATTAAAAAATCGATTCCAAAATAAGAATTTGTAGTTGTCTAAGCATTTAATCAGCTTCTTTCAGGGCAACATGAAGCTCAGGAATATCAAGAGGAATTTTTAAAGGTTTTACATTTTCTATTTTTAGTTGAAGTATATTTATTTAAAGTATGACGTCATCATCAGCACTTCTCTCATCTATTACTCTATTAATTATATCAGTGGACCGTTCCACTCATTACCACTCTCATTAATCTCATACTCGAAGCCGATTTCTGTTCCAAGTATTCTCTCTTTCTGCCTCTCTCCCTCTCTCAAAATCGCCAACGAACTCATAACACGCACGAAGCAAACAATTCTTCAGATAAATAATTTTCTATTAAACCAACACGCCCACGACCCCACAACCAAAGGAGCAAGCTGTAACAGGACAGCAGGAATGAAGAAGCCCTGGACGGCAAACGCCATTATCTATCCAGGGGAAGCGTTGGGCTTATTGGTGCCATTCAAAGCATTTAATCGACAAGTGACACTATGACATAATAGCGAATACTCGTACATATACCCGTATATATTGTACTTGCAACAACACTGCTATTCCCTTTATTTATGTCGGTGTGTGTTTCAGCTAACAACAACAACAACAACAACAACAACAATAACAACTATGAAATTGTTTGGCTTGTGTTGCCTGTGACTTCTTGTTTCATGTTTTGTTTTAGATGACTTTCGTTGCATAACAACAACAGCAACAACGAGTTGCTTGTAGGATACAGAGCACATACTCGTACGTAAAAAGAGTATAAATTAAGAGAGCTCATTGCTGTTAGTGGTGGTGGTCTGGCGAGCAACGCTTCAATATGCCACACATTAAAATAGAATGTTGCCGATGACTGCAACCTTGTTGTCACTATTATGCAAATGAAGCTTTGCTGCAACGTTAAATTGATGATTAAGATTAGCTGGGTTCACTTAGATGTTATCGGCTGATAGCCGGTAGGTGAGAGGTGCCTTGTTGTCTTGTTAGCAGGAAAATCAGTAAAGAGAAAACCGGCGGTGAAAAGTGTGGAAAAGGAGGGGGTAAATGGCAAATGGGCGTGCGTCAGCAGTGCGGAGTGTGGGTAAACAGTTAAATCAATATAAAAACGTATGCTTGTTCATGACAGTAACTGAAGTTAGAAGAATAAGAGAAGGGTAGGTGATTAGAGGCGTGTGGAGAATGCTTACTTAAAGACACAAGGGGTTGAGTAGGGTAAATGACATTAACTAAGAGATTGCTGATCCAAAAAAAAAAAAAAACAATAGGGTAAGAGGAATTATGTAAATTACAAATTGCTATTGCTGGTACAAATTAATTCAGTCCGTTTTTCTAGTTTTTTTTTAATTGAAAAAGAGTAAAAAACATATGGTTTAAAATATTGCACTTCGGAAGCGATTAAATTTTCTCAACTCTCTGGTAATTTTTCATTACCATCTTTATAAAATGAGTTCTCTCTGTTCTCGATCCAATCATTGAGCCAGTTTTTGATTTCTTCAAAGGGGACCCGATCCGATGATCCCCAAAATCGTTTTGCATCCACTAGTCGGAAGCAGCAAAGTGTGCAGAATACAGTGGGTGAGGTAAGACCCCTGATTTCAGCGTTTCCAGGTAGTTTTCACCCGTTACAACCACGTAAGGTCGAGCGTTGAGATGTTATAAAATCACCCTGTAATGCCTTTTGGCTATTTGTTGCCGTTTGTCACGCAAAGCACGGTGCAAACGCATTAGCCGTAGTCGATAACGTTACATATCAATGATCTCCCCTGTTGGGCACGGTTCTTCATCCAGTAGGGCCGCGATTTTCTCATTTCCAAACTTTTTGGGTTGGCCAAGGCGCTAAAATCACCAATCTTAGAGCGTCGAAACCAATTTCTGCATAACTTATTGGTCGGCCCAGATTCACTATAAACTTCTACAAGCATTCGATGGGCTTTAGCTGCACTTTTCATCCGAGAGTACATCAACATCTTCTTTAATAGCTTTCTAGGAGTCAAACCGCCATAGAATACTGGCTAAACTTAGGTCTAGAGAGTGTAGTAGATTAAACTCACGACACTAACCACCTACTTGGATGCCTCCTAAAACCAACTAAAGCTACACTAACTTAATTGCTGATTGATTTTAATACGATCTGTACATTTTGAATCCATCCCGAGCAAAGGTCTGACAGTACATATTCCAAGTGAGAATTAAATTAATTTGGTCTCTAGTCATTTTCTTTACTTACGAAAGAAGTGGTTGCCGAATGAGAGTGGGATTGAACGCCACCAAGATCATGTGCCAAAGCAGTGAAGGAAACAAACATTTACTGCTTACACGTTCGCGTAAGGACTGAAAGAAAGTTGTTGGTTTAATGACACTGGCCAAAGCCTACTAGCATCCCATGCATATAAATTGAGCTTTAGTGGCTGTGACACATGTGGGAAGTGCAGGGAGGAAGGTATTAGCGAGATGTTATAACACCTCCTCTGTTTTTATCAGGACTAAACTAAACGAGTTTACGTAAGACGCATCAGCCGACATATACATACATACATCTATATGCAACTGTAATTGATTTCAGTGCTGTTGCAAATAACTATTATAATTGCGCATTCACCGTTATTTACATTACCTAAACACTTGTCTGTTGCATCAACAACATCAACTTTTTTCGGCTTTTGCTTCTGTTGCACAATAATCAAGCGGCTTTTGGTCTGCCAACATTTGTTTTATTAGCATAATGTTGTAATGAATTAAATGTAGGCATGCAGAGTGATTGCTACAACGCTATTGCACATATATATTATGCATTTATTGTATATATGTATGTGGCGGCCGCAGAAGCCGAGTGGTTAGCAAAGCGCACTGCCAATCGGAAGGTTCGGATTTAAATCCAGGTGTCGTATTAACATCCAAAAAGTTATAGAAAATTTATTAAAAATAAAAAATTAAGCTAAATTTTCTAACTGCGGTCGCTCCTCGGTAGGGAATTTCAACTCCTCCGAGTGTATTTCGGACATGAAATAAATGTTCCTCACAAAAAAAAACCATCAGCCGTTCGGAGGTGGCTTAGTATAAACTGCAGGCCCCTCCATTTGTTGGAAAAAACATCAAGACGCACAAGCTGGAGGAGAGCTCGGCCAAAAATCGCTTCAGCGGTTACAAAGCGCCAATTAAAAAAACAAAATGTAGGTATGTGCTTATGCTAATCAGTTCGAGTAGCCAACAATAGAAAAGCTAATAAAATATACAGATAGACAATTTTAGCCAATGTTGCTCATCGCTTGTTGACTAGAGTTACTAAATAACTACATATATGTATGTATGTATATACATATAGCAGTGCAGTAGCCAAATTGGTATTGGCGTTTCGCATGCAAAACCTATTCAGAATACAGACTGCAAATTGTACTTGTAATAGTGCTTACTTTTGGCAGCTAAATGAAAATGTTAATTAATTAATTGGCGGTTTTTGTTGTTGCCTTACAAAATTTTCGGTAATTTCGGTGATTGTTGGAGTTTTGGTATACACTCGTATATGCATATGTGTATGTATACTAGGTATGCATTCACTGTTGCTCAATTCGGTAGCCTCAAATGACGGTAACTGCATTTAGAGTGCTTAAGACAACATAGAAATGTACAGAATCATAAATCCTAACTCAAATTATAATAATTCATATTTTTTTTTTACATAAAAACCAACTACAATAAGAAAGAAGAGCTGTCCTCGGTCATGCCGAAGTCTTTATACTCTTCATGGCATTCCATTTTAGTGAAGTGGAGAATAAAAATACGTGCATTTCTCTCAAGACAACTGTGCATACGAGTATTGCTACTGTAGCCAAAAGTGTTGAAGAATACCCAGGTTTGTCCATTCCAAAATCATCCGGGATTTCATTGGAAAATCATCTTGACCGATGAGGCTCATTTCCCCCTCGATGGCTACGTCAATAAGCAAACTGTCGCACATGGGGCTCGGAAAACCCAAGATTTTTTGCTGAAAATCCTCTTCATCCCCAACGTGTAACTGTTTGGCGTAGTTTATGGTCCGGCGGGGTTATTGAACTTTACTTTTTCGAAAATGAGGCTGGAGCAACAGTTACGGTGAATGGATTACGTTATCAAGAGATGATTAATGATTATTTATGGCCGGAATTGCATGGTATTGGCCTGGGAAACCTTTACTTTCAACAAGACGCCGCTACGTGCCACACAAGCAACGAAACCAGAGGGAAAAGTATCCGGACCGTGTTATCTGTCGAAGAAGTGATAGCAATTGGCCACCAAGATCTTGTGATTTAACGCTTGAAAGATAAGGTCTACGCCAACAGGACAACGTCGTTTTAAGACCTCAACAACGGTTCACAAATAATATGATTTTTTTCTATTAACACGGATGTTCATTCGGCGGATTAATTAGTAAAAAATATTTTCACTTGATGAGGTATAGGGTTTGAGTTTGAAGGTCCCTTAAACATTGAATCGAACGCAGAGGTGACCCATAACGTGTGTTCTGTTAGTTCTAGGCAAAATACTAGTGAGTAGAGAAAAATAGAGAGAGAGTTTTGTTGTATGAATTAGTAGAGCTTTATGTATTGCGCTCTTTTGTAGTTTAAAATTTCATTCGCAAATATAATTAGTCCAATTCTCAACCGCATTTTATCTTATAAAAATAAAAATTTATCAATAAAAGTGAAATAATTAATATTTTTACATTAATCCCATATGTTAATTTAATTTTTTTTTATTTCTTGCATTTTATGCTGCTTCTCTTAAACGGAAAACACAAATTTATTCCTATTTTTAATCTCCCACAATAATTTTAAGATAACTCCTTTCTAAATGTATTTGTACAAGTTTATGTTAAATTTTAGCAGCTAAATATTAAAACCCACGCTAAGCATTAAAAGCCGAAAAAACTTTCGGAAAAGTGCTTTGAGTTCACACAATTGTCTCAATAACCATAAACTATCACATGAAATTTTTTTATCGTTCAAACTTCGCATAACACCACAGCCAGGCTTCATAAAATTCCTGCAGTGAAAAGCCGAACTAATGTGTATAAAGTCATGTTCGTAACTAGTATTTTAAGGATAAAATTATACCAGTTCGCTATTTATTTGCAGTTCAGGAGGAACGACAAGAATAACAATTTCTGTCACAATACAACCGGGTGGTTGAGTTAATTTTCGACATGCCATAGGTGTGGTGCTATGCTTTTCATTGGAGCTGGTTTCGACATGGGAGGTCCCAAGCATCATTACGCGACTAGGTTAAAATTTTTTATACAGGTTTATGTAGCGAGCCGCTTGCTTCAAGACCGACCGTCGCTCGCAAACTTTATATCTACCGAGAAGTGAAGAGGAAAGCGAGACAAATTTACATAATTTAAAATACTGGACGACAGGGATAATGTTCGAAAAATTGATGGAAAGATATCGCGATTTACAGAACCTTTCACGACTGAAATAATCTCTTGTAGGACCCATGAAGTGACCTTGCGACTGATGCTCTAGAGCATACGAATTTTTAGAAGTGCCCTCTACACTTTTCCAACCTGCTGAATGGTAGAGTAAATTAAACTCCAAGAGATTGTCAAAACAATTCACCAATCTGACTATGAAGAAGTTCGCGCAGCATTTGCCCGCTTGAAAAACAACAAATCTGAGAGGGCCGCTGGATTGCCGGCGGAGTTATTCAAATACGGCAGCGAAGAACTGATAAGGTGTGCACATCAGCCTTTTTGCAGAATATAATGAGACGGAAGCATGCAAGATGTTTGAAACTGTACTCTGCCTAATCCACTAAAAGGGCGACCCTTAGACTACTCCAATTCCAATATCGCGTATAAGGCCCTATCGAGAACATTGTGTGAAAGACTAAACTCTGCTGTTAATAAACTGATTGACCTGGTGTATCCACCATTGATCAGATATACACTATTGGCTAAGTCTAGGAAAAGACTTTTGAAAGAGTATCGACACACACCACCTCTTCGTCGATTTTAAAATAGCTTAGGTCGTTAATAGAGCCTTGCGAGCTTTCAGACTCTTACCGTGTGACTTTTTTAACTTGTTTTTGGAGAATTTAATTCGAACTGTAGAGCCGAATAGAGAAGGTACACTCTTCTAGTCGATGAAACGATGAGTTGTAAGAGTTATACGATGGCTTTGAGAATTGTCGAAACCGTACACGCCGGTGGAAGCGGAGGAAGGGAAAAATGTCCACTCCGTTGGAAGGATCAGGTGGAGAGCGGCCTGTCTGCATTTAATATTCCCAACTGACTCAATTAGCAAAGAGAAGGAATGAATGGTGCGCTGTTGTTAACTCAGCCATAATCGGGAAAGTCTATGCCAGTAAAGAAGAAGATGGCTGTGTTTTATTTCCTGATATGCTTTGTTGTAGATCGACATTTCTCGATATTTTGCATTAAGCGAAGATAGCAGAGTGGTGAAGGCTTGTCAATGTCAGTCACAGTGTTTACGATGCGCATCTAGCTTTCAGCGAACATTTTTGTTTTTTGTTTTTATTTCAGAAAAGTAGAAATTCAGTATGTATAAATGAACTAGTATTTAACTAGTATGAAGCTGATGTATCAACAGATAAATGACATTTATTAAGTATTCATCACTATAAGTGGCCAGTCTGTAATATGGAATGAAGGAGGAAGATATAGTCGGATGAGTCAGTATAAAAATCAAACTAGCATAAATCTGGTTTACAACTAGTATCGCTGGTTGTGGGTAACAATCACACCTCTACTTATGTACACTTCAGCGGTGCAAGGTGTTCTTTTTTGCCTCTACAAACTGTTTCCTGTCATTGTTATTTTGCTTCGGCTTATTGCTTTTAGCAGGTGAGGTGTAAGGCGCTCTCTTCCTGCTGCAAGCTTACCACCTGAGTGTATCTAAATAAGTGCATATTAAATGGTGCACTGCTGGCAAGCGTTGCCTGTTATCCTTATGACAGCACCGCGCTTATCTGCGGAAGCGCCGAAGCCAGTTCCAGCGCCAATGCCAATGTTAGTTAGTTTCAATTCGAGTTAGTTTAATGTGTCTTAAACTTTTTACCGTTATTATTTTTCAATATTCCACTTGCTTCGCTGCTTTCCAATTTAAGCGAATGCTGTTATTGTTGTTGCTGCTGTTACTTGCGAGCTTCTCTATGCCACATAAATGACATTTCATTATGTGCAGTTATCTTTGAGCACGTTTTCTTAAGGCAGCTAAACAAGGGAAAAAATAAAGAAAAGACAACAGCAATTTAAAAGGATTCGAAGAAGAAGACTGCAAGGAGAAGGCATCTGCTGTTGTGCTCTGGTACGCTTTGTAAATGTTAAGTGACAGTTTGGCGTGGAAAATTGTTTCGCAGTTGGATTGGCAGGAGAGAGTGAGAGAGCGAGTGAGGTAGAGAGGCAGAGAGAGAAGGAAAAGCAGCGAAGTTTAGCGTAGGTAAAAACGCAGAAATGGAAGGGAGATCAAGAGCTCAATGGCGCCATTTCGCCATATCTTACGCGGAGTGGCGTCTTTAAGACTGGCTGCTTGAGCAAGACATGACATGAAAATAAAATACCGCTGACCCAATAGCCGTTAGTCTGCTCATACCTGCGGCGGCGAATTGTAGCTGGAGTGCGAAATTCGGCAGAGAGAAAGAGAAGTTAGTGGAAAAAAATCTAAATTGTCTTATGAGAAAAAAAAGAAACACTTTAAGGACCTTTAGAATGGATATAATAATGTAAGAAAATGCAATAAAAAACGAAACTCAGGCACATACCATATACATATCTTTTATGACATTTTCTACACTTCCGCTATTTGTCCATGCAGACATTGCCAACTAACGGTTTTTATTAAAAACTTTCACATATCCGGCGGTTCAACTCAGCGTAGATTGTCTATGAAGATACACACATAGGTACATATGTATGAGATTGTATTGATATCCATATGCATACTTGTAGAATTTTTATATCATATTATATGTTTGTATGTATGCGTATCAAGTGTGACTATTATTGCAGTCATGAAAATACCGATAAAAATCTGTCTGTAAAGTTGTACAGTTAAAAAAGTTAGTGCACTCAAACGCATCAAGTGCAAACAATTGTTAATTCTGTCATTGTTTTGCTTATAACGGGTTTTCCAATAAGAGTGATATGATTCCTTAAAAAAAAAAACACACACACTAATTGTTAAGGAAATTCAAATGTTTGTTTTTATTTTTTAATGTGAAGTACAATCGAGACAATTAAGTTCTGACATCCCCGACTTCTTTTGCAGGAACGAATTCGATGAACCCAATATTTGACCACCTTTTCCACTAAATCAAGCCGTATGTCATGAGTGCACATTCAATATTGAATTCTAAAGCTTGAAGAGAGTCTAGTTTATTGCTAAAGATCAATGACTTCAAATAACCCTACAAGAAGAAGTCTGATGGTGTTAAATAACAACTTCTTGGAGGTCATTCAATGTCACAATTTCTTGACATAATCGAATCTCTAAACCTTTCTCGCAATAGTAAGGTTGTTGCATGCGTTGTGTGACACGTAGCCCCGTCTTGTTGGAACCAGATGTTGTTAAGATCAACTTCTTCCAATTGTGGCCATAAAAAGTTGGTTATCGTCGATCTATATCGCTCTCCATTGACTGTTACTACGGTGCTACCAGCTTCATTTCGAAAGAAGTACGGACCGATGATTCCAATAGACCAAAAACCACACCAAACTATCAATTTAAGAATCGACAGTTTTGTTTATTTACCGCACCACTCTGATGAAAGTGTGCCTCATCGAAGAAGATGATTTTCTTAAAAAAATCATGTTCGTTTTCAAGTTGCTCCAAAGCGGAATCAGCGAATTCACGACGTTTATGGTAGTCCAATGGCTTCAGTTCTTGAGTAAGAAAATTTTTAGAGATTTGTACAGAGAAAATTTGGACGGATGTAAGTCCAAATCCTTTCTCAAAATCGCCAGGTTGTGGTTAGAGACACTCAAAATTCGTTTGAACGTCTTTAAATGTGCAAATTGTGGTCTCAGCAACACTTGCCTGAACGGGAGCAATATTTTCTTTACTTTGACCGCTTCTTTGTCTTATTGGTACTTTAACATTATATAAAAAAATGCTCGCTCGAAATGATCAATAATTCGAAGCAGGACATAAAATAGCAAAGGCACACGAAAAATTGCATTTGCAGAACGATTATTTTGATAATATTACTGAATAATTTGTAAACGCTGTTTTTGCATATATCTCGCCATGATGAAAATGTAAACATTACTGAATGCAATAAAAAAAATTACAGATTATGAAAAAATGGCCATAACGATACTTAGAAATCATATCATCCCTATTGGAAAACCCTTTATTTATGTTCGCGCCTGCGTGTGTGTATGTGCGTGTGCGTTTCATTCTGCAGAAGTTGCAGCGGACTTTGGTATTGTGTTTATGCAAAAAAAAAAAAAAAAGTTTTCAATGTCGCCAGGAAGAGTTTGTCCACTTTCAAACGTACACTTGCTGCACAAAGACACGACATACTCGCACATATACATATGTATATGAAAGTATAAACATATGTGTATTGAGTGATGTAGACAATTTATGTTTCGAAATATTTTAAAATGCTTTCCATTAAAAGTTTATTACTTTAATTAAATAAATTTGTATGTATTTTTTTATCGAAGAAAATTCCTTATCCCTTTGAACCTATTTGCTCAGCAAGGTTTTGCACTAGACTTGGAAGCCGCCACGTAAAAATCAGTTCCAATAAAAAAAAGAAAACAACCTCGAATTAGAGATCCACCTTATGATGACGACCACTGCAAATGTATTAAAGGCTATGATTTAAGGGCATGCACATAGAATGCCCGATTCCTTAATTGGAAGTGTGCCGCTGTCCAACTGGTTGATGTCATCGCTAAACTAAAGGCTGACGTCACCGCCGTTCAAGAACTGCGGTGCTCGTGACCAGAACGAAGACGAGTAGGTCTCTGTGACATTTATCTACTACAGCGATTCGTGGTGGAAAAGAGACTCTGTCGCCGAGTGTATCCGCATCTAATCCAAATTTTCCAACAAATATTTGATTTGCGGCTAAGCCCGACGAAAAAGAAGGACGGTGTGACCAAGTATACATTTCAAGAGCGTTTATGACCAATGCCACCGCCAAGATTTTAGAATTGTGCTTGGCGACGTTAATGTCAGGGTGCGCAAAGAAGGTATCTTTAACACAACTGTTAGAAAATTCAATCTCGAATGGTTTGAGGCACGGGGGCTCAAAATATGGTTGTTTTTATTACCAGATTATAATAAAAGAAAATTCATGAAGCTACCGGCCTGACCCAAATCGACAAACTCACAATCAGATCGGTCATGTTGGGAAAGACGGACGTCATGTCCTCAGAGTTTTTGACGTGCATACACTCCGAGAACCCAACATTGACTCGGACTACTATCTTGTAGTAGCAAAGAGTATCAAAGACCGCCTGTGAACAAACGCAAGGAAGGTTTTCTACTCGACTTGCATCAGCAGCGCGTTTTAAGGGAACTGACATTTTAAGCTGTGAATTAAACTATTGGTTTCCGGAAAGGCAAAAAAAAAAAAAATAAATAAACAGACTGCTGAGTACCTCATAACATTATAATCAATCACTAAGCGGGCGAGGTGGGATACACATACAGAATTGAAGAGGGAAGCCAATCGCGGGCAGATAAAAAAAAGGGAGCGTAAGTATGATGCTCAAAAATTCCACGAAACGATATGGCGATTTACAGAAGGTTTAAAACCAGATCAAACTCTTGTGGGAGCCAGAGAGAGGTGATCGCTTCCGAAGGAATACTTCTTCAGCTGACGGCGGCGAAAAACTATCAAGGTGTATGCATCAGTTTCTTTGTATAATATGATCTACTTTAAAGACTTCGATAGCACGAAAAAGAATTGCCTACATGCTATTATTTCTGAATGAGAGATGGACGATGACAAAATCTGATGTGTTGTTATCCTCTGTGACTTTAGCTTATGGAACTATGGGGGTGTACGAGTTAAATGGGGACATTTACATAGTTCAGCGAATTAAGAGAAGAAGAAGGCTGTCGTGGTATTTCCGATTGCCGCCAAACTGCGAAAGGAAGGAATGAATGGTGCTCTCTGGTTAATTCGGTTATAATTGCGTAAGCCGTGTCTACGCCAATAAAGAAGAAGGCAATACGTTTGAATAGAACTGAAGAATAATAAATACCGGTGCCTAGACCTTTTCGGGTTGAGAAGTCAGTTTTCAAATCCATCCATCTGTTTGCCAACATGTAGCTGGGATGTATGTATAGTACCTTTATAACTATCAATGGTTCAAATCCAGCCGCTCAAGGTAAAATTCTTTACTTTCCCTTTCAATCATCTAACAATGGGATAATTGCACAATTCGCGCTCGCAAGCACAAGATTAAAAAAATATAGGAGCAGAATGTAATATAAAAATATTTATATTTTTTCCAATATATTTCTCTTAAAAATAATTTGGTAGCTAAATAATAAAATCATAACATTTAATTATTTTTATATATATCTAGATACAATTTAAGTTGTTTAGAAATGTCTATATTCAAAATTGTTTTATTGCTACCATGGAAAAAGTAGCCAAACTTAAGGTATTCTAACCTTCCCCGTAGGCATGGCTTTAATTTACCTTCAGTGGTGTGCGACTTAGATGAAATTATGTAACAAAGCGCCGAAATGTAGGCAACAATTTATTTTCTAATCGCTTTATTGCTACCTTCTAACATAACAAAGAAAGATACCCATGTTAGAGTTATAAAGGTAAAGAAAAGATTACGCTAAAGTTAGAAAAAAAAATTTGAAAATAAAAAGTTGCAAATATTTTTAAAGAAACACTTTTTTTCCACGCAAAAGCTTATCTGCAATAGCCAGCTATAGAGCACTGGTCACTAAATACTTTAATTCTACTTCAACCTGCATAGCACCCACTGCCCTGGAAGTAGTTGGTCAGGCCAACAACAGTGTCCAATTGTTGGTGTGGTTTCTGCTTTACTGCAGTGTCGCTCGGTCGGTTACTTTTCTTTTGCCTGGTCCACCTTACGTTTGTAAATAAATAAACACTACATTTATGTACGTATATGTAATTGTACATATGTTCATTTTATATGTATGAGTATGTTTGTCTGTGTGGTTGAGTGTTTGTGTGGCACTTGCAATGTGCTATGCACGATTTGACGCGACGCGGTCTGGTCACTCATTTAAGCAGCTTACAAGCGCATTTAGCTTTGGTGCTCAGCTGTAAAAGGAATCAAGTGGAATTAATTAAGTGCACAAATGGCAAGTGCAATGCAGACACTTGAACAAACACACACGCACACACAAATATAGGTACATACGTGTATATGTAAATGTATTTACAAGAATGTATCCATATATGTATGTGATTCTGGTAAAAGTGGACGATATTTATGCTCTTTGAAGAGAGCATGAGTGGACACATGTGTTGCGAGCATTGCACACCTCTGAGCGTGATGTTGGTGTTTTTGTTGTGCCAACAGTAGAAATATTACACTACACACCTACACATACAAATGAATGTGAATGTATTTACTATAGCTAAGCAGTCGAGCTTACATGTTATATGTGCAAAATCCAAAACATAAAATGTGTTGATAAAGGCAGAAGACGAGAGAGAGAGGGAGATGTGAAAAGAACAAGAAAACGCTGAGCTTAAAAAATAAAAAATAAAAAAAACCCTGTGAAGTGGTGCGAAATGGACAGAAGTGCAAATTCAAATCCAATTGAGTGTATAAAAATATCAAGAGCTGGCTGATTGTGCACCAAAGCGTATGTCGATTGAAAATGAAAAGCAGAAAGAGAAAATTTACATACGAGTAAATAAATTTATTATCACATAATCTCAATGGAGATCGAGCTAAAGTGTGAATCTAAGGTATTGAAATGTCGTTAGGAGGTTTGCATTGCGACTATTCAAAAAAAAAAAAAAAATAAAATAAAAATAAAAAAAAAATAAATAAAAGGATAAAAAAAAAAATTATATAGACGATTTTTTTATATATCAGTTGTGAAATGAACATACCTACGCACGACCATGCTTAAATACAAATCATATTAATTTTGGTAAATTTTTTGAGCAAATCGAATTTGGTTCCATGTCCCTGATCCATTTCCAGGAGATAAAAATTTAGGCATAACATTCAAATATTTAACCAAACCGAACGGTGAATATACCAACCTTTTTTTTCAAATAGATCGATCAAATTTCTTTAAGAAAAGAATCTATACATAAAATTTTTTTTCATGGTCGTTCTGATAAATGCGATTTTTTCGAATAGTTGGGTCCGTGATCAACTTACCGGAGAGAAGAAAAAAACTAGTAATTTTAAAAATGATCGCGATTCGAAAAAAGTGCCTCACCATAAGGCATCACAATTATTTGGGAGTTTAACAAAACGGTGCCCCTAGGAAATCTCTCAAGTCCTTTGGGAAAAATCGGAAATTAAAAGAAGAAACTTATTCGATAGGATTCTAGTTTTTTGAAATCTACTCAGCGGTTTTCGAGTTATAACGCACTAAATTATTAAACAAAAGTTTACATTTAATCGAAAAACGTTTACGTACTGCTAAAAAAGAGTATTTGTGACGCTACCGTCAAAATTTCAGATAAATCGATGCAATAGGGTCCAAATAATCTGTCCTCTCAGCTTGAAAAAATAATTTTTTTTCACTTTAAAATCGCATATCATTTCTAGGACCCAAAAGTACCCTGTGAGCAAAAAAAAAAAAAACAAAAATTGCGTTTTCCAAAATCCTAGAGTGAGGGAAGGGTTAACCCTGAATGGCTTTATTTGAGCTAGATTGCTTAATAAAAGAACGAATTTTAACATTCTTGTATTATACAAAATTTTTAATCACGCAAGCTTTAAGTTTGACAAACTTTAGAGCTTAGAGCATTTTATAGCCAGAGTTTTTTCCAAATTATACACTCCGGTTTAATTTTTTCAATTATATGACAACGCTGTGTGTGTGAAATATTTTTCGAAAATTTCTGTTTTTATACCAATCTCATGAAAACACAAATTTACTTATTTTAATTTTTATAAATATGCGGCAACTCTATTTCAAAAGATGTTTAATCTGAATATCGCTAAGACGTCTTCCATTTGGTACCTGTAGTTAAATCATTGATGTGTATTGAATAACTGTCAAATTTTTGAAAATGTGGCAACGCTGTATTTGAACTTTTCCTGCAATTACATTACAGGCAGAATAAAAAATGTTTAATATGCGCCTTAATTCAGTTCCAATATTGTTAAAATATGTGGCAACTTATATGCTAATTTTAAATTTTTTTAAAAGTGACGACTCTTTTTTAAATACTGTATTTTCCTCTTACACATATTATAACCATACTGCGAAATTAAAATTTTTTAACTTAAATTAATTTTAATATTTTTTAAATAGGTGGCAACCCTAATTTAAATATTTTTCAAAACTATTAAAAATTTATAATGGCTGATAAAAATTAAATTAATGATTAACTTTCTATTTTTATAATAAAAAATGCAGTTTCTTTTTTTATTTTTAAAGAGGTGGCAGCATTGTTGTTGGAATTAATTTGGATAAGAGAGTTCATAGCTCTGCTTCTAAAATCTTGCTTTTTCATTCTTTTACAGTAGTGCTCGGAAATTTATGCAAAATTGAATTTTTAAACAAGTGGCAACTCTTTATAAAAGAAACAGAACTACTCTTTTGTTTTTTTTCTGCTATAAAACTTTGTTGCGTGCTTTTTCAGATACATATATAAGCACATATACTTTTTTTTAAATTTAATTGATTTTTATTTTTAGGTGGCAACTCTTCAAAAATATATCTTACATCATTTTTTCTTTAAACTGTTCGCATGCAATGTCTATTTTAAAATATTTAATTAATTTTTATTAATTTGTTCTAAAATATTTTATTTATTTATGTGGCAACTCTATTAATGAAACATTGGCGAAAATTAAAAACAGAAATAGGAAAAAATATTTTACTGGTACTTTACTGTAAATTTTTTGTACTAAAAAACCGAATTTGTCTTTTTCTTCTTTCTGCTTTATTGTCACAATCGGAAAACTTTTCGGAAGGCAATTGAAAATCCAATAAAGAGCCTTTCTGCCCAGCAGCAATATTGAAATATGAATGAATGGTTTGTTGTCCTTAGATGTTGAACAAATAATAAATTTTATGCAATTGTGGCTATTGAACCCGTGGCTCCATTTGTGGAGAAAGCAAAAAAAATTAAAATTTAAAAAATGCTTAAGAGTTCGATTGTAGATTCATTTCTATGTAAATAGCTTTCAGATCACATTACTGCATTTGCATATTTAACGCGTGTAATATACCAAGAAAATGAAGCGGCAGAAGTTTAGTGCAATAGAAAAATATATAATTCAAAAGAATTTGGCTATAAAATTCTATGAAAGAAAAAAATCGTAATTTTTTGTATTTTCCACTTCTCGCACTTCTTTTCTCAAATTCTCACAGTTCGTCTTAAACCAGCATAATTCTGAATAGCAAAATTTCATATTCTTCTCCTAACAAAAATTCACCAAATTCAACTAAAATATTTATTATTGCGCCTGGTTTCCCACTTTCAATTCACCGTGAAGGACAATGGAATTGGGAGCAAGCTAGCTATTTGTTCGCCTCCACAGACTTATTATAACTGTTAAACTACCGTAAGTACTGCTAACTGCTGCAAGGTTGTGTTTGGCAATTAACTACATACATAAATACATACATAAGTAGGTTATGTACATTCTTTTTGTTGTATACCGAGTCTTTACATTTCTTTCACCGAAAATAAATTGCTATAAATCTCAATGCTGATATTTACTTAGCAGATCATTCAACCAAAACTATGACGAAAGCGCAATGTGACATGGATAGCAAAAAATCATTTGGTACACTTCGCAGTGAGTGAAAAGGGGAGAAAAAGGGGAGGAAAAGGGGCAGTAAATATGCTTATATAAAGTCAATAGCATAAAGAATGTAATCTGTTTGAATTTAGTGAGATAGTGAAGTGCCATAAAATCCCTAAAAACCTATCTAGATATCTTTAGATGTCAGTGTGTATGCATGTAAATACATACGAGTATGTCTGCTATGGAGGTACATGTGCGATAGATTGGATTTTCATGTCAAGGATAAATCACTGCAGTGAACAGACAACATGTGTTAGGTCAAAAAATATTTGCATATACATACGCCTCTACTACACACATTCATGTACATATGTATGTACATACATGCAACTCAGGTGGTATTTAGACTTACTACATGCAGCATACTCATAGCTAGTTATGCTTAGCTGCACATCGAGTATGTGGAGCGAGTAAATATTGAATTAATGGCTCAGCGTTAAATCTATAAAGAACATCAGCGCAGATTTATACTCGTAAGTACCAGCGAAAGTTAGCTGAACGGCATGTGAGGCAAAAAAAAAAAAAAAAATTAAAATATAAAAATATGTGCGGATTAAAGAAAAAGACCTCTAAAATGTTAGAAGATAAAGTGGATTAAAAACATTTTAGTATAATATTTTGTTGCCTACATTTTGGCGCGTAAGCATTGAAAATGATAGAAAATGGAAAATATTTTTTTTTTTATTACATTTTTTATTTATTCTTTTTAGCTTTTTTTACAATTGCGTATAAATTTAATATTGTAAAGCAGTGCAGAAGTACCTTAAAGTAGATTAAAAATATTATTTGAAATTTCGTCGTTGTATTTTGGTGTGATAATATTATAAAATTACTTACAAGCTTATAAAATATTAAAATTTCTTTTTCATTGTTTTTTAATTTAATTTATATGAGAAACAAACACTTATTTTCGATAAAATCAATATTTAATGACACCAAGTTTCTGCCTCCGCCAGGGCAGGCCACCTTTACGTGGTAAAGGAGATGAATGATCAATCACTCTAGATTTAGATGGTCTGTCCTTGCTAAATAACGAAGAAAGTGAACACAAAAAACACCAACAAAAACATAAAATTTATCTTAGAGCAAATGAGCGTGGCAAGAAAGTCTCTCACTAGAGCATCTAAAGGAACGAAGGTCGAAAGGAACGTAGGTAGCGTAGCCTCGAGAAACTCTACGAGGGAAAGGAGGCCGAAAAACAGCCAAAGGGCTATTAAAGCCTCTCCTTCATATGGCACGAAGTCGGTAGAGGCTGCACAATGTAAGGAGATGAACAAAAGGCCGGCATAGAAGTGAAATATCCAGGTACCAGGACAAAGGGCCATAAAAGGCCGCAGAATTGGCATAAGATGTGGTACTTTCAGACAGAACGTAATAATGAACTTGTCAGCCCATTTCAGTGCAGTGAAACATAACCGGGAATGAACAAGGGCTACAAGTAGAAAAATTAACAGAGCGTTGCCTCTTGACAACGATAGTCTCAGCCTGTCACTCCAGACAAGAGCAGAGGCTTGCATGTGTCGGTTGAACACGCCCTCCCAGACCACATCTTCAAATCCTTCAATCCCACTATGAGATCACCCCATTTCTCCGCGTACTGAAGACACAGGAAATCCGACTGGACTAAATTTAAAAAGTGCTGTCGGCTTCCTTCACAAACAACGCTTCTCACGATGAGTACGGCTTATCGCTAACACCAGATGAAGCGGTCAACTCTATCATAAAGTCTT
This sequence comes from Ceratitis rosa, assembly GCA_037013455.1. Classification (NCBI taxonomy): domain Eukaryota; kingdom Metazoa; phylum Arthropoda; class Insecta; order Diptera; family Tephritidae; genus Ceratitis; species Ceratitis rosa. The sequence goes on along the minus strand of JAWMAG010000054.1, from coordinate 1,665,971 downwards.
TTTTTCCGATTAGTTAGACTCATCGTCCAAAAGCGGTGAAACGATAGACTTTGTCACCAAAATCTGTAACTATGTGGATTGCCAAATTAGGTGATTTAACGACTATTCTTGAGAAAATGGAGTGAAGTGGAGCATGTAATTTGGGTGCCCGGCATTTGGCAGTAGGGGAAGGGATGTTCACACTTAGTGCGCATAAGCTAATGGGTCTTCGATCAGCAATGTATGTAAATGGGTCAAAACGACTATCTTTATTTGCTAAGAAATCAGCCATATTGTTCAATTTGAAGACACACCAGGAAGTGTAGCAGTGCATAGCTTTGGTCGTATGCAGTGTTTTTAGTAATACTCTGGACGGGGTATCATCTGTGTGACACTCCCCACGGAGTAAACCAGTTAAACCTAACTTTAACTAGGTCCCCTTGGACTATATTCTGCTTCTAAGCTTGAAGAAATAGCTGAGTAGCAAAGGATTCGCTTCATTTTAAAAGGTCTTTATTGAAATAAGCTCATGTTTTGAGCATGTTTTGGAAAGACAGTAATTGAAGGGAATTAAAAATTGGAAAAAGGCTGAATGTATCGAGCTAAAAGGAGACTAGGCTTAAAAAAATATACATATATATACCTCATTAAAATAATCTTTCGTGCAAGTCTTATTTTTTGTGAACTTTTTACAAACTAAATTTTTGATTAAATTTAAGCATAAACTGTAACTAAAATTTCGCACATATTTCTTTTAAATGCTTAAACATTTTCACAACTTCCTCTTACCTTTCCTAAGCGCATAGAATACATGGGAACTTGTGCCCCACTGCGTATGAGCAACATTTACCATACACGTACAACAATATATTGTGCTACAAATCTTTCGGATTAACAAAATGGCAAGAAATTCAGAATACATAAAATAAAATAAAATAAAATAAAATAAAACAAAATAAAATAAGAAATAAAATAAAGTAATAATTCTAAAAAAATTGCTCCACATAACAAATTGTATTGCCGCCACTTACAGTCGCGCCGCCAGACAGCACTTCAACGCATATAGGCTACACATTTACTAAGTGGCATGGCTTGACAAGCACGTCTACATACGAGTACACAAGCGTTATGCACACGATGTAGTGAACAACAATGTGCAACAGGGCGTATGAGTGACATTTGAAAAATGCCATTTCACCGCCAACAACAAGCAAACAAACAAATAATTGTTAACAACAGACAACAAAAGCAGGCAAGCAAGCTAGCAGACAGCCAACCAACAATCAACCATAGCCATTTTAAGGCATAACCGTTGAATGGTGACTGGTGACTGAGTTTTGCACTTCCTGCTTTAGTTGTTCTTATTGTATTTGTGACAATGTACGCATTTTTGTTTGAGAAAAAAAAAAATGCCTTTAAAGCTGCGATTTCTACGCTACGTTGATACTGTTACGCCTGCTGGACTACGTGCAGTGACAAATTTTCCATAAAATAAAATGTGGCAGCAACATTTTGTTGTGAAACATAAAAATTTATGTCAACGTTAACAATGGTGGCCAAAAAAAATGAAACTTATAAAAAATGAAAAAAAAAATAAAATAAATAAATAAAGTAAGAGGTAAAATGTAAAAAACAAAAAAAAAATATATAAAAATAAAAAAGTATGCCAACATTGTTGTAGTTGCAGCTACAGTTGCTGCCGTCGAAACACTACTCCACAAAACAACGTGCAACACAACAACCGTAGCAACGCCGTCGCACTCTTTTGAAATTCTTGTACGAGTATATACAAACTGAAACTAACCACAAGCCCGCAGGGTTGCAACAACATGTAGCAGAAAAAAAGCGGCGGCATGTAGCTTAAAAGAGATAGTAAGCAGTCGACGCGCTTGCAGTTGCAGCCTGACCCAAATTGCATTTTTCGCTTTCGTTCTGTGGACCGCAAAAGCGAAAAGTACTTACAAAAAAGGTATGAAAATACATATAATAAATATGAAAACATGTATATATGTATAAAAAGATAGATAAATAAAAAAAATAAATAAAAAATTAATAAAAAAAAAATATTATAAAAAAAATTTCTATATAAAAATATTGTTATTAAAAATAAAACGCAATAGGTATCTATGCGTTTGTAGGTATGTTTATTTGCTTGCGCCTAAAACACTACTTCTGTTTTCAATTTATGCCACACCAAGTGCCGTATGCAGTTGGTCAATGTTTGTTGCAACAACCCTTCCTCCCTCCTCCCCTTCGCCCGCAAGTGTTTATGTGTTTTTGCAAAAAACTGAAATTTTTCTGTGTTAAAATGAAATATTTAAACTGTGTTTAAACTCAAAACCATCACTAAACGCCATAAAGTGGCCTTATTTAGTGCGTCTACTTGGCATGTAAGCGTCCTCCTCCCATTGAGTAGCCCGAAAACAAGCGAACAGCGCCTCCATGCCAAGCCTTTTTGATATGTCGCACCATCTGTTCTCTATACAATAATATGCCGCTTATTGCCGTTATTACCGTTATAAAGCGTAGGTATGCCTGATATTTATTTTACTTTCTCATCTCCTCCGCTTTCTTCTTCGCACGAGCGAACATATTTAAAAATTTTTTTTTTTATTTTTCTATTTTTATTTTTTGCTTTATTTTGGGATCATGCCATGCCAGGCTCTTCTCTAACATACATACTTAAATAGTTTGCTTTTTTATGTATATTTATACCTATATATACGTGTACTTAAAGTTCTATTAGTTTCCATACCCGGCCCCTTCTGCTGCCACCTGCTTTCTGCTTGCCGCTGTTGATTTTCTTGTCGCACAGCCTTTTATGCCTTTCGATTTCAATTAGGGTTGTTTGTTTTCATGTTTTCATGCAATTTTTTTCGCTTGTTTTATTTTCTCTTTATAGATTTCTTTATACACACCCACACTAATGTGCGCACCAACGTATTTTGTTTTATTTTACAAAACCAAGTCAAGTCAATATTTGCTTACAACTTACGTTAAAGTATTAGAAGAAAATGCCAGTGCTGAATACCTGGAAAATTTTGTAAGCGTTCTTTCAAAGTATTTTAAGAAGTCGGAGAAGAAGAAGAAGCAGTAGGCGCTTTATATGTTGGAAAAAATGCCATTATGTGATTTTCTATTGACCTGGAAATTTTTCTTTGGAAATTTATTTAGCCTTTTTTTAACTTTCTCTACCGTTATTAAGCTGTTGAGCTAATTACTGTTATGTATGTAGTTTATCGCATGGTGATGTGAATTTCTTTATTTTTAGTTTATTTTAGTTACAATTAAAAGCAGAAAGAAATTAAAAAATGAATTAAGTTCGGTGAGCATAAAATATTGAATATTATTTACTTGGCGTAATATCTCGAAAACATCTCGATTTCATTTATTTTTATGAAGGTGGTGATTAGAATATAAGCTAGGTGCGAGAAAGCTGGTTTGCTCAAGCTGGTAAGGTATACCGACGAACGCTAGGCGATGCTCTAAAAAAATAAAATTAACGAGATTGGAGAAGATCTGCTTGGAAACTAAACTTGAGGTCAACGACAGATGAGGCCAGGGTCTCAAACCTGGCTTGCTGCCGGTTTTTCCTCCTCTGCGAAAATATATGCCCTGACTAAGCACTATTCCCTCGAACCTATCCACACACAATTGGAGAATGATCTGTCTTGAAAGGACCACAGAAGTCTAAACGCGACCGCTGAATGGCGTTCTTGTTGTTGTATTGGTTGTTGCCAGGTTTTGTTGGTTGGATGAGTAGATTTTAAGGTGATTAAAAAGGGCTAATTAGTGTCGTAGGGCCTCATTGCAAGCAGGATTTTGTTGGGATCAAGTCAGTATAAGTAGGAATTTAGCGACAGAACTCCATGTAGGACATAAGGGATCATTAACTTTGCCTTAGGTCCCCTCGACTGAAGCGGAAGTGGATGATAATCAGTTTCAGCTGCGCCGGAATGCATCGTGTTCAAAATTCCAAGGTGGATGGAATGAAAATAGACGCATGGAAGTAAACACAACTCCTTAAAATGTTGCAACCACTGATGGCTATGCGTCAGTCCGTCGGACTTTTTGCGAAAACTGAAGTGGACGATGGGAGCATGGAGTTGGCGTTTATGGAGAGACTTTCGGAAGATGGAGATCCTTAATTATCCTGTACTTGCTTGGCTTTCGCCAATCTGTTGCTTAGTCTTGAATAAGAAAATAACGGATATAGTTCATCAGTAGCTGATTGGTAACGGTAGCTCTGAAGTTCTGAAGCCCAAAGCAGGACCTATACATTGATGGCAGTGGATAGCGCTGATAAAACTTGCGCCTGTCTGCTCGTATGAATTGATTTTAATACTCTTATTTGATCTAATTTTAGTAACGAAGACGTTGCAACTACCAAGGTAGAGAGTAATACCAGAGAGCTTTTGCTGCCTCTACGCCTCCATGCCAGAATTTGGTATCCTAAAGCCCCGACAGGATCGGAAAATACCTCTCCGAGCTGTTGGATTTCTTCAATTGATTGCTGGAGAAAATCATACGAGCTGTGGAGCTGGCAATTGGCCTCAACAACCGCGCCGTGAGCTCTCTTTTTCTCCAGATTGGGTAAGAAACCCAAGCGTATGGGTCTGATAGTGAATGAGAGAAAGGCAAAATATCTTCCGTCATCAAACAAATAGACTCCTCATTCGCGACACGGCTCCCATGTCACTGTTGGCAGCCATACTTTGGGGTCGTAGATAATTTCCTCTATCTTGTAACCATCATGAACACAATGTTAGCGTTGAAGTCCAACGCAGAATCACTCTTGCCAACGATTGACCAGTTAAACCCTCTCCTGACGAGCCAAAACCAAACTTTACAAGTCATTCATCATTCCCGTCCAGCTTTATGGTGCGGAGACATGGACGATGACAACATATCAAAGAAAGGTTTTGCCGAATATTTATGAATCTCTGCGCATTGGCTACGCAGAACACCACAGCCGATGGTACGAGATATGCGTTTCAGCGAGCACAGAGAGAGCGACTATGCAGGCTAGTACATGGGTGCGGATGAGTAAGAGTATACCAGCTTTGAAAGTTTTCGTTGAAGTATCCTCCGGTGAAAGCAGAGGAAGAGGAAGGCTAGCTCGTTGGTATTCCAACCGCGTAAGCGGTTTCTATACCAATAAAGAACAAGAATCTGTTACTGAAATCAATCTTCATGAGCCAATTCCCAAATCTTAAACATTTTTTTACTTAAAAAGCAAGTGCAATAAGCGAAACAAGTGGCAACCTTCCACTGCTTTGTTATAAACCATAAAACAATATAAAAAATTTTCTCCTATAGTTTTATTAAATTAATTTTTTAATCAGACGGCAACTCTAGCCAAATTAAATTCGAAAATTGTATTACGCTGAAAAAAAAAAAAAAATTATTCAAATAGTTTCAGCATTCATCTTGCACCACAACTTTGTTGCAAAAAAATCTCTTAAATATTTCACACAGTAACTGATTTCCCTTAAATCCAAAATTCATGCTTAAACAAATCACTTTCGCTCATAAAAAAGATGAGAAATATAAAACCTCAGTATCTGCGAGCGGCATTGCAACATTGAGTTTTCACAGCTGCTAGCGCTTAAAGGCATGCATACATACATACACTTGCTGTCAAAATAATAGCACCACAAGTATATCAGATTTTATATAGGTAACAAAATCTTATTTGTCCAATAAATGCTTTTGTAATTTTATACAAAATGTAGAAAAATATGTACGAGTATACATAATGATCAAAAGAAAACGAATTACATTTAAATTGAAATTAGTACCAAAAATAAATTTTTTTTTCAAAAATCTGAAAAAATTATCTGTCATCTTGACCTGAAAGCAAATATATTAAAATTGTATTAATATCGTTTACTGTGATGGTAATATGAGTAGCTATCCTTGCGAACTGGTTTTAATATTCAATTGCGTTTGAATTGTTAGAAATAACTGCTTTGCATCGTCTTTCCATGAAATCAACCAAGTTCTGACACTTCTGTAACGAAATGGAGTGTCAGGCCTGTTGCATTGTGCCTCAAAGATCACTATTATTAGTCGGATATATTTTTCCTAACATCAGCCCACAAAAATCCGATGGAATTTAAATCTGGGAACTGTGCAGACCATTCCATCAAAGGGACATTAATGTCCTTAAACCATTTTTTAGCTTTTTTGTTGGGACTACTGTAGACTCATCTACCTACAGAACATTACTTTTCAATTGGCCATTCCGTGCAACCGTTTGGACGCCCCTTATTCGGGTTAGGGGTTCAAGAATTTACCCGCGGTAAGATCCGCTGTAACAGGACTGTAAAGTTATGGAGAAAAATATAGAAATATTGCCATAGAATTGAATAATGAAATTAAATAACTAAAATGGTGCTTTTATTTTGACAGCAACTGTATATACATACATACATACACGTACATACACATATAGGTTACTCTATCTTCTCAACAAAATGGCAAGCAAATGGGTAAATGATGTTATGAAATTTGTTAAAATCTTCAGCGCAACACTATGGTATATCACTCTTTGCAATGTTGCAAGCACATAGGTACATACATATACCATATATGTACATACGTATAAATATGTGTGTAAGAATGTATCTGTACACTTACTATAGGTACATACAAAGTTGCATGCAAATTCTCTATGCCTGTGGCCAAAGATGAATGCCTTTTCATGCAAGCGGAGTGGAAAAATCACTAAGGCGAGAGTATGAAATGGAGAAAAATTGCGAGTTTTTGCACGGCAAACAACAAAGCAGCGAAAGAAACAGTAAGGAAAACAAGGAAACATGCATGTTGCTGATAGATTTTATTTAGATGCGTTATTTACTTTAACTCGAGCGAGAAACGTGAATTTTCCTTTGAATAATCTTATAAAGAATCTAACTTTTTCCAGCAACTTTGGCGCTTTCAGAGCTTTGTGGCGCTTTTGTTTGACTTTTGGTGAACTTTTCTTTTGCATTTGATTTATTTTTGTATTTATCTTTATACATAGAGAACTCTTTGATAATTTGGCTTTTATGTTTATGCAATGAAGTCATGAAAGGTAGGAGAGCGGATTTATTGGTCGAGTAAAGTAATCCATTATTTTTACATTAAATTGAAAGCTTTATTTATCATAGTTAGAATTATACGATTTTTGTAAAATTTTTCATCAGATAAATCATTCGCCATAGACAGGAGCAGATGGTAATCAGCTGGTGCGAGGTTTGAACTATAGAGTAGATGCATAAGAAACTCCCAACCAAGTTTTCGGTGCTTCTGGCGAACCACTCTTGATGAGCATGATCTGCAGTTGTCCTGTTGAAATACAATTACCCTGTTGTTGGCCAAAGCTTTGCACTTCTGTGCGATTGCTTCCTTCAGATGGTCCAATTACTGACAATATTAATGACGAATTAAGAGTTTGGACGTAGGGCAGACATAGCGAATGATTCCTTGCCAATCCCACCAAACACACAACAAAACCTCCCTGGCGGTCAATCCAGTCAGCATTCGATTTTGTTACGATCCGCAGATGGACGATCGGTCAATGAGGTTTTTTCTCGTTAACTCTTGTGACACCCATACATCGTGCTTGTTTGTCTATCCAGCGTTTTTCAAACTGTTTTTTGTGCAATGTTTAGCTCCTGAGCAATCGATACAGTGCTCGGATGACGATGACGATTTCCTTAATTTATCGAAATTTTCGACAATTGGCCTTCCATATCATGCAGCATATTTATTTATTTAAAATTCAAAAAAAAAAAAAAAAAAAAAAAAATAAATAAGAAAAATAAAATTAAATAAAAAATGCATGGAACTGGTGTTTCTAGTCCTTATTACGCTAATATCCTATTTATTGCGCATATTTTATGAATTTGTAAATAAAATTTTTTATGACCAATTTTTAGTCTATTCCGCAGCAAATTAAATATATACTCAACAGCACATTGATGTATCTTTAACCCTTGCAAGCCGAACTCTATTTCATTTTATTATTCACATTTATTCTAAAGTCTAATTTATGCGCATAAAGTCCCAACAATTTCCGTAAAACTGGAGTAAGTGTAGTCTACATACCTATTGTACATACACGTGTACATACATAATGTATGTGTGTGTATATATTTGTCTAATATCGTGGGTGTCTACGTATGCGGAAGACAGTGTGACATGTACCCGGAAGTTCAAGAGCAAAAGTGTAAAAAAAAGGAAATAAAATAAAAAAAATGTATATGCAAAGAGCAGTAGAGAAAAATATTGGACAAGGAAATGAGAAAGAATGTCGTTTTCAATGCGGATATTTATTTACATGAGAAACAGGAGTTTTCATGGTTATGTACGTATACCTATACTGCTTTTGGTGAAATAGTGAAAAAAAGATGCAAAAGAAACGAAAAACTCTAAAATAAATTTCAGTCATAGGTCCTTGATTTATTTTAAGCACGCTTTATTGAAATTTTTTTTAAGATTAACCTTGAATACAATACGCATTACAGTGTACCTCTAGAGTGAGCTGCTCTTTGGCAACGTCGTTAAAGGGTTTTGCTATTTAAACTGCTGTATTATGATGGAAAGCCGTGTACACGTATTGCCTGGTGCTTTCTAGAGACCTAGACCTTTTTGATGCTGGGAAGGGTTGTGGGTTCTCGCTGCCTAACTCTGTGACAGTTAGAATATCTTTTGCCCTGTTTAGGCTGGCCTTCTGTTCTTCCGTTAGTTGTTCGGCAGGGATGACGCTAAGCCTCTCCACAACCTTGGGGGCTGCTTTCCGATTCCTATGCGCCCTGTTGGAAGGCCTAAGGGGCTTGGAGCAACAGATATGAGTCACTTGCTCCTGTTGCTCCGGACGATTTTGCGGATTGCGCTTGAATAGAGCAAGGCATTTTGTCTCGTACAGAGTTTTGCGTTAACTCCCATCCATTGTTGTTTTATGACCTGCACAAGCCTACTGAGATGGTCCTCCCGAGACTAAATTGGCGTTTTTGCTTTTCCATTCAGGGACATATTATTCTTCCAGCCGATGAGGGTTGCTTTCTCCCTTGGTGCTAAGCAGTGGCCAATTAGGGTCTTGAAGGTCGGAGAGGTCTCGACAGAGTGGGCTGTGTAGGCCATTTCGACTCCACCGACGCCGTTCCCGCAGACTTAAGGACAGAGAGTTTTGTATCACAGTTTCGGCTGCATTTTTACCCATACAGGGAGCCGAGTCTGCATTGTTGTTTGTCTGGTTTTTTGTCCACCTACTGAGACCTCTCGGTGGCCCGGAAAATGGGATGAGGAAGAGAAATAGTCGAATCCGTCAGAGCACCATAACGCAGGATGTCGCCGATACTTTCTGAGGTGGACCGGCGTGAATATTCGACCGCCTCCGGGTCTAGATACATAGTGTTTAGTTGACCTGACAGGGCCATCTCTAGAAAGATACGGTTCCTCATTGCATACCAAGTGTCATTAGAGAGTCTTATTGCCACCTTATTAGAATAATAATAATAAAAATAATAATAATAATAATAAAAAAATAATAATAATAATAATAATAAAAATAATAATAATAAAAAAATAGTAATAATAAAAAAATAGTAATAATAAAAAAAAAAAAAAACAGTAATAAAAATTGGTTTAAAAAAGTTGCAAGAAATTCTCGCAAAAATGCTTCACACACAATTGACTGAAATTCTTAAAAAGTTTTTCTTGTCCCAGCGCTCAATGAGCACTTTTTTCACACAGTTGGTTACATGTGTTGGTCGGTCCGTCTGTGCCTGCTAACCACATTTTATTTGGCAACAACACATTTGTGCTGCCGCCAACACCGCATGGTCGCACACAATAGCGCAGTAGTTGCAGTTGCAGACGCGGTTGTTGTCGCGTAACAGCAACAACAATGCAATTATGCGGTTTCCAACTACTTTACAAAACTATTTGTTGTACATTTTTAATATTTTTGTATTCTTTTTTTAATTTAAATGCCCCACCACCCGGCGTCGACTTGCCCATACAACATTTATTTCTACACCATTAAATTTGCGCTGTTGTCTGTTTGTTGCAACTGCCAAATGCCGCTATAGCTGGCGTCTGCTGTTGATGATTTTTCTTATTCTGTTCTTGATTCTTTTTTTTTTGCGCACTTAACCAATTTTCTATTTACTTCGCTGTCTGCTTAATTCCTTTTTTTTGTTGGTTGGTGGTTATGGCGCGAATTACTTTGCGGCCCGAATTTCGTGGGTGCTTGACAAGCCGAGAAAAATGCCGTTTTGGAGGAGTTGCGAGTGGAGAATGCGCAAAATTTTATGCGTTTTCCATTGCATAGTTATGGGCGTGCTGGCTTACAGCAAACAGCAAGCATATGTGTAATTAATTTTTTGGTTTTGCAAGTGTGTAATTGTCATTGTAGTAATTCTTGGCAGGGATTGATGTTGGAAAATACACATATATATATATTTATTTTAGGTGAAGATGTGAGTTGAATGCTCTAGTGAGTGTTATGTGAAAGTTTTTATCTGTAGATACGCGTACATGGATTCATATTTATTTTAAATCTTGTTCACGTATTAGTTGGAGGCCAAGTTTTAAAAATATAACCAAAAATCGCATTTTTTAGTGGTATGAGCGCCTATATGCTATAGCCGTCCGATTTAAAAAACTCTTGCACTCAAATTTTTCACTTATAATATGCAAATCGTGTTTCAAGCTTTAAGCTTTTAAGAAAGCAACTGTAATAATTATGATTTAAAATCGCGTTTTTGAGTTTTCAGTTGTATGGGAGATGTGTGTTATAGTCTAATGATTTTGAAAATTTTTATACACAGATTTTCCACTCATAATAGTTAAGTAGAATACAAATTTTACGGTTTTTGGAAAATTAGAAGATTTATGATCGAACATTACATTATTGAGGATTCCTTTTAAAAATCCTTACAATCAATAGAATGCGTTGATATGCCTGGAACGTTAAGTGCCTTGCCAACCTCCATGGAGTGGACCTAATCAGAAAAATCCCATCTATGGTTATTTTTAGTTGAAATTCTATTTTTACTTGAAGGGAAAAATCTGTTTGAGAAAATACACAAACAGCAGTCCATGCTATTGAGCCCAACAGGAGCAAACCCAACCGAAAAATCTAAGCAACAAAAATCAGCTGCAAAAGTAATGATGCCAGTTTACTTCACCCGATGTAGAATCATAGCTGCTATACCACTGGAAAAGGGTCAGACACAAAATTGCACAAAAGCAAAAAGAGAATGTAAAGAAATAAATTAGATATCCTCACTGGTCTTTGCATTTTCCCTACATTTTTCTCGCTTTTACCTGTAGGCAGCTTAGAAAAAAACATGTCCAAGGAGGTTTGTTTCTTCCTCCCTCTCAGAATGTTCCCGAAATGAGTTAGGCAAGTATCATTTAAAAGGTCAAATTCACGACCTGTTGCAACTTTTTCTGGGTGTTTTTTTTCACGAACTGTGAAACTCTCTCCCACATTCCTAAGATCTCCTTTATCTCACTTGTAGAAATAACCTCCTCCTCTGACTCCTCAAAACCAATTTCTTGCATAACCTCAGTATTCTGCTGTGACTGTAACTCTTCTATCTTCTCGGTCGTCAGTTCCTGGGTGTGCTCCTCGATGAACTCGTTCACGTCTCTCTCTCCACCTCTACGCCCGTGGATTTCCCCAGAGATACAATCTCCTCCGAACCGAACCGAACCGAACCGGACTCGTATCTCGAATTTCGCTTGTAACTAAAAGCAAAAAATCACTTGCTCGTCGGCTCGTAAGTCGAAAAACTCGTATGTTGGGGCACTCGTATGTCGAGGTACCACTGTATATGGATACAAAATTTATTTAAATTTCGCTAAAATCCTCTTTACCCCGACTTCTGTTCTCGGTGAGTAAATAAAATATTTTTTTTTTAGTATTTCCATTATTTAATATAAAATTGACAAATTCCATTATTTCGAGTATAATCATTTTTCTCTAACTATAAATCATTTAATACTTTCAATGTTTTGAAAGTGCTGAAAAACTCTACTAAATTTTCTTTTTTTTCTATAATAAATTACCTAAAAAAAAACTCTGTAATCATTAAAAAGTATCAATTTCATGACCCAAATTAATTTGCGAACACATTAAAAATCCATTGTCATACGCACAAAATACTTAAAAGCAATAAATTATAGCATTTATCAGTTAAAAAAAAAATATAATAATAATAATCATAATAATGAATATATCAACAACATCATCAACACCAACACCACATTACGGTCAGCAAAATGAAAATAAAAACAGCACATTATGCAACCACCACAATGAGATGACACAATTCGCACATTTTCACTGAACTTAATTTTATAGCGAAATTATAGCTATTCACATTATTATGTTTAAGTCAACAAGAAATACAAAAATATTTTAATACACATAAAAAAATTCGTAGATAATAATTATCGTATCAACATAAGAGCGAGCAGCACGCACATAGATAATTGTTAATATTTAGTATTATATATATAATATAATATGTATACATGTGTATGTATGTTTTATGTATGAGAAAACCTTACATTGTTTACTTTTGCCACGAAATAGCAACAATGTCCATTTATATGGTATATACCTACATATGCATGTATGTATGAATTTGTATAAAAACTGTCCAAAATTACTTACATTGTAGGCTTTTATTTGTCATTTTCAGTCTCCGACTGATACTCACCGCGAGTGGACGTATTTTCAGACTGTGTTTCTTTCTGTGCTTTATCAGCGCTCTGCTTCTTACTTAACACTATTCTTTTGTGTTCGTGACTTTAAATTTCAAACGATACACGTGTTTTTCTCTTTGTGAGTGCTTGCAGAAAATATTTCCCCAATGGCCCCTGGGCCACCAAATTTGGGGGACAATAGGTTCGCTACGCTTGCTGAACGTCCCCAAACCAAACGTAAAAAGACATCATATAAGCCTCTAATATTCCCTGAATTACCAAAAACTAAGCAAGAAAATCCAAAGTTCATTACAATATCAACAATTGACTCAACTAAGCCATTATCAAAGTACTCCTGTTTTGCAGTTCATAAAGCATTGGAAGCGGTAAGCAAAGAAATAGTTTCCATTTCCGAACTACGGGATGGTAATTTGTTGTTGCTCGTTAAAACCCCAACCATTGCACAAAAATTCTTAGCGACGAAGCGATTGAATGGAATATGTGAGGTAGAGGTAAAGTTTCATGATAATCTCAATTTTTCAAAAGGTACAATATATGCACCATGCCTAAACGATGTCCCTGAAAAAGAAATTCTAGAAAACTTGAAAAATCAAGGAGTGGTAGGAGTGTACAAATTTAAAAAAAATGTGAATAATACCCTACAACATTCCGGAGTACAACTCCTCACATTTGACATGTATAAATTACCCGAAAAAATAGAGGTTTCATGGCGCTCAGCCCGTGTAAAACCATATTTCCCAAATCCCATGAGATGTAAATCATGTCAACTTTTAGGGCACACCATTAAGAGGTGCAATAACAAAGCTGCTTGTGCCACTTGTAATTTCCCTCCCCACGGCTCAGAACAATGTTTACGCACTTTATGCGCAAATTGTGCCGGTGAGCACCCATCATTTTCGAACACATGTCCAAGGTACATTCAAACAAAACAAATTCTCAAAATCAAAACTGAGAACAGATGTTCGATGCGAGAAGCTATTAAATTACACAAAGCACAAGTGCCAAGTCTACCAAACATCTCTTTCTCCCAAATGGTAAAGCAAAATCATCAAAATCAACAAAAAGAAAACAAGAACTCTAACAATACCACTGCAGAAACCATTCATACACCTTCCGTACCCACAAGCTCTCCTCCCCAAGTACCTCACCCTGAAACTGCTGAGAGCATTAACACTGCTCAAACATCTCTTACTCCAAGTCCCAACGACGACTTACATCCTCCACCAACCTCCTCTTTCGATTTTCAATCAAATGCCACCCCACAAAATAACAACACTATAATTCCTAACAACCAACCTCTCTCTTATAGTGCTCTCAATTCTACCTTCCAAAGCATTCTTAGCTACGCTAACAACTACACAAATCAAACAACTAATCTCTCTCATCAATTTATAAGCGAACTACAATCTCACCACACTGCTAACGCTTCTCTCAACAAGTCACAAACCAACTCAATAACAACTCAAGAGTACAGTCTACAAGATGATGATCAAACTATGCCAACCTCAGACGACGAAAAAATGTAATCCATTTTTCTCTGTCCTTTGATTCGTATTTTTACTAAATGTTTAACATACTACAGTGGAATATAAATGGCTTCTACAACAACTACACCGAACTTGAAATTCTCATTAAAGAAATCTCCCCACACTTCATTGCTTTACAAGAAACTCACCTTGCCGTAAATAAAGTTGGCTCTGTGCCAAATAAATATGTAAGTTATTTTCTCAATTTACCACAAAATACCACAAACAAACAAGGTATCGCTGTCTTAGTAAAAAAAGACATTCCACATAAATACCTCCCAATCCATTCAAATATCGCTTCGTTAGCTATTCAGGTATCTATAGGATTTAAAGTCACGATTATTTGTCTGTATATACCTCCTCAACAAAGTTTTACGCTTGCTGAGCTTAGACATATTTTATCGTCAGTACCCAAACCCGTAATCCTAGTCGGAGATGTAAATTCGTGGTCCCCATTATGGGGCTCCACATCAACCAACCAAAGAGGCTTGGTACTGGAAGATTTAATTCTTACTGAGAACTTAACCATATTGAACGATGGTTCTCCAACGCATTTTTCGACCCATAATTCCTTCACCCACGTCGATCTATCTATCTGCTCTACCAATATTGCTCCAAAAGCAAATAGCCGAACACTCGACAGCTTATGTGGTAGTGACCATTACCCAATAGTCACAGAACTAGCCACGCCATCCTTTGAAAAGCTCTTCCCAAAACCAAAGTTTTTGACAGGAAAAGCTGACTGGCCCAAATTTACTCAAAATACAATTTTGTTCTGTGATGAACTCCCGGTATCTCAAAACATTAATAAAGAGGTCGCTAATATCACTAAAATAATAAGGTCGGCTGCACACCTTTCAATTCCGCAAACTGCTTACAGACCTTACAAAAAAATTGTCCCATACTGGACAAGCGAGCTGAACAACTTAAGAAATTTAAAACAGGATAACTGGAGGCAATACAAAAGGACTAGAACAGAAGCCAACCTGATCCTATATAAAAAAGCAAATGCCATTTTTCGTAAAAAGTCTAAAGAAGCAAAACGAATGAGCTTCGAAAAACTTACTGCAGAAATAAATCCCTCTTCTAACCCTAAAAAGGTTTGGTCGGACATTAAAATGCTCACAGGTTCATATTCCCAAAACCATATAAATTCAATTAACAGCCCTACTGGACCTGTAGCTGACCCCAAGGCGATTGCCGAACTTTTTGCCTCCACTTGGTCTAGGTATTCTAGCGACTCAAACTTTACTTCAGCTTTTATGGCAAAGAAAAATGAAACACTAAGTTGCACTTACAACCAGCCAAACTCCCCAGCTAAAATAATAGAATCAGAAATCACGTATCCAGAATTCGAAAGTACAATCTCTTCACTATCTGGAAAAACTCCAGGCCACGATAGAATTTCGTATGATATGCTAAAAAACTTACCTTGTGAGGTTAAATCAAGGCTAATCAATGTGTACAATAATATTTTAACTACCGGAATTTATCCTCAAAACTGGAAAAACGCAACAGTTGCACCCATACCAAAGTCCACTAAGCCATCATCAGAAGCCTTAGATTATAGACCGATTTCGCTTATATGCTGCATGAGCAAGTTACTCGAAAAAATTATCTCGAAGCGCATTATGTGGTATATTTCCAAACATCGTTTAATTAGTCCACATCAGCTCGCCTTTAAGGAAGGGCAGGGAACTTCCGACGCTCTCCTACTTTTTGAAAATTTCGTTTCATATGGTTTATCCTCCCGCAATCATACATCTACGCTCAGTCTGGATTTTGAAAAGGCTTTCGATCGTGTCGGAGCTCACATAGCTCTGCGACAATTAGAAAAATGGAAATTCGGTAATAAAATATACCATTTTATCAAGTCATTTCTCACCAATCGAAAATTCAAAGTAAAAGTAAATAACGCGTTTTCTAATTTACACAACCAACAGAATGGAATCCCACAAGGATCCCCCCTTTCTGTTACGTTATTTACTATTGCTTTTGACGAAATTAGCCACATAATTTCCAAACATAAAAATATTTCACACATAATCTATGCGGATGACGTCCTACTCTATTCTAAAATAAGTAATTTAAATACTGTTAAAAATAAATTTCTAAACATACTAACCGACATATCGAAATGGTCAATCTGCTCAGGAGCAAATCTTTCACTTAATAAATGTAAATATTTTCATATATGCCGTAAACAAAAATGTACCGATTTACATCTAGTTCATAATAATATCAACATTGTAAACGTTCCTAGCTTACGTTTTCTTGGAATCGTTTTTGACAAACGTTTTACATTTAAGGAACACTGTCTTAGCCTAAAAAAAAGCCTAGCTGTCAGGTTAAATATTATTAAATACTTATCTTCTAAGCATTGTCTAATTCATCCAAATACTTTAATAATTGCTGTTAAGGCTTTAATTTTGTCGAAAATTGACTATGGTTTACCAATATACGGCCATTGTGCAAAAAGCAACATAAAAATGATTTTTTCCACGTATCATGCTGCTGTTCGAAGGAGCATTCGTGCATTTCCAACATCCCCGATTCAATGCATCTTGGCGGAGGCTGGAATGCCTACCTTACAGGAGAGAATAGAATACACTACCATGAGGCTTATGCCAAAAGTCTTCCTCTGCAGAAATAGTATACTACATGACACTATCACAACAATGTGGAACGCTAACAAAGTACCAAATCGTAAGCCAACGCTATTTAGAGTGCTTGAGTATGCTAAAAATCTAGGAATAACCTCGCCACCCTCTTTAGTGGCTGCTGCCAATTCTCCACCTTGGCACTTATGCTACTCTTCATTTCTTCTCGGCCTTTCAAACTTTAGTAAATCAACCACAAGTCCAATAGAATACCAGCGGCTTTTTGAGGAATACAGAGCACCTTTCCGGAACGAATGGCAAATGTACTATACCGATGGATCAAAGTCTAAGCACCACACGTCATTCGCGGTCGTTCAAGCTGATGGGACAACAGTAATCGCAGGGCACCTGCCAAATTACTGTTCAGTGTATACGGCGGAGGCAGTGGCAATATACAATGCAATACTCTTGGCCACAAAATCTAACAACAAGACGATAATCTGCACAGACAGTATGTCAACGATCTCTGGAATTATGAATATGGCCAACAAGTCACCCCTAATATCTGAAATACGGACCAACCTAATAGAAAACCGCAAGAAAATCAAAAATATGTGGATTCCTGGTCACGCTGGCATTAACGGCAATGAGTTAGCGGATCATAAAGCAAAAGCCGTTGCAAACGAACCGTTATTTACTTTTATATATATGGTGAAAGGGGACATTTTCCTACTCATCGATAACTACTTCGAAGACCAGAAAACAGACTCTTGGAACAGAGTGCAACACCAATATTCGAACATTAATATAACTGGCTCAAAACCACACCTTCCGCCGATCTGCCGAACGAACGATATTATTGCCTTCACTCGACTTCGGATTGGACACACCATTGCCACGCACTCGTACCTGCTGAATGGTTCAAGCGCACCCCACTGCGTATACTGCACTTCACCATCGCTTACAGTGAAACATCTTCTAGATGAATGCACGAATTTCAGTGCTATTAGGAAAACAATATTTGGGAACCAGCCCGTTTCGGAATTGCTTAAGGAACCTTCACATGAAAACATCCACAAGGTAGCTGATTTTTTGCGCAAAACCGGCCTTAGAAAGCTAATTTAATTTTAATTTTAAGTTATCTTACATAACAATTTTTTCTTTACTAACATAGATTAATTTTAATCCATGTACTGACAGTAAAATTTACCATTTATTTTCTACTTTTGACTGGCTAATTTATTAATATTCTTAGACGATATAATTTTATTAGAGCAGTGAGCCGTAAGCCCTGGCAGCTAGTGCTTCTTTTTCTGTAAAATGATAATTGTATTATTATTTTTCATTTATAATAAATAAATAAATAATTTGTCATTTTAACAATATGAATCTATTGTATAAACATTTACAATAACAACAAACAAGTAGTGAATAGTAGTGAACTTTTAACAACAGAATCCTCTACAAAGCGCAAACCAATTACAACATTGCGAAGCAGCGACCGTAAAGGATTACTTATGCCTTAAGTTTGCCCAACTGTCAAGCTCATAAGTTTCACTTTGCGAACATGAGAGCACACAGCTACGTGTGATACATACTCGTATGTACCATATATACATTTGTATGTGTATAAAACATAAATTGTATATTATATTGTTGTCTAACCTTTTTGTATGTCAAAGACCTTTTAGCCATTTTATTCTACTATTTTATATCTGTCAATTACATTTTCTTGAATTCGTTTTACATACATACACACACATATATCTAATTCTACATATGTAATATGTATGTACACATAAGTGTTTGTTTGCTTAGAGAAAGAAACCTGTTTGTTTATGTAACGCTATTCTATGTACTCAAAGCATTTTATGTGATATATAACCAATTTATATAGGAAACAGCTTTTATCACTGCTTTTGTCAGGCATCTTCTGTTTGCTGACCCTTTTCTACCAAAATATTGCATTATAATAGGAGAAATAAGATTTTGTCAATTTTAGTGTTATTCATACATTCATGGGATAAAATCTGTGTTTGATTATTCTTTTACATATAAGTAAATATATATATATATGTATTTCTTTCCTTCTGTATCTATAGTAGATTTCCTGCAAGCAGCTCGTTATATAAATGTGTAAACAATTTTAACCCACTTGCCTAGTGAAGGGACCTGAACTAATAGCAAAAGAGACAACAGTCACGGATAACGAGCACTGTAAATATATTACGGACTATGATGTAGGAACATGCACCTGGAATGTCTGATCTCTCAATTAAGAAAGTGCCGCGGCACAGCAGATTGATGTCCTCGGTAAGACTAAAGGTTTACATTACCTTAATTAAATAAGTGTTATGGACGGCACAATGACAAGATACGAAAAGATCCTTGTGACTTTTACTACTGTGGCCAGATTTGATGTGGGACTCTTGGTTAGTCGGTTTTCTACTCGACTTGCACTCCTTCTCTGTGGAAGCACTCATCAGCAACTCGGTATAAGGAAGCTGTGAGATGGCCTTGCAATCTTCCTATGTACAGCTGCAAACGATAATATTGGTCTTTGTAAAGGTCGCAAAAACTGCTGGTGTGATAGAGATTGTCGTGCTACAGTAAGGAGCAAACACACTACCTATCTCGCAACCTTGCTATCGAAGAGGGAAGCAGGGAACAATTCTCCAGCCAGCTGAATGACAGTGAAAATGGATCACCAGAAGCTGGCGAATCCGATTCCCCAAACAATCACCGTTGGAATAGATGTTTCACTGTCCGACTGTGAAATAATCCGTACAGCAATCGAATCTTTGAAGAACAACAGAGCGAAGAAGTCAACGGATTGCCGGTCGAGCTATTCAAATACGGCGGCGAAGAGCTGCTAAGGTGCATGCATCAGCATTGGAACGAATCGAATTGCCGAATCCACAAAAAGGGCGATCCCATAGTCTGCGCTAAATACCGTGGGTTAAGCCTCCCCAGTATCGCATTGTGTGAAAGACCACTGTCGACAAACCTTATCAGTGTGACTAACTAAGCAACACTTAAAGCTCCATGAGAATCCGGAAAGATCTCGCCGAGCTGTTCAAGAGTGTATAGCTGCTGGCGTACGCTGATAATATTGACATCATTGGCCACGACCACCGAGCAGTTATTTCTGCTTTCTGCAGAATTGATAAGGAAGTGAGACGAATAGGTCTGGAAGTAAATGAGGCCAGGACGAAATATCTCCTGTCGCGGTTGACAGCCATAACTTCGAGGTCGTAGATAATTTCGTCTATCTAGGGACCAGCATCAACACCAATAATAATGTCGGCCTTGAAATCCAACGCAGAATCGCTCTTTCCAACAGGTGCTACTTCTGACTGAGTAGGCAGTTGAGAAATAAAGTCCTCTCTCAACGAAAAAAAGACCAAACTCTACATTTCTGTCCGGTCATCATTCTTGTCTGGCAATTTTGTTTGGAGGCATAGACCATCGTCCATCTGATGAGTCGGCGTTAGGAAATTTGGAAAAAAAAAAGTTTTGCGAAGGATTTATGGTCCCCTGCGCCTTGGGTACGATGAACACCGCAGAGTTATCCGATGACATTGACATGGTTCAGCGAATGAAGGGACATCAGCTACGCTGTCTAGGTTATGTTGTCCGAATGGATGAGAGCGCGATAGCTTTGAAAGTATTCGATACTGCACGCGCTGGTGGAACCAGAGATAAAGAGAGATATTAACTCCGAGAATCAGATGGAGAGCTCATGCCAATTAAGCAGAATAATAATTTTAATAATGAACTTTGAGATTCCTTCCAAAGAGTTTTGGTATCTAGAAGAGGTATCCTCACGGATGGAAAATTTTCTGGAAGAATATGAAATGTACTTTTTGTCAAATATTTCATAGAATTCGCATTTCTCCACAGGCAGGAAACTCTGATAACAGCGGCATTTTGTTATGTAATTTGCAAATACACACACACATACAATGCGGTTGCTTGCATTCGAAGATAGCGGAGTGCATTGAAATGTTGCAGCAGCCGCATTTGCGGCACATTCACTGTTCGTCTAATTGCTGTTTTCGCTGGTTCTGTTCATTGCTGATGCTCACTGCTGCTGCTGCTGATGCTTACACTGACAAGCCTGCTGCTATTTGTATGTACATATGTATATATGTACACATATATGCTGGAATTGCTGATGTTTGTTTTTTTTCTTAATTTTTGTTGTTCATTCTGTTCGTGGCAATGTGCGGTTCGGAGGCTAAAGTTGTTGGCGTTGCAAAAGTGCAAGGACCCAACTTTTATGTGGCTGTCGTGGGGATACTAAAAGCAACATTTATATATGTATGCGTATATATGTATGTATGTACATAAATGTGTATATGTGACTGACATGAGCCAACAACACAGTGGCATCATCATTATTACATGTTGTAGCAGTGTTAAAACAACAATAACAATAACAACAACAAATTTAAATGAAGGGAGGAAATACGCCTTTTAAACACCACAAACAAATTGAGGCAGGATCCGTACTATGTACACACATATGTTGTTGGCCATTTTCTTGCTGGTGCTGTTGTTTTTGTTGCTTTTCCTTAGGTTTGATACAAATATATTTTGCTTGAATTTTCCTGCACTTTTCTCTAAATGCACAAACAACTCCATGTATTTGCTTTTATATCCGTATGTATATGTATGTATTTACATATGTGAATATGTATGTATGTATGTATGTTAAGGGTATATGTTATTAAAATGGTTAAATGCACAAGTGCTCCATAAACATATGTATGTATGCTGGTGAGAGTGTTTTTTAAAAAGCAACAGTCTTTCAACCGACACTTTTGAAACAACACTCATACATACAAACATACAAAAGCCAAAATAAAAGAAAGCAAAATAGCGAACTAAAATTGAAATAAAACTAAAAACAAATCCAATTAAGTGGTGGAAGCTTATACTACACGTATATGGCAATGTGAGCTCACATGCACTCGTATGTGTGTATGTGTTCGTGTGCATGCGGATATGCCAAGGAAATCTCTGCAATGGTCTATCGAATGCGATGAAAGGATTGTCGCAATTTAAAGTTTTCGTCTTAATAACAAAATGAATTTTTTTCACGATATATATACATACATATACTACATAAATATATATGTAAATGCCTACTTTTATTGTATAAATATGGAAATTGTTAACTTTTTGTGTTTGAGAAATACAAAAAAAAAAAATTGAAATTCGCTGAAATGCTATATTTAATGGCCTTTTTGCCTTAATTCTCTCAAATTTTTCTTATGTTTATTTAATGAAGCTTTAAGTTAAAATCTGTAGTCTCAAAAACAAATAAAATTTGGTTGTAAAATGTTCTTTGTAATTTTAGGACTTTTTACCTTCACCTCTTAGATATTTTTCTTATAAAAATAATGGTATAAGGTATGTGTAATTTTTTAGACAATTAAAAGCTCCACAAAAAATGCTGTCACCAATTTACAATATTTACTTGGTTCAAAAATTATTGCCGGCTAAACATGAAACCTTTTTCCACATGTAAAATTAGTAAGGTTACGCATACGCACTGGCGTGCTAGCAATGGTGCTTACGAAAAATCTTATGTAACATTTTTTCTCTCCACTACTGACAAATAACAAGAGCGACATGGAAATTCGTGAGTACGAAGAGTTTAAAAAGCTGACCTACAGGGGTAAAGCCCAAAACCTCTACGAAAAGATACGGTGACTTACAAAAGGTTCCATGGCCGTAACATACTCATTTAGGATTCGAAGAGGTGATTTGGCGACTGATGCCCAGAACTTATGAACACTTCTCTAGTCTGTAGAATAGCAGCAAAAGTGAAACACCAATCTTCAATGATGTTGGATCTACTAACCGACTATGATGGAGACCGATTAGCATTTGTCCGCCTAAAGAAAACGAAGTTGCGCGAGTCGATATCTAGCTGGTAGAACTAATCAAATTTAGCGAGGAAGAATTGATATAGCGCTTACCAGGTGTGTTTGTTGAAGTTTGCCGGTTTTTTCGATAAAGAAAACACTTAATTTTCAGAGGAATCTCAAAATTTTTTTATTCAAAGTATTGACCATTGGTTTCTACACATTTCGCCCATCTCTCAGGCAAATTATGGATACCATTCCAAAAAAACTTTTTCTCTTTCGAGGCAAACCATTCGACGAGCCATTTTTCGACTTCTTCAACATTAGCGAAGCACTGCTCTGCAAGGGAGTGTCCCATCGATGCGAAAAGGTGATAGTCGGACGGGGCGAGGTCTGGAGAGTACGGCGAGTGTGATAATATTTCCCAATTAAGTGTTTTTAATGTGTCTTTCACCAGTTTAGCGGTATGAGACGGCGCGTTGTCATGTTGCAAGATAACTTTGCCATGTCTTCGGGCCTATTCCGACCGTTTTTCGATCAACGCATGATTCAAATTGATCATTTGTTGTCGGTAGCGATCCGTGTTCACCGTTTCACCAGATTTTAACAAGTCGTAGTACACCACACCACACTGGTCTCACCAAACACAGAGCGTTGTCTTAGGGCCAAAGCGATTTGGCCTTGCATTCGATGGGCCAGCTAGCGACATCTACTAGTAAAACCCCTGGTAAAGCATCTTTTTAGCAAAATGTGGTTGGATGAGCGCAAGCCACATAATTAAAACTTAAGGATGATCTGTTCAACTCACAAATAAGGGAGACCATAAAATCCATGCGCCAATTATTGCCCGGTAAGTTGACTTATTACCGCAGTTGAATTCTTCTCTGACGTACTGTGAAAGATAAATGAACTAATTGAACCTCACCAGTGTGACCCCAGACCCGACAAAGCTACAATTGACCAAGTGTTCATTATGTGCCAAATATTGGAAAAGTCTAGCGAGAAAGGCATCGATGTACACAACGTCTTCGTCGATTTTAGAGTCGTCACTTACGGCATGAAAAGGAGGCGCCTCTACGTCACAACTCCGAGTAATACCAAAAGCCTCGACAGAATTGGAAAGGATCCCTTCGAGGCGTGCGATACTAAGTGAGGTTTCAGACAAGATGACTCTCAATGCGTGACTTCTTTAACTCAATGCTGGAGAAAAAAGTATGAGCTGCGCATCTAAATAAAAGAGGCACAAAACTGCTGGCGTATATCGATGGCTTTGCTATTATAGACCTTAACGACGGCGTCATTAGGTTTGCTTGACAAAGAAACGAATTGAATCTGGATCTGGTAGTAAACGGGGACAAAAAAAAATATATAGCGCCCACGCTGCCTAAGTCATGTGGTCCGTATGTATGCCGTCACTCAAGATTTGAAAGTTTTCAAAGTTATACCCACTCGTGAAAGCAAAGGAAGAGGAGGACCTCTATTCCATTGGAAGGATCAAGTGGAAACGGACTTGGCTTCGATTGATGTCTCCAATTGGCGACAAATTACGAAAAGAAAATAAATGTTTGCAGCGCTTTTGTGTTATTGGCTGTAATGGCGAAAGCGGTGCTCGTGAAACAAACAAAGAAGAAGATGTAGAATAAGAATAAGAAAATGAAGTAGAGGAGGAATTGTTCTTTGGCCTTTTAAGGGCGACTCAAGACCAGTATAGAATCAAATTGATTGCTTCTTACACTACTATGGGGCTCGTTAGAAACTAGTGCAGAACTAGTTAGCAAATGGACAGTTTTTTGATATTTACATTTGCCACAATATTAACTGTATAGGGTAAAGCAATAAACAAATTCAAATAAATTTTTTTTATATTTTTTTTAACTTCAAATAGTTTTATTTTTAGCAAACTTCCGTCTTCGCTTTCATTACCATTTACTTTTTAACCGTAATTTTAAAGCAACAAAAAAACTCAAACGACCCGCACTCACTCAAAAGGCGGTTGGACACATCAACAAACACTCCAACCTAACAATTTGACACTTCCCATGCAAAGAAAGTAAATAAAAAGCCAAACTGCCGGACAAGAGGAGAGTCTACGGAGGTGCTAAGAGCAAATGGCAGCAACATAAGTCAACTTTAAGTATGATTTTCCCTTAATTTGCACAGTTTTCTTATTGTGATTTGCGCAATTTACGATGTTCGCGCAGTACTTGCAACACTTACAACACTTGCAACACTTGCAACACTTACAACGGTTGCATAACCAATTTGCCGGGCGACAGTATAGTTACAATTACAGTTAAAGTTGCTGAGCACACACACACAAACTAACAAACAAATGCAAAGAGCTCTAAGCGCATATTAAATGTGGAAAGTGCAACAGTCGCCAGTCAAGTACTTAGTTGCACCATAGTGTGGCAACGTAGGGAGAAAATAGTGTTATTTTTTGTTTTTGCTTTACTCTTTTTGCAGACTTATACAAATTGTAACGGTATGTGGCGGAGTGCTAACACTTTTTAATAAAGTCATTTTATTACGCTCTTTATGTGTATATATGTATGTATGTGGGTGTGTGTCTGTGTGTGTGTAAGGCAAGCAAACTTGCAACACTCAAGTTTGAGCACTTCCTTCTTGACACATTCAAACTAAATGCAAGCACAGAAAGAGTCACACACACACACATACATACGTATTCGTAAATGCAGATGCATAAAAATGTTAACTCACTCACTCACTCAGCCAGTCATTCGCAAATAAAAGCAATCAGTCTGCTCACTGCTTAATGCCACATGCAACATGCATCGTCGTCGGCTTTGACTTCACTGCCAGTTTGTGCAGTTGCGTCTCGCAAGGAAAGGAGCGTATATATACGTATGCACATACAAAAACACTTTCCGCTTTTCTTGCCACTTGTCACTTGGTAAAGGGTTGCTGCTATATACATACATACATACATACATACATACACTTCAAGTGCATTTTTTCTGTCCTCTGCTTCCACATGGCTGCACTAGCAATCACAGAAGAAAAAAAAAATTAAAAAAAAAAAAAAATAGTGTTATTGCAGTTGGTGATGAGTGCATTATTGACTATGCTGAGCTTCTGCTGCAGCAACCCAGCCTCTTCTTCACTCCCTCTCCGGCCACCCGTGCGCACGCTCTTTACTTTCTCAGCGCCCAACACAAAAGTTCAAATTAATCAAGGTTTATTGTTTTTTTTTGTTGTTCGCAGTTGGTATTGTTGTTGTTGTGGTTGCTTTTTGCGTTGCTGCTCATCATTGTTTTTTTTCTTTTCTTTTTATTTTAATGACTACCGCTTGCCTATTTGTCTATTGTGTCATTATGTGGCAAGCTTTATAATGAATGAATATAATCGTATATATAAATGTGTGTGTGTGTGTGTTTGGCAATGCAGGAACTAAAGTTATTTACAAATTTATGCGCGACATTTATATTGAGCTACACATACATATATACTTACACACATACCTGCACAGAGAGTTCGCCCACCTAAAAGTTTTAAAATAGGTTTTGTTTCCCGTTATGGAAATACCTGCCTTCCGCTGCATGTTTTGCCTTAAAATATATGTATGCATATATGTAGATGTGTATGCCTCTGTGGTTGCATAGCTACAATAATGCGGAAAGTGCATTGCAATTGTTCGAATTGTGGTTGCGATAAAATTTTCTATAGACGCTATTGAAGCGTTTACTTGAATGAATATACACGTACATATAAACCTATGTGCTCGTATATATATAGATAACACATAAAACATACATACATATATACATGGAGTTATGTACATACATGCAATTTCGCGCCATTGTGACCTATATTTTGGTTGAAAAAAAAATATATATAAAATTTTTGGTTTCACGTTGGCATAATTGGTTTTTGAAGAAGTTCAAATTCGTGTTGAAACTCATGAACTCATAATAACTGTTTTCGCTTAGGTGGCAGCTCTGTGATATTAAACTGGAATTTTCAATCAAGCAATATTTTGGGTTAAACAAATTTAAATTTCATGAACATTCTATTTGCTTGCCAACATTTATTGATGTGCCAAATTTTATGTTTAGCCATATTTTATGTTCAGACATATTTCTCGTCAAGCAAAGTTCGCTAACAGCGCTAGTTTATTCATCGTAATATGTTCAGTTTTTTGAAAAACAAAAAATTATGTTAAGCTTTATTTTATGTTTTGCCATATTTTTTGTTTCACAAATATTCTATATTAAGCGATGTTTTAAGTTTAACGCCTTTTTATGTATATAAAAATTTTCTCAACAATGTTTTATGTTGAGCTGAATTTTATGTTTGGCAATATTTGATGTTAAACAATATTTTTAAGGCAGCTCTTATTTTATGTATTACATAATACATCACCATTTCATGCTTACTCTTGTTTTACGTTTGGTAATATTTTATGTTAAGCAATATATTAAGTTTAATAACATTTCATATTTAACAATGTTTTATATTTAGCCATAATATACGTTTGGCTATATTTTTTGTTTAACAATGTTTTATGTTTTGCCATAATGAATGTTTGGCCATATTTCCTGTTTAACAATGTTTTATGTTTTGCCATAATGTATGTTTGGCCATATTTTCTGTCTAACAATGTTTTATGTTAAGCGATACTTTATGTTTGGCAAAATTTTATCTTTAGTATAATTTTTTGTTTAGTAATTATTTGTGTTTAGCCATATTTAAGGTTAAAAACTATTTTATACATATGTATAACAACATTTTATTTTTAGCAATATTTTATGCCCAAAATGAAAGGATCATGAGTAGAGGTCTACGTAAATGGAAAAATGTTTGAGGGCCATTCACCTGAAAGTAGTCAAAAGCGGTTCATTTAGAATTGGCTTATTCGCTTGGAGACGAGCTGCAGTGGGAAAACCGAGCTTGCTGGATTTGGGATCCACCACATGAGAAATCTGCAGTAATAAAAAATTACGACAGAATGCATAGATGGCCAATGTGATTGATACCTAAAACCGAAAATAAGCCTTAACTCCGCTAAGATAGGCAAAGAAAGTATTTTTGGCACAACTGTCAGAAAATTCAGCCTTCACGACGAAACATTAGATCCGGCAATCGATAGTATTGTGAAAGACATAAACTGAGCTACAACAACAAACACAAGGAAGGTTTGATGTGGAGAAGCAGCAAATCACAACAGTTAATACAAACAGTTTTCCCTCGACCTGTGCCCTTGTTCTCCGAGAGCACCCATAAACAGTTCAGGAAAAGGCATTTTCTTATGTACCGGCGCCAGTTTCGGTTGAAGATCTGATACGATGAGGAACCCGATCGAACAATCGATGGTGATGGAACAGCCCTCCAAATGATGCATTCTATGAAAGTTTCAACAAATTAAATTTTTTTAATTTAAGGCTCAAAAAAGAAGAACTTAGAATACTAGTTCGTTGATAACCAACATTTTTTTTATTGAAAATAATGTTGACTATGTAGCAACCCATTTTAACCACTCCTTTAAAAAAAAATCATGCTAAAAATAACTAAAAAAATATTTTTACCGTTTTGTTTTCAAATTAATCTGTAAATAAATACCTTTTTTTGATAAAAAATTTAATAACCCCTTACCAATGCGAGTGATGAAATAGCAATTTAATCCTTTTTAACCATATTCTATTTTTTTGATATTTACCTGGAATGAGAAAATAGCGAAATTAGTATTAATTTATACATATTATATTCGTTTAAAAATAATAAATATAATTTTTTCTATTTTTTAGTAATTCTTAAACAAATAACTGGTGGCTGTATAATGAAATTACTTTTTAAGAAAATTTATTTAATTAATTTCATGATTTTTTCCATTATTTTATTATCCATAAGTACTCGTACATATATATTTCTTTTATTTTTTTGCAATAGATGGCTTTATTGATCTCTACTTCGCGTTGTGTGAGTGCGATTGTATTACGCTAGATGGAGTTAGAAAAATCATATTTTGTACTAAAAAAGTACTAATGTTTGAGTGCATGTCAAATGTGAAAATCAGCATTAATAAAATAAGCTATAAACCATAATTTTTCTTCGATAAATTCGAAAACGCTAGTCAGGCAGCAACTCAGCTGTGAATTGTGAATAATGTTAATCATTCGGGTACTGTAACAGTCCATCATGTACATTTTTGGTTTCGTTGATTTTGTTTCGGTAATTTTGATTTAAAAGATGCTTCCCGGCGTGGAAGGCCAATTATGAAAAATGCCGGTAAAATGATGGAAGTACTCGAGTCTGACTTTCATGCGAGCACTGCTTTGGTTGCCCACTTGAAAAAGGCTGGGTAGTTAACGAAGCTCGATATATGGGTGCCACATGAGTTAACAAGATGAAACCTCATTGACCGAATATTCGTCTGCGAATCATTCGATCCGTTTGTGAAACGGATGGTAACTGGATTGATGGCCAGGTAGGCATTGTCGTGTGTTTGTTGACTTTGACAAAGAAACATCTATTAAGCCAAACCTTGAATTCGGACTTGTCCTGTCTGTCCGATTGGACAGTCCCAACAGGAGGGGAATTGTAGTCCATCAGACCATACACATCGATAGTGACTGGCAAGAAAGTCGGTGAGCTTGGATAGGAGGTTCTTATGCATCCACCTTATAGTCCGGACCTCGCACCAAGTGATTATTATCTGCTCCTGTCCATAGCGGATTATGTGATCGGTGAGGAATCGATCTGAAGAGAAACCTATGAAAATCGAATAAAGCAAATTTTTGCCAATAGTCACAGGGATTTGTGTGAGAGCGATGCATAATGATATTACCTTCAAAATGACAAAAAATTATCAATCAATGCGGTGCATATTTCACAAAAATCGGATAATTCTCACTATGGTAATTAAATCCATCAATTTAATGCAAAAAATTGATTCATATTTACTAAATCAACATTAAACAGCCACTTATGGCTTTTTAAATGTACAAAAAATTATAATTTATCTATACAAACTTTTACTTCAAAAGGTTTGTCTTCAAAGCTTTCACTCTTGCTTACACTACAGAGGTTTGGTCACTCTACTTGACATTGTATATATGCACATACAAGGGTAGAGCTAAGCTCATAGCTTTCATTATATTGTGAAAATTCAGAAATCAAATCAATCACACACTCAATTTAGCATTAAAAGTGGCAACGAAGAGATGAGTGAGCAAAAACAAAAAGGATCGAAAAAGGATGGATGCTATATCTAATACATATGTATAAAAGCATATGTAAATAAAGTGGCTATAAATATATACAAACAAATACATAAAAAGAAGTTTACTTTAATTTTTGCTGAATTTCAAATGTCCAAAAACAATTTTACCATCAAGTAAGGCAAATAAGAGAATTTAAATCAAGAGAAATTCAGAAAAGTAGGAAAAAAATTAGGACTAAGTTTTTCGTGTTCTCCTGCCACTCATTTTCACAAAAAACGTATGTATCAATTATGTTAAAGCAAATGGCACTCTTACAACGTACACACATATGAACATATGCTCAGGTGTATAACGGTGTAAATAGGTCAGTCGAGATGATGATGATGATGAAAAGTTTTCATTTTTGGTGTGTTAGCCAACGGCAATCTCGGGATGAAGTGATGTTTGTATGGGAAGTCACCCCTAAAAATGTTTAGTTGAATTGAAGAAGGGCGTTGACGTCGCTGAGAGTGGGTACAGAAGGTGTGTAGTGCGAGTTGACTGACTGACAGTGCCATGTTTTGTATGGCTACATTTTTTAACGAATCTTTAAAGCGAATATTAAAATAAAAAAAAAACTATTAAACTTAAAGAGAAATGAAAAGCAGTAACATTTGGAAAACTAAATAAAGTCTTGGAGCACAATTTGACATTTTCTGTGGACTCCAACGTAGTGAAGAAGATTTATGACAACCTCAAAATTTTTTGTATTTATTTAAAAAATTAAATAAAAATATAGAAAATAAATATGTGAATGATTTTATGTTGAAAAACTTTGTAAATTAAATTAAGTTATTAATTTTAAATCAATAAAATTTAATTATTAGTTTTAATAAAAATTTATTTTTTTTTTATTTTTATGTTTAAGATTTATTTCCTCTTATATGTACCTATACAAACTCTGTAATTCCCTGTTCAACAAGAGATTTGCGTGGGTGAAGTTTGATATATGTATGTGCAACTGTATTATCACTGTCACCCATACATACATATGTATTTGTATCTACCTACAATCCGCTAGCAAGTACACATATCGGCATTTTTGCGCCAATTCCGCCCAACAACCGCCCTACGAAATGCAAACAATAACAGAGTGCGGCAATAATGAAAATGCCACCCACACTTGTATCAACCTCGTTGATGGCATATATACTTATATACTCGTACATACATACATACATACATAAATACAGAACATGTGAGATGTGTATCTATGCAGCTTTCATGTTGCCACATTTGCTTTTGCGGCACTTGATGCGCGTATACCTACCGAAAATTATCGATTTTCGCTGGAAAATACAAACAAATATTTATACATACAAGTATGTATGTATGTACAAGCATACACACGCATACCTATGTATTGCTATGTGTGTACAATA
Source organism: Ceratitis rosa (assembly GCA_037013455.1). Classification (NCBI taxonomy): domain Eukaryota; kingdom Metazoa; phylum Arthropoda; class Insecta; order Diptera; family Tephritidae; genus Ceratitis; species Ceratitis rosa. The sequence goes on along the minus strand of JAWMAG010000054.1, from coordinate 1,634,659 downwards.
ACAATACCGGTTCGAATGCCGCCCCTGCTATGTCCGCCTACAATTTATTGAAGTTTGATATTGTCCTGGCAGATAGAAATGCGCAACAGTGGAACATTATTGGTGAAATGTAATATAATTATGTGTTTAGCAGTATTTTAAATTTTTTTTGGAGGGGAAAAAAATTCTCTTAAATTTTTGGCATGACATAAAAAGTGGTAGGCGATAAAATCTTATTGTAATGAAATTTTGCATTAAAAAGCAGACTGTGGTATAAAATGGCTTGCCATAAAATATGGTATGACATTAAATATTTTTATACATAAAAGTGTTAAGTTGTCTTATAAAAAATTAAAATTATGCTTCACTTAAATTACTATTGAATATGAAATGCCCCTAAGCAGCATAAAATTTTACATAACATAAAACTTTAACAATCATATCATTTTGCTGACAAAAAATTTTGAATATAGTTATGTAATGTTGAATGCTTTTGAACATAAAATTTGGCATAACATATCTTAATATGTTACAAGCATAAAACATTTCATAATATTAAATTTTTTATGAAAAATTGTTAAATATAGAACTATGCACAGAATTCAATATTGTTGAACATAAAATATGGCTAAATATAAAAGTTTGAAGTATGAAATATTGCTGAACATCAAATTTTGTATAATTCAAATTATAATTCAAATTATAATCTAACATATAATTCGGCTTGACATTTTTTTTTTATCATTTTTTGAGTATAAAAATTCTGGGAACATAAAAATTTGCATAACATAAACCAAAGCTCAACATATAATTTTTCTTATACATTTTTTTCAATATTTTAAGCTTTCAATACTGTTGAACATAAAATTTGGAAGAACATAAATTTTTTTTTCATATATTCGTTTATGATAATAATATTATTTCATGAATTTAAATGCAGCCGAACACAAAATTTTCATAACACAATTCGATTTCCAAAAATTATTTTGCATGCTTATAAATATTATTGAACATAAAATTTGGTAGTCCAAAAATTATGCTTAACATAAAATTTTGTTTAACATAAAATTTGGCGCACAAATTTTTTTTTCACAAAAATTAAAAGTCTTCAAACACTAAAATGCTGCTGGACATAAAATTTGGCAAAACATAAAATTTGGTTTAACATAAAATATTTCTACCATATAATTTGGCATATAAAATTTTCTTTTACAAGAATAAAAAGTTGGCAACCATAAATTACTGTTGGACATCAATTTTAAAAGTATCGCTTGTCATAAAAGGTTGCGGAAAAAAATTACGCAGGTTTTCAAAATAAATCTTTAAATACTTTACTTTCGAACATTGTGATTATTAAAAAACTTTTATACTTTTATTAAAAAAAGTTTTTTTTAAATCAATTAATTTCTTCACTCCAAAAAATGGTGTTGAACATAAAATTTGGTATAACATAAAATATTGCTACTCATAAAATTTGTTGTAAAAAAATTGTCTTTTCCAAAAATAAAAAGTTGCTAAACATTAAAGGGCTGCTGGACATAAAATTTGGAGCAACAGAAATTTTTTTTAACATAAAATATTGCTGGGAAAAAATTCTCAAGTGACAACATGCAGTTTTTCACTGTTCAAAAGCACCGTCCGTTATACACGAAACTTTTCTCTGCACACTCTCATTTTGTGTTTTCATTTGTCCCTTTCATCATTTTCGGGCTTTTATGACTTTCCCTGCGTATTTATGTACTTCGTTTTGTGGCGCTGTTTTCGTTCTTGTTGTTATTGTTGTAGCTTTATGCTGTGCTACTTCAGTTATTATTGTTATCGTACCATTGATATTTTGTATTTGTCCATATGTATGTTTGTATGTTTGAATGTTTGTATGTATGTGTGCATAAGTATGTTGAAATTCTACTGCGTTCTTTACGTTTGCCTTCCATAAAAGTATATACCCTGGTACATGCATGTGTATGTATGTATGTATGTGTATATAATTTACGCACCACTGCTTCTTTTGCCGCAATTTTGGAGTTCAAGCAAACAACTGTTTCCGTTACATACAAGGATTCCTATGAGCGCGGTTGCTTTGTCGTTAGTTCGTCTTGTTCAGCCTGTACGAGTATATGCGTTTATACGCCGCAAAATATGCAACACATGCTGTAATCAACGTGTACTATAGTACCACGAAATGTTAACATTTACTTTATATATACTTTCGTACATAAATATACTCGAAATAACATCGATAGTGGCTGAAATATTTTACTGTTGTGGATTTTCTTGAGTTTAGCTTTTATATTGAGCACGCATACACCTACATTTTGAGCTTTTCCGTGTGTGCCACGTTTTTCTTTAGCTATAAAAATATTTTAAGCATCTTTTAGAGGAGAAAAAAGTACCTTATTCATCTTGGCATTTAATTTTCCCGCATTCTGTGCCTTCCAGCACTAAAACTTCGTATGTTTATACTCCAGCATTCCCCAGCAGCCATCATCTTTGGTTAGCCTAAAGAGATTTTGCCTGCAGCCACAATAAAATTTGATTCCCAGTTGTGTTTTGTCTACCAACTGTCTTATACTTAGGCTTCGCTATCACCCCTCCCCCCGGTCTAAATGCTCCCCAAGGATATATGATCCAGCAAATCTTTTGTGGTTTTTTTCCGCTTCGTTTGACAGGTGCTCACGAAATTGAACTTTACGTGAATTTGCTTTTTAACTTGCCGAGATTAAGAATGCAAGCAATACTCATAAGAAGAATTTGTTAATGTAAGAGTATGTAGTCAATTTTGGGTTAGTTGGTGGATATACGAGTATGCAGACTTTAAGAAGTAATTTTCAGATAACAGATAGCAGATGTAAATAGATGAATTTAATTAAATGAATTAGAAAAGGTAATAATAATTAAAAGAAAATTGTATATAAAATTTAATTTTACAAAATTTAAATGTAAAAATTAAATATTATTTGTAAATGAAAGAGCTACAGACTATTATAATAATATCAATTATTTTGACTTAACATTTTTAATAAGGTGGCAACACTTCTGAAATTTTCCTAAAATTGTTTACCGCTCTTTTTTAATATTTAACATATTTATTTTAACTTTTTATAAAATAAAAAAATTCAAACTGGTGGCAACCTGCTTCAGAATACTGTAATTTTAGATTTTAGAAGGTCTTTAATTTTCATTAATTTGCTCCTCTTAACTCTATCCTCTACGTCTGAATTTGGTAAACCCGCATAACTTATACGGCTGAGTAAACTGACCTTGAGTAGCACGAAAAGCTCCGTCAGGATCGGGAAGGATCTCTCCGAGCCGTTCGATACCAAACGAGGTTTCAGAAACCCAACGCAGAATCACCCTTGTCAACAGGTACTACTTTGGACTGAGTAGGCAATTGAAAAGTAAAGTCCTCTCTCGGCGAACGAAAACAAACTCTACAAGTCGCTCATCATCCCGGTCCTACTATATGGCGCAGAAGCGTGGACGATGTCAACATTTGATGAGTCGGCTCTAGGAGTCTTCGAGAGAAAAGTTTTGCGAACGAAAGCAAAGGAAGAGGAAGACCTCCACTCCGTTGGAAGGATCAGGTGGAGAGTGACCTATCTTCACTTGGTATTTCCAACTGGCGCTAGACAGTGAGCATAAGAGAAAAATGGCGCGCTATATTGAAAGGGCAGAGAGCATTGCTGTTATCACTGCGATGACTGGATCCCCAGTCTGGTACGAAGGGCGGATCTAGGCGGTGGGAGCAGGCGGCGTCTAACGAAGGCAGGGATATTTATTCAACCGTCTCATACCGGAAATTTGCTTTGCCTCGTGACATTGGTAAAGTGGGGTCTATGCCTTTCATTCATTCTTAATGCGGCTACCTAGTGGAAGATATAAATCACTTGCAGTATAAGTTATTGACACAAAAAGTCAATATGGAGATTTACAAGGACGAGAATCAGGCTGGGACGGGCTGACATAACGTCAGTGGTCAGACGACTACAGCGAGCTTACTTGCCATACCTCTGCTACGAAGGGGGCAGTCCGCAGCGGCTGTAGTACTACTGCGAAATCCACGCTTCATCGAAGTGGTGTCATAGTCCTCGAAGACTCGATTCTCGAAAGCAAGCTGGAAGGAGGAAGTCTTGCTACGACCGTGGGATGGATAAGGTGCTTTTTCCGCAATAAAAAAAAATGTCTAGGACAAGATCTAGTAATGTAAGGGGGTCGTACAACCGAGCGAAGAAAGAGGAGAAAAGGTTGGCTTGGGCTAAGGAGAAAATGAACGCTGGCTGGGCGTTCTACGCGTCTCAACTGCGATGCATGTCAACGGATTGCTCCAAAAAGACAGCTCTCCGCTGAAAGGACTACAATATGTATAAGTGAATATTAGATAGAATTGAAGAGATAACGCAAAAAGCCAGTGGCAGGAACGCCAGATAGCAGTGAATGCAGACTCAAGCACGCCTGAATCCTTATGTGTCGAGACGGGAGATTGCAAAGTCACCAACTCCGACAAGAAGGTTCGTAGCTAAAATGACCTCCTCCATGTAAACAAGTCGATCGAGGACATTCTATGCGCCAAGTTCGGAAAGATGGCGTAGGGCATAAGTAGTGTGTACATTCGCCTCAAAAATCGCAAGTCGAATGATAATAACTGTAACACGCTAGAGGAATGAGAAATGGAAAAGGCTATAGGAGAGCCTCCACGATTCAAGGAAAGGTGAGCTAGACATTCAGTCTCACAGCGAGAGGAAGCTGATCTCAACAGTGAAGGTTAGAGTCTCAGAGTATTACCATGCGAAGGGTCATGGGTTCTCATTCTAGAAAAATCGACATGCAATAGTTTAGAAAAAACAATTTCGAAATGCGATCACTGACATGAAATAAAAAAGCTTCTCATAAATATCCAACAACCGGTCGGTGGCGGCTTAGGAAAACCCCTCAGTGGTTACATAGATTATTCGTTTTTAAAGTTTAAATCATTTTCGCATTTAGCATTCCTACAATTTTACCGAAAAACGCCGTGCACTTTCATACCTATGACCGCAGCTATAAAATTTAAACGCTTCACTTCAGTTCTTTGCGCTACAACTAACCTTGGTTGGCTTTTCACGTTCACTCGCGCTGAATTGCAGTAAAAAATTTGCGACTGGAAACTCGACGACAAGCTCTGTGACGCCCTAGCCATTACGCCACGTAAGCTACCCGCCAACCACTAGGGATATAATTCAATGCCACAAAATACTGTTACTTTTGTTTATGTTGCATGACTTTATTTATTTTTTATTTTTTACTCACCATTACACTTTTCTTTTTCCTTTTTTTACGTTCATTCATTGCTTAGCATTGCATTGCAATTTTCATTTGGGCAACTGCAGGCGGCAGGTAGACGTGGTTGCCGCCTTTGGGAATGTGCCACTGAGGCAGAAAACAAAAAGTGAAAGAAAAGCAGAAGTGCAGACGAGTCGCTGGGCTGGTATATGCATAAGTGTTGCACGTACTTCATTTAGCATTTCATGCAACAAAGAAAAAAATAGAAGCAAAAAAAGGAAATGAAGAAATGTTTTTCAGCAGCAACCGTAACAGCTAAAGAAGTCTGCGAATACCACCAACCACCAACCACCGACCGACGTCTTGCGACAGGAGACTTGCTGCGTTGATGCATTCCTTTGTTTCAAGGACAACGCGCTTTGATTTACCTGCGTCGCCAAGTGGTTGCGAATTTTTCGCTCCGCTGTGAAGTGGAAATTTGCGTGTTTGTTTGTTTGCTTCGGTTTTTTGTGCAAACAGTTGTTGTACATCTTGAAAATGTATATAGGTATGTATGTATGTACTTATCAGTGAGTTTTTTCTTCTTACAGGTTGCACAACAAAAGGCGCGTTTCTTATTACTCTCTGCCTTTATTTACATTTGGCATTCCCTTTCTCTTTCATTCTCTTTCACACACAATGCGCATTAAAACTCACAATCTGTACATACTTGACTGGTTTTCTTGACATTTTTGCAATATTTTACACTTTTCAGCGAAGATTTTGCAAACATTTGCGATTATTCCGTGTTGTATAGCTTCGCCTGAGTATGGAGTTTAAAATGATTTTTAATTTTCATTTTTGTTCAGTCAAGGAATTCTATAATATTCTATTGGAATTTCGAATGTTTTAAACACCTTTTTTTTGCAATTTGTTTACTCCGGAGAGGTAGAAAGGTCATCCCTTCTTCCTCTTCCCTAGCAAGACAGTCCTGGGTGAACCATTGCTTCCGCAGCTGTCTTCCTTCAGATTTCCCGATCCGCTAATAAGCGCTACCAGTTTTCTACTTCCAACTGTTCGAGATGGTCGATAATTGCGTCTACCCATCCTTTCTTTGGTCTGCTCTTGGTGCGCTTGCCTACTGCTGTTGAAGATGTCTTTCTCTGAACCGAAATGCTGAATTACCTGATTCAAAATTTCGGGATGACAAAGCATCTTCTTCCTTAACCCCTCAAATAGGTCGGACCGGTTGTTTTGAATAAGCACTCAGCTTTTGAACTCAGCCATATTCACCAAACTTGTTAATTTTTCGGAGGTGCCATACCCGACAAGTAAAGATTTAATTTTGCCTCGATCTAAGCTATCAAACACTTTTTTAAAATCCATGAATAGGCACTGTAGATCAATGGTGTACTCTCGAAAATTTTCAAAAATATCTGACAGATAGACGGGTCTAGATGGTACTACAACCAAAATGCTGCAGAAGCTAAAGGATCCCATGGTTCTATGGATCGATGGCTCGAGAGCACCTATAATCATTTAAATGTCCTCCTCCACTTTCCAACAAATGGTGGGTCCTACAGTTTATTCTAAGCCGCCTTCGAACGGCCGACGGATTTTTATTAGGAGCTTTTAGTTCGTGTCAGAAATACACTGTTAGAGTGCCGAGAGGCACCCACAGTTGGTTGTTGGTCGAACCAAGACTCGATCACCGGCCATCAGAAAGTTGTCCCCCAATGTTAACAACTCGGCTACTGGCGTCGCAGCAGTGTCTTACATAAAAAGGAGTTCGAAATGAGTAAAATTGAAAGCGGGAAGAAGAACAAACGTTTGCGCCAATGAGTTCAGACCCATAAGTCTCAAATCCTTTATGCTGAAAGTGCTGGAGAGGCTAACAGACACACACAATAGATCACAGCCAACAAGCCTAACAGATTTAACTTTATCGACGACCTAACATGCACACATAATGTGCTGATCAATGAAAACTGTTCCACAGGAAGTGATCGGTATATTAGAAAAATCATTAGCAGCCTGCAAGAATCTAGAAAGCGTGTCGTACAATGTACGTTAGCTGAGGAACTCCTCCAGAGGAGTGTGTTGTATTGCATGAGTGCATAAGTTCGTGCCCGATTCCGCTGGATGCCGTACGAATCGTTTGAGAGTGGCGCTCGTGAAAGAAATATATACATATTATATATCGTTGGAAAGGTGACAGTCCGAACTGTAAATCAAGCATAAAATAACTTCATTTTGATTTGAGTTGCTTAGTGAAAAGACGCATGGAAGATGAACAACGAAAAAGATCATATGCGTCATATTATGTTATACGAATTCCGCAAAGGAAAAACAGTGGGCGCTGCAACTAAAGATATTCGCGAAGTTTATTTGGACCGTGCTCCAGCACTCCGCACAGTAAAGAAATGGTTCGCGAAATTTCGTTCTGGAGATTTTAACCTCGAAGATCAACCTCGCAGTGGACGGCCTTCTGAGCTTGATGACGATGTTCTAAGGACTTTAGTTGCGAATAACTCACGTATTTCGACGGAAGAGGTTGCCAGTGAATTGAACGTCAACAAATCAACTGCGTTTCGTCGTTTAAAAAAGGTTGGGTACACTTTGAAGCTCGATACATGGGTGCCATATCAGTTGAGTGAAAAGAACAAAGTGGACCGTATGTCAACAGCAATTTCTTTGCTTCGACGGATCAAAAACGAACCATTTTTGGATCGGCTCGTGACTGGTGATGAAAAATGGGTCCTGTACAACAATGTTCAACGCAAAAGAACATGGAAACAGGCACACGAAGGGGCGGAACCGATGTCGAAAGGTGGATTGCATCCGATGAAGGTACTGCTGTGCATTTGGTGGGATATCCGAGGCGTGATCTATTTTGAGCTCTTGCTAGCTGGAGAAACGATCACTGCCAACAAGTATTGTCAGCAATTGGTCGAATTGAAGAAAGCAATTGATGAAAAACGTCCGATTTTGGCCAATCGCAAAGGAGTTCTTTTCCATCATGACAACGCCAGGCCACATGTTGCAAAACCGACCCTGGCCAAACTGAAGGAGATGAATTGGGAAATCATGCCGCATCCCCCATATTCACCCGACATTGCACCTTCTGATTATCATTTGTTTCGATCGCTGCAGAACAATTTGAATGGAAAAAAATTTAAAAATGTGGAAGACGTCAAAAACCACCTTGACACCTTTTTCAACGAGAAACCGCGCGATTTCTATGAATCAGGCATCCGTAAATTGGTTGAACGTTGGGAGTGGATTGCCGAACATGATGGCGAATACATAATTGATTAATAAAAGCGCTTTCTTCAAAAAATTTCAATTTTAGTTTGCACTTGAAATCGGACACGAACTTATGCACTCATCCATACCTACTTCTAAGGATATGGCGCTGAACGAATGCACACTTGAACTCAACAAAATAATTGTTATGTGGATGTACTGGAGCCATAAAGTCATGTCCTACAGATGCTCCTGTATCAATTGCCTACATACTTATTCATTCGCAAGGTTGCAGCAAGTTCAGCTCACCACACGTTTACGTTAGCCATACTATATCTTATCAAGGTAAGGTTTCAATAATTACTTCAAGGTGACGACACTCTCTAAACCTTAATGGAGTAGATTTTTTACAAGAGAGAAGGACACCATCTTAATCTACACTGCTGGATCAAGAATGGACTGCGATGTGAGGGCGAATGTATGCTCCGAGGATCGAAAAATCTTACTTTCTTTTCGTTTATCGAATCCTGCTTGTATCTTCCCAGCGGAAGTACCAGATGTAGAAAAGATCTGTCGAGCTTAAATGAACAACAATGGAAGGATAAAGAAGGCAACTCGTCTCCAACGATAAATACAAGCGTCGCCAAGAACTTTAGGAAGGCTCTATACACGCTGGCAGCCCGACTCGCCATCTCCTTAATAGATGGTACCCGTTAATGAAAAAGCTAATGATTTGGCCAAGTCGGAAGCATCTCATGATGAATCTGAAATGGAATTAATACCATGTAAGATAGCTAAGCATATTTGGCTCAAGTATGACGGGGCAAGTGCAAAGAACAGCTTATACAGATGTAGAAAGAGCATGTTTAGACTTATATACTGTCACCTTACTATAGCCCTTGTCGCAGAGTACCCAGAGTACCCTTTCACAAATTCTTCATAAAGCACTGGGGATCCATCAGGTCCCAAAACTTGACTGGTATGATGCATATAAGTAGTTTCTCAGAGAGCATCAAATGATTTGAACTTAACAATGAAACGTTCTAGCAGGATTATCAAGGTCTTTACTACGATAGTACAGCAAAATGGCCCATTCAGCGCTAATTGAGTCCGAGGACCTATATTTTTCGCGTTGCACTCTTATCTGCCTACCTACAGGATGCTTAAAATTATTTACTTTAATAAATGGAAATTTAAAATTTTATATTTATAAAGTAACATTCCTTTGTTTACCAGCACAAATGATTCATAGAGTGTTGCCAAATTTTGTTGTTCAAACTTCTCTTAAACCCAATTTCATATTTAGTACACGTTGCAGCAAAAGTCTAGTCAAGGCGTTAGCGATTCATAAATAAATAAGTCGCCAAAGCAAGAGAAGACAAAAAGAAACAAAAAGAGAATAAAACAGGAGAAATAAAAATATTATGAAAAAATGTACAAAATTGGAAGAGAAAAACATTAAGACATGACCATCAGAGAGTACAAAAAAAAGCTTCAAAACTATTTATTTACACAAAATCAGCAGTGTCTGGAAGTCTGTTTGAAGTATGGCAAAGGACTGTTGTAAAGGAAAACAACCGTTGTTAGTTGTTCAGCATACGAGGCAAGTTGCGATGGAAAAAGGATTATCTAAAGGAACTGCATAAGAGAGTGATGACAAAGGGAACAACCTACCCCTGTACAAGTGGCGACTCGCTTTTTTATGCCAAGACAATTGAGTTAAAGTAGTAGAGGTACTGACGAGGCGTTTCCTCCAATTGCCCGTTGACGTGGCACTGCGATGTTCTTATTGATCTCAAATCAATTGAAGTTCCTGTAGTCTTTCTGCGCTAAGTAAACATAGCCTTTGTCTGCCGAATGCTGAACAGTCAGAGGTTACTTGGTCCACTGTCTCCACACATTCCTGCACTTATTGTCCTCATTCAGACCTATCTTAACAGCATGTGACGCCAAAAGGCAATGCCCTGTTAATAGTTCTATTAGCAGTCTGGAATCTAGGCTCTTTACAGATAGTACAAACTTTGCAAGTTTAGTATCTTACTTTTTTCACATTGTTATCGCGATTCTGCAGCCCTCAGCTCGTTCCCAGAGTCTATTCGCCAGACGAAGTAGGATTGTTTCTTGCGTTTTCTTCACTTCCCTGAATGGAACTGGAAAGTTCATTACTACATAGTGTTCTAATTCGTCAGCTATCTCGTTACGTCCAATGCCAATGTGACCTGGCACCCAGTAAATGTTTTCAGACAGTACTTGAATCGCCTCTTTAAAAAGTTCGATCACAGCTGACTCCGTGCTGTACGAAATAAAGGAATTTATGACCGCCTGGCCTTCCACATAGATGTGTATTCTTTTCCCTTGAAAGTCGGCACATTGTTGCAGCTCTGTCGTCGTTTTTATAGCAAATATTTCGGCTTGGAAGATATTGCAACAGTTTGATAGCTCATACTTTTTATTCCTAGTTCTACGCAATCTACTGAAGTCCTCACCCTTTTGTTTATTTTAGAACCATATTTAAAAACATGAGGACCTTTGGATGCATATTTCAGACTTTTGCTCCAGCCATTCGTCTAAATTGTAGCTGACAAGAGTTTCCTGAAAGTCAGGCGTGGGATTACGTAGTCCATTCGTATGCTCAGGGGTAAAGCTATACTACTGTGCCCGTAAGTTCCCACTTTCAGCTGCCTGGAAGCGTATAGTCTTCGCTGTAGTTAGGAATGCTTTGATTTTAGATACTAAATTTGCAGGTGAAATGTTCAACATTGCATATAGTGCTGCAGATGGTGGCGCTGAAAGTCCGAATACTCTTTCCAGCTTATACAGACCTTTTATCTTATCAACAGCTTGCCACCATACTAAAGTTCCAGATATTGTAAGACCTGTACATAATCATTTTGTTCTCTCCATCTCAAAAATCGCCTCTTTAAGTGAAAATGTAGTGGAAGATCTGAATGTCTTGGACTTTCTTGCGGCACATTATAACGTATTTTGCACTTAGACTTAGACACCTACATCCATATAAAGTTTAGCTCATATAACAACTGAAGCTAGCTGACCATTCACAACGTCGTCGACCCGTTGGTTGGGTACTTGAACAACAAACAGTGGAAGGACATTTTTCGAATTTTTCTTCAGTGACGAGGTTCATTTCTCACTCGGGGATACGTACTTAAAAAAGGGAAATTATTTCATTTGGGGTTCCGGGAATCTGCAAATAATTGTAGAGAGACCATTTCATCCAAACAAAAATATAACTGCCTGATGCGCTCTTTAGTCTGCAGGTATGACTGGATCTTACTTCTTTGAAAACGATAACGGCGAAACTATCGCTGTCAATTCGAAGCGTAACGGTCTTACGATTACCGACTTTTTATGGTCTGCAATTGAAGAACTCGACTTGGACAATATGTCGTTTCAACAGCATTGTTCCACATGCCACGCAACACGAGCGAATATCGCTTTATTGCGAGAGAAGTTTTTCGGCCGCGTTATCTCTCGCCTTGACGAAGTCATATGGCCACCGAGATCGTGTGATTTGACACCGTTGGACTTTTTTTACGCGGCTACGCCAAAACTTGGCAATTTTATAAGTTTTACTTGGAGCACGTCTTTCTGGTTTCTGGTCTGATATATTTTGATATATTGCAAAAAAATCTAGATCGGAACCCGGTTAAAGATTTTATCAAGTCGAAAAACGGAGTATCCTGATTTAGAGCACTTTTTTGTTGATTTCTTCGCCAATCGCCAATTTCACTATAATTCCATTTTTCCGTTATTAATGAACAATTTTTCAAGGCAAAAATGAATTTTTGCATACTTCAACACCCTCCCTCGACGTTACTGGTTAATGAACCTTTGCATATGCAACTTAACAACCGTGAAATGGATTACCTGTCTGCCGCTACTACCACCAACAACAACAAACCACTTAATAAAACCGAAAAGAAGGTGTCTGAGATATGATTAAATTAAATACCTCGTTCAGCAAACAAAAGGCTATGTGGCAAACGGCCAGACCGACAGACAATCAGTCGCCAATTGGACCGACGGATCTGGCTCTTCTATTATTGTTACACGCAAATTAGCAAAACAATTGTTGACGAAGCAAGAAGAAGAAGAAAAAAATGCAAATATTGCATAACAGAATCTGTTGCACATTTCATGTTGCCGGTTGCGGCTGATATTGTTGTCATTTACATACACAAGTATCTCCTCTACGTATATGTGGATGTGGGCGACAAGCGGAATAATTGTGAGTAAAGGACAATAGAAACAGTTGCGCGCGTCAACAGTCGTTGAAATGAGGGCAATGCAACTGACTGAAGCGTCAGAAATCAGTCCGTGTGGAAATTGTTTGACAGCATACAAATCGGTTGATGGTCTGAGTAGATGAGAAAATTCAAAAAAAAAAAAAAAAAAAGAGCGGAAAATATGTTGATTAAGTGAAATGGAATAATACAACTGTGAACAATTTTGAGTGAGTAAGTGGGGTGTTCTTAGTGTTTTCAATGTTTCGTTTCAGTATTTTTCTGATTCTCTTAGTCTGCAAAAATTTAAATTTTACAAATTGTTTTTCTCTCAAAAATTATGCAACATAAAAATTAAAGTCCTGCAACTGCATTATCCAACCACTTCCTGCGGTTCACTGCCTTTAATGTCTTCTAACTGCTTTCAGAATTTGTCGGTCTCAGTCTCCTGCAATGGCTTGTGTGCAACTCAACTTACTTCCTGATTACATTAGTCTACCGGCACCGAGACTAACTTTCTACTTCAAAATTTGTAATTTTATATTTACTTTATTATTAAGACACTTATACATATACATAGTTTTTGTGCTAACAGAAGTTTAGAAAGTGACTCTCCATTTTGCTTATTTTCTCGCTCGCCACAAAGTTTGTCTCCTTCGTTAAACTTGTTTGCATAAAAAGTTAATGTTGCTGCTTTTGTTTGCAAAATATTAGTTAGCAGTAGTAGCTACTATGTAGCAACAACAACTTCGCATGGTTGATAGAATAGTTGTAAAAATAGCAAGCTATTCTTCTGAATGAATTAGGTTGGCAAATTTTAAATAAAATAAATTAAAGTAAAATAAATACATAATAAAAAATAATAAGTGTAATTAATACATAATAAATAAATTCATACAAAATAAAATATAAAAGAAATAACGTAAAAAAAATAGTTTAAAAAAATAAAGTAGAATAAAATAATATAAAACAAAATATAAAATAAAATAAAATAAAATAAAAGAAAATGGAATAAAATAATATTGGCTTAGTAAAAAGTAATCCATTATTTTGCATTAAATTGAAGGCTTTATTTACCATAGTTAGAATTATTCGATTTTTGTCAAATATGCGTGGATAATAACTTTTTGCCTCTCTCATAGAAACCCTATATCTCTATTGGTAAAAAATTGGTACAACTGATTTTCACATTCTTCGGTCCAGGCCAATTTCTTACCAGCAAATAATTCCTAAAACACAGGAGCATAGGGTAATCAGACTTTAAAGTTGATGCATACGAACCTAACTAACTAAACTCTTGGAGCTGCTGTCGACTATTATCGATACGTGTGGTCTAGCATTGACCTGTTGAAACACAATTCCTAGAAGCTGGGCGCTTCTAGATGGTCCAATTGCCGATGGTATAGTTCCACATTAAGAGTTTTCCCGTAGGAAAGCAGTTCATAGTAATAGAAGGTTCCTTGACAATCCCACCTAACACACAACAAAAGATTCCTGACCGTCGAGCCTGGCTTGTGGACCATTTGTGGCGGCTTACTGAACTTCTACCACGACTATTTTCGTTTGACGTTGTTGTAAGTGAACCACTTTTCGTCATCAGTCACCATCCACTTCAGTTATTGCTCTATTTTTTAAGATTCAGCAGCGATTCGCAGATGGAAATACGGCCCAACTAATGTGACACCTCTACATATATCGTCCTTCTTTGTGAATCCAGTGGTTTCAAAGTGTTTTTTGACGTTCAGACTCGGCGATTTCCACAATTTTATCGAAATTGTGCTTGATTGACAGTTACAAACCGTTAGCATTATTCACCTTTTCAGCTCACTGGCTTGCGATTTCGCCTTTATCGAAGAAAAATTAAATATGCCAACAAAATTTGATTAAACTTGGCATCCAGGAACAGGACTATACTTATCCGAAGGTTTTTAAGGAATTTTTTGCTTCGGAGAAATTGTCTATTGATTTTACTGAGTTTACCAAATTCGTCCAGGTTCGGAAATTGAGTAGAACTAAATAAGACTTTGAAAATAGTGTGGAAAATAAGTACCAATACTTGAATTTTGAGTATTCATGAGTTTTGGTGTTGCTAACTTGAAATCCGATGACAATTTTCAAACATTGAAAATCACGGATCCAATATGGTGACGAATTCGGAAAACTCAGTAAATTCAATAGACAATTTCTCAGAGACAAAAAAAGATTTTTTGAAAATTCAAAAAGGCTTTTGGAGAGAGTAGAAGTGGTACTTGCAGGTAGAATAAAGATCTCTAAAAAATTTTTTTTTAGAAGTAGCATGACCTCAAATACAGCAAAAAACGTTTTTTTGCACTTTTAGGTTAGAATATCTCAAAAAACGTGCTGTTTTGAATCCAGATTCGGTTTCAGCACATCAAAAACCTTCGAAAAAAGGGAAATCCCATTAGATATATGAGATAGGTGGGAAATAAAATATCATCTGCGGACCCAAACTGTAAAAAATATATGGATTTCAAATGGATACAAAATACTTGAAAATATTAATACGATGGAAGAAAGATTCATTGCCATAAACTTTGTAAAAAATATATGTACATATATTTCTCCAATTACAAGCTGTTATAAACAACCTTCCGAGTAAATACATCAAGCTCAGCCCTCATATGTACGCACAGAAAATCATTAATCAAATCCAACTCTGTTTGGCGTACAAGAAAAATTGTACAAACACACCGCACCAAAATGACAGCTGTCAAAGCAAAACGATAAAATCGCAACAATGGATACTTACAAAGTAAACAAGACTAACGGTGTATAAACATGAAGCGTATGTTGGAAATTAAAAAAACAAAAAAGAAAAAAAAAACATTAACAACAAAGATGAGTAGTTCATAACAACGCACGACTGGGAGTAAGTAAATGTGAAGGTAAGCGAAAGTTTTGGCGGAAAACGATTTCTGACAGCTCGATTCAACACTTCATTGAAATACGAGCGGCTATTGAGTGATGAAACCTCAGAAATGAGAATGTGTGAAATCACACAAGTTTCACTTTAAAAGGAGTCGGAGAGGATATGAGAAGGAGGAGAGTTGTTAAGAAGAAGAGTCGAGGGTATACAGCATGTGGCAAAATAAACAAACCACCCTAAACTTGCAATTACACTTAGTCAATGTTGAGCGCTGTGAAAGCTCGTTAACTACACAATACCGTTATACAAAGCTTAAATATTCATTATCGCTGCTTTCATGCAGACGTATGCGCATAATAATATTTATGTACATAGGTATATGTATGTATGTGTTGTATGTATGTACGACTAAAATCCTCCACAAACTAATCAGTAAAGCAATAACAATAAACTCAGTACTCAGTAGCAACGGTAATTTTGGCGATTGGCTAACATGGAGAATACCCAATGAGCATTCAAACTGGAATTCGTGGTAAAGTTGAGGGTTAATGCAGACTTCTCAATGTCAAACGTTTCTTAATCTAAATCATTTACTATGAGGGAGAGCTCAATGAGCCTACTCAATGGTTTAGCTTAGACGCTTGTGGGCAGATCTTCAACCTCAGAGCGTGGAAAAACCTTTCCTTTCCACCAACCTACCAAATCATCTATAATATTACACCATTTTCAAATTAGAAAGGTAAGATCGCAAATTATGTAAGTGAAATATCCACTTGAGAACTCTGCATTTTCCACATTGGATATCAACTTGACAACTATAAATTTCTCAATAGAAATATTTTTCAGTTAGTTTAAATTAGTTTTAATCGAAGAATAACTTGGGCACAATAAGTGTCTCCGTGGCGGAAATAATAGTTGGCTGATGTCGAATATCAATTTTTGAATATTAAAAATATTTGTGTATTTTCCAGTGGAAAACTAAAAATCTTCAAGTTGTAGAACGACAAATATGAAGAAATACTTTAATGCTCAACAGCAGCGTCGTCAGTGTTACTTTCTCCAGACTGGATAAAGAAGCCAAACATGGATCTGGTAGTCAGCGACGGCAAGACGAAATATCTCTTGTCACCAAAAAAACAGTGCTGACAGTCATAACTTCGAGGTCGGAGATAATTTTGTCTATCTTGGAACCAGCATTAAAACCAACAACAAACAATCGCATTCTTGAAATCCAAAGTAGAAGTTTTATTATTCTTCCTTTCAAATTTTAGAATGATCGGCTAAAATGGAGACGAGAAAACGCAAGATAGCTGAGGACAGGTCAGACGAAATTCCGCCGCCAACGCAAAGTTATTCGTTCGGCGTAATTTACGGTCAATACAAATATTTAGTGGATGCCAAATTGCATATGGAACGATTGCACCGTCTTTAGAGACTATTTCTAAATGGTTCCGAAAATTGCAGACCGGATATTTTTCCGTAGAGGACGAGCCCTAGAAGGTCGACCAAAATCTTCTACTGATGATGTCACTGTAGCTCTGGTGAAGTCGAAAATCGACGAAGAGCCACGATTGACATAAGAAATGATTGCTAATGAATTGGGCTTGAATGCCATGACTGTATCGCGAATATTAAGTAACCAGCTGCAGTACACGAAGAAATCTGCTCGATGAGTATCACGAATTTTAATTGAGGCTCAAAAAGAGGCTCGAGTGCATTTTGCACAATTTTTCCTAGAAAAATTCGAAAATTGTCAGTCTAGCAACTTGAGTGAAGTCGTTACTGCTGGCGAACATTGGTTCTATAAGAACGATAAAGAAACCAAACAGCAGTCCACAGTGTGGAGCCCAACAGGAGCAAACCCACCCATAAAATCTAAGCAACAAAAATCAGCAGTAAAATACCACTGGAGAAGGGTCAGGCGGTAACTGCAAAATGGTACACCGAAGAGTGCTTACCAAAAGTTTTCAAAAATTTGTTGGAAAACAGGAATAAAGAGGATTTGCGGCGCCACTTGTCACATCATGACAACGCGCCATCCCACAATGCTGAAATAACGAATAATTTTATTGCCAACTCTGGAATCGAAGAAATAAGTCCAGCACCATATTCCCTGGATAGAGCAGCTTGTGATTTCTGGTTATTTCCAAAAATTAAAAAGAATTTAAAAGGAAAGGTCTTTAATAGCAACGAGGGCATAATTAACGCGGTTAATGCTGAAATTGATAAGCTTAAAAGGCAAGATTTTGAAGAGGGTTTTCAGAAGTGGATCTATGGGCTTAAGAATGCATAGAAATCAATGGCGATTATGTAGAGAAGATAAAAAAGAACGATCAACTTGTCGAAGTCTTGTTAATCTCTTCGTTTATATAAATATAGTAAAAACATTTGTTTGTATGTATGATTTCTGTGATCACTGAAGCTATCCGATATATTGTACTGAAAATTTGTCAGTGAACCAGGGACCGAAATGTTCGTAAATACCATATTTGTCGTTCGACTTACTTGAAATGCGCTGCATAAATTGCTTTTTTGCTTAGATTAGCAAGAGGACTCATCTTCCCTCTGGCATCTGGAGCAGAGATCGGTCTAATCGAAAAAAATCGTATTTATAGCTTTTGAAATATTTTTTTTTTTACGGGAGTTGGACCTATCTATTCGAATAAATATAGACATACTCATGCTTAGACCCGGAACCAAGTTTGATTTGCTTACTATATAAATAAAACTTTCATTATGGGAAAGGGATCACTGCCGGGTTCACAAAAATTAATATGTTTTCGAACGTAGCTTAGATCGTGTATAGGTCTGTTCGCCTCGCATTTTTATTATGCTAGATAAGCATCGATCAGAGTGGTGCATTTGCTATGAAGTTTTCAAGATCTCAAGAACTATTCCAAATGGTTTGTTGGGCAGCAAAGGATAGAGATTTATTAAATGCTTGTTTATCGACTTAAGTCAAAGGAGAAGTGGCATACAGCGAGCTTTTCAGCAAAATGAATATTTATTTGAACTCCCCAAAAAGCTACACCTCCATGCAAACGGTATCCATTTCAAGTAAAATCTTGTCTTATTTACTCAGCCATCCATAAATATTCAACGTTTTCTACACAGAATAGTACAGAAATAAGTGCCATAAAAACGGATTTAAAGCGCACCAAAGAATCACACCCTCGCTTTGGCCTTCGCATGTCCAAAGTGCGTACACCAAAATGTCGCTTCTTCGACGTTTCCACACAATAAAGTAGTTTGTGTGTCGTCATCGCCTTGGCATCGGTGGATTGAATGCGTGTCGACGAGACATCAAATGCAGGCAAACAATTTAATTTATCATCTTAAACGCAAACGCGGCAAAGAAAACAACGCTGGGTTAGTTACTCCACCCCTCAAATCTTTTCCTAGCAACGTTGGTTAGTCCTCTTCCTTCACAAGACTTTTCCGACCAGAAGAGCAGGCAACCCTTGGAATAATAAATACCATAATCTCTGCGAATTTTCGTGTTGTTTGCCTTCGGCTTCTGGCGTTGCAGTGAAAACTTCCGCCATTGCGTGCCACACACTCAAACACACACACACACACCAGCAAGGCACGCAGATAATTTGTTTGAGGGGGAAGCAGGAAATTGGGTACTACGAACGTAAATAAAACATTTCTTACTGCTTTTCCTGTGCAATCTCGTCTCGTCTCGTTTGCAGTTTTCCACATTGCCGGCGGCGTCAACTCCCTCTACGTACGTGCATACATACATACATACATACAACTCGTGCTGACTTATGAAAATGCAATTAATCATTTTTAGTTCAATGAACGTTCGAGACATGCCGCCTTTTTCGCCTTAAAGTGTACACTTGCTTGCCCGTTGAGTCGATCTGTCGGTCTTGTTGTTTGCGGTTATGAAACTTTTTACAGTTATTCTGTGCAAGTGCGTCTGAAGCGAAAAGGGGGCGCATGAAGTTTTTTGGCGTTTTTTGTTTTTGGTTTTGTCGGTGCAGCGGAAAATGCTGTAATACTTTTATAATTTCCACTTAGGCATATAATTTAGTGTTGATACCCCCTGCCCTGCCCTCCATTGAGCGTTTTTCTTGCGCAAATTAAGAATTCGTCGTAAGTAATTTGCGTCAACTGTGCAACGTGCTTTTCGTTTCGCTCTGGAAATTTTGAATCCCCAACCATATTCTTCGGTAAGGTATGAAGATGTTTGCTTTGAAGACTTCAGAGAATTATGGTAAATTAAATTAAATTGAGTAGGAAGGGTGTTTAGTTTTTTTTTTTGACTTTGAAGTCGGAGCTCAGTACATATTCTGTGATAGCTTGATTGCAGCGCCATCTTTAGACTTTTTTTTTACATAATAATACATAACAAATGGTACAGTGCGGTGGAAATATTTCGAAAGACCGTTCTTTGGCAAAGGTAACAGAAATATTTTGCTGAAGTAATTTCTTTCATTTCTTCCAGGCATTTTTACCAGTCAGTCAACCGCCAAAGTCGACAGATCTAGTCGCTATATAGGCTCTAGCTGTTGCTTACCGTTCAAGAATCCGATATGAGGTTATCTCTACTATAGCATGTAGGCGACCTCGGCAGCCGCTGGAGCCTCGACTATGAGACAGGTTTCGTTTCGTTCTCTAATGCAATTAAACCTCTAAAACCTAAGCTGTTATCGGACAACCCTCTCCTCAAATTTGTGGTGTGCATTTTGATTGTTTTGCTACAGTTGAACTAGTGGAGGAACCTATTACCTCTAAACGGCTGGATGGTCTATAAGAAGCTTTATTTTAGCTTCCATTGTCAGAAATGCACTTGAAAAGGTTAACATTTTTTGCTGAGGAACAACTTCGCTCAGAAAAACAGAGTTTTAGTATTCATTTTAAGGAATGCCCCACCCAGGATTTGAAACCCTGACTCTCCACATGCAGCAGCTGCTAGCTTTCTATCTGACATACGGAACTAGTATTTCTAATCCTTCTGTCTGACAGTACAACAGATTTTTTTCGATATAGCCTCCGGAAAGAGGTAAAAGTTATCCATTAGAAGCTTTCAAACCCTTACTCAATTAATATAGGTGGTCTCTACATCCAATTACTTGAAATGAAATAATTGATAGGTTCCAAATTCCTAAGGAATCTAGTCTCTCAGATCCTTGAAGGTAGTAGAAATCTATAACCATCAGCCACAACATGTCAAACCCATCTCACTTTGGAATACTGGGTCATGGACATAATCGCTCCGCAGAGTCGGTAATTCGAATAATGATGAATCGGTTTCACATTCTTAAAGATGCTGCTCAGTGTGCACAGGAGAAGGATCAGAGCTTCGAAGAACACCCGAATGAGTTCATCCGCCAATGCGCCCAATAATTGAGCTGTGCCCATCCACTTTATTGGTGACTTTGCCTAAAGATATTGGCTTGCGGGCTTACAAAATCTAACGAGTGCAAGAATTGAAGCCGAAAGACAATCAAGTCTCCGATTTTAATAAGAAAATTTATCATCGGTCCATGTTTCTTTCAAAATTAAGCCGTCCATAATATTATAGTCCATGGGAAACACTATAGAGTCATGATAAATGAATTTGTGTCGCGACTGAGTTGCAGAATGTTGATGTGGATGACCCTGTGGTTCCAACAAGATGGCGCTACATGACATAAAGCCATCGAAACAATCAGTTTATAGAAAAAAAATTTTGGGCGCGTCGTAGGTCTGTGGCGCGGCCACCAAGATCGTGTAATTCAACTCTGCTGGACTATTTTTTATGGGGTTATGTGAAGTCGGTTGTTCAAATTGACGCCTTGGAGGAGAATATTTGGAGCTTTATTGTTGATATATGTCTCCAGTTCCAATTGTTCGAAAATTAGCTTTCCGGCTGAAATTTATTTAAGCCAACCGCGGCGGTCACTTGCCTAAGATCGTTTTTAAAACTTAATGGCAAATCTTTGTTTATATTAACTTTTTGTTAAATAACAAATATCTAAAAAACACTATATACAAAAAAAAAAAAAAAAAAAAGCATTACTTTTTTATTTCGAGATAATTTAAATGTTCTTTCGAGGAAAGGATCGAGCGGGTCTCATTGGCAAACCACTCTGATAAATTTTAAAATAATTCTCATATATGTAGCTCGACTCTGTGACCTAGCAAGTGAGTACTTCCCCATCAGTACCTTACCGAGAGCTTTTGAAAATTTTGCCAATTTTTTCAAAAAATAACCTCAAACTATTTACTAATATTTCTGGAACAGAACAAGAATATAGCCAGGTAAATTGTTCTCCAATATCAGTAACCACTTAACAATTGCATTTTATTACAAAAAAAGTTGACAATCAATACCCACAACAACAATTTAAACTCTGCATTTACCGTTATAATATTCAATTTCTTGAATAAATAATACATGAAAATGGCAAATAAATAAAAATTTAATTTTCAAAATGTATGCAAAAAAGTCCTCGCTTACAGTTGTCAGTCAATCCATCCATCAACTACCTGGTCTCATACCGAAAGGAAGCCTTGGGGGCTTTATTTTTTAGCATGAAAAATTTCGGTTGATGTTAAAACAATGTTGGGGCATAACTCAATTAATTGTTCGACAGCATATTCTCATATGCATATATCTACACATATAGTTTTATCTCTTTGTATATATCTATATATACGTGTTTGCCAAAAATATGCAAATGTGAGCAGACATGTTGATGGCTCAGGTACACATATTTACATACATAAATGCTCATTGTGTATTCATGAAAATTTTCACTGAGCTTATTTTTGCCGAAAAATTTAATTTGCGCTATAGCTTACTGGGGGTGTATTTTATACTCCTGTACATACATACACACATAGATTTATAAATATGCACATATTTACTTGATAGATCAGAATATGATTTTCAACTATGGAAATTAATTCATATGAGCATGAATGTATGCAAATTCGCGAAGTATTCCTGCAGGGTAAGGTATTAGTGTTTGTATAAGTATCCCGTTATTTCGGGATTAAAAAATTCGTTCCCAAAATTCTGTATTTTTTTTGTGAAATTATTAAATGGGGAAAAATAGCATATAATTTTTTTTAGTTTGATTTCGGGATCCCGATTTTTTATTTTATTCATACATGAAAATTTGTTAGCGTATGAACTAGCAAATCCGTTTATATCGACACTTAGAAGTTTCGTGTTGAAAATTTATAATTTTTTATTTAAACTATTAAATATGGAGAACACTTTAATAACTTTGGGATCCCGATTTTTTTCAATTAAGCACGGTTTTTTTTTAATTAATAAAGCACCGGAAAATAAGAATTTATTTTTGACTTTTCATTATTAAAATTAAAAGAACAAATAATTATAAAAAGTAAAAAGTAATACGAAGTGCTTTCGTCTATTCGAGACATTTACGGAAAATTTCAACATCTTGAATTTTTATTAACTCGAAATTAAAAATTGATAATTTAATTTCGGGAATCCGAAATTTCTAAAAAATTATGGTTTTGTTTATGGAATTTTTTTTTTGTGAAATATATAGTTTTAGAAAATTTTTTTATAATTTTTTTTTAACTCTAAGTGGCGCTTTTAGGACTGTTTTTAGGAACTGTGTTTGAAAATTTAACATCTAAAAATCGTATTGAAAGAGTTGTCACAGTAGATCAAATGGGATTTGAATACAAAAAAAAAAAAAAATTTAACAAATTGCGATGGATGTAATGCATAGTTTCATACATACGAATGTTTTTTAATGCAGTCAATTATTATTTTTTTTTCTTAAATTTGGATTTGCGAAACACCGATTTAGTTGAAAATAAAAATTAAATATTAAAAAAAAAATTTTGAAAGATTAAAAAATATCAAATATTTACAACTAATAATAATAGTTTTTTTATCATTCAAGAATTGAAAATACGAAATTTGATGCAAAGCTACCAGATATTTTTCCTTTCAGGACGTCAAAGGCCAATATGTGGAAAAATTTCGAAATTTCGGGATTTAAATTTTTGCCATTTTCGGAATCACGAGAGATGATTATTAGTTCAAATCAATGGAAAAAATAAATTATTGCAAAAAAAAATCTGTTCCAAGTGATTAAAAAAAAAAATTAAATTAAAATTCGGGATTATGTACTATATTTTATTAATTTAAATTAACGGAACAAATAAATTATATAAGCAGCAAAATGTTTTTTTTTAAATTGCAAATTTTCTTTTTTCGGGATCACGAAATATGTAAACCCGAAATTTTCACCAACACTTGCATTCGTAGAGCTCAACACTAAATACTTTAAAGCGAATTTACATATGTACATACATCACCAAAGCAACACACAAAGTGCCCGTATAAAGAACAAGCTCACTTTGAACGGGGCAGTAATTCCGGTCTGGACGGCCAAAAAGGAAGTGGTTGCATGAAATAAATACTTGGTTATATATGCAACACATGATACACACGTATGTATGGTATGTATATACACTTATGTATGTATAAATGTCTGCAAATGCCTTTACTGCCATGAAAAATCAACATCAGCAGAACTGTTGCAAGGTCTGTCTGCTTGGCGCGGCTGTAGCTGGGGCTGGGACTGTGGAGGACACTGTCGGGCTGACCACAGCCGGCGACTGGTGGCAATCATCCTTTGCTGTAAGTTGATGGGCTTTAGACTGACCGCAGCATCAGCATCAGCAGTGGCAGCAGCATGCGAAAAATTTAATTATTGCAAAAAGTGTATGTAGGTATGTGAGTGAGTGTATGTGTGTATGTGTGTGTGTGTGTGTATTTATGTAGTTGCGTGCAATTTTTGTACGTCTGTAAAGAACTCCACGGCAACACATCGCCACCCATTTTTTTTTTATTAATTCATGAGTTTTCCTGCTGCTTGTGGCACAGTGCAAGCGGGTGCGTTTGTTGCATGCCACACAATCTTCTTTACAAATGTTAAGCGATTTGCATTTGCAATTGATTAAAATCGCTTGACATTTCAACACCTTTTCGACCACACATTCACACACACGCATACATACATACAAGTGTACACTTGCAATGTTTATGCATACGAGTACATACATATTTACATACTCATTTCAATTGCTTGTTTAAGTATTTATATAAATATTTTTATTTTTCCCCGCAAACAACAACTACGCCACCAATAAATAAATAACGAAATGAATTAAATTGTGTGAAAATTTAAAGATTGCAAACGCATTGCATTTAGCTCATTGAAGGGTTAATGCAAATGCACGATAATGCACATTAACTCGTCCGGGCAATTAGAGCGACCATAACTGTTATTGCATGATTTATGTGTTGTTAAGCAAGTTTTGCAGACAAACATATATGCATACATACATATGTACATATGTATGTTACATATGTGCGTGGCATGCCATTACTGCCATGGGGTAGGTCGGTTTGTGAGACACGCTTAATGACTTTGCTTTGACTGTAATTAACCCTTTTTTTACTACAAATTAACCCTTATTGACTTTTATGCATGCGTGTGTGTGTGTGTGATTTGTTGTTGTGTTTGGAAATTCGAGTAGGGTTATAAATACTTTCGCATAAACGCACTTACATACACATATTCACATTTACATACTCGTATTTGTATGTACGTATGTATGTAATACTGTGCTAATGCAAACAAAAGATCTAATTACAATATTTATATGCACTGAATTAAAATTTAATTTTTTTTTTAACATTTGAATGTGGAATTATATTTAAAATGCAAACATTTTTGCAGTAAAAATTTACTAACAAAAAAAAAAAAAATCTAACAACAAAAAAATGGCATACTAAATAACTAAACGTAAATCAAATTTCGTTTGAAAAATAAATGAAGTTAAATGACGTGCATTTAATTGTAAAAACTGTGCAATTTTTATGCAAATTACTCGAAAAATATTTGCTGGAAAAGGCATTAAAAATTGATAAAAAAAATTACACATACATATGTAAGCATTTACAATGACGATTAATTAATAATTTATTGTAATCCGCTTCTAAGTTGTCAAAAATTCCACAAATGCAAATTAATTATGCACTTTAGATATTTTTAATTAATATTTGACCTTGAACTTGGAAATTTATTCTGGACATATTTGAAAAAAATTATGATTTTTTTGTTTATATAAAAAAAATTTAATCATTTTATTAATTATTATTTATTAGGAGGAATCTAAATCTTATTCTAAGTCGCCTCCCAATGACTAAAGGATTTTTATGAGGAGCTTTTAGTTATGTGTGGTACACACTCGGAGTGTTTAAATTAACTTAATTTTTTGTTTAAATTAATTTTCGGATATTAGTCGGATCGAGAATCGATCTTTAGAATGGTAGTACGCATTGTCTTGCCTTCCCGTTCACTACAGTCCCAGAGTTCCTCGTACAGTCGAGAGAAAGCCGTACGACAGACGCTGTGCACTCTAATATAAGATTGTACCTTCTCTATTGAGCTCTGGAGCTCTGCAACACATATTATTTTCCCAGGCAATGGATTAAAGAGGTAAGACGATAAGCAGTGACCTTCTCTGAAACCACGCTTGGTTTCGAACAGATCGTAGAGGTCCCTCCAGATTTTGACGGAACTTTTGATGTTACTTAACATAGCGGTGTAGAGGCAGATCCTTTTCGTACTGCCGAAGGCTGCTTTAAAGTCAACGAAGAGGCGGTGTGTGTCAATCATCTTTTCACGGATATTTTCTTTGATTCATGGTGAATATCTGGTAAATTGTAAATTTTCCAGGTCTAAAGGTGCACTGATAAGGTGTTGTGGGCTTTATTCTCTCACACAGTACGGTCGATAGGACCTTATATGTGATATGGAGATGGCTTCTGATTCCTCATTGACGAAGGAACCGATTATAGTCGAATCTGCTATAGCAGTAAGGAAATACCAAGTGACACCAGGTCGCGCTCCACCTGATATTTCTTCTTTTTCACCTTCTACGTTGGATTTAAAAGCTGCAAATGCCAGTCTAGAAAGACGAAATTATCTACGAACTCGAAGTTATGACAGTCAACAGTGACATGGGAGTTAGGCCTTAACTGCACCGAGATATTTCGTCTCGTCCTCGTTCACTACCAGATCCATTCGCTTCGCTTCTTTATTAGGTCTTGAGAAAGCAGAACTAAAGGTGCAATTGTTAAGGCCTATGATATCAATGTCAGCGGCATACCAGGCAGCCCGAACTATTTTCTACAATAATAAATTGAAGCAACCACACTATATCGAGTAAACCTGTCTGAAACTTCGTTGGGCACCGAACGGCTTGGAGAGATCCTTCCCATTTCTGACTCCGCTTCTGGTGTGTGGCCTGTTTCAGTTTATACAGCCGTAGAAGGCTTATCCCACGATAGTTGGCGGAGTCTATGGGGTTCTCTTTTTTGTTGAATGTACAGATGCGTCTCGCTTTCCTCTGCAATACTCAGTATTTGTACTGAAGACCTTTTACTCAAACTCTTCAATGCTTTCTTAGACCTGTTTAAAAGAACCCTTGCTTTTGCTCTGCCGTACTTGGACCAAATCTGCTTCACTATCTAACAGTTGGTTACAGATTTCAACCTGTTCTCTGCTATTTATTCAAAATGAAGGTGAAGTTCTCGCCCGAACGCTACTAAAGAACTTGGCATTAATTCAGCTTCAGCTTCAGTCAAGAGATACTACAGACTTGGTCAGATCATCAGTTATTCTTTACCGAATTGTTCTCAGGGCAGGAAACCCTTATTACGGAGATGACGAGTTAACCTATCAGCGAGCAAAAATAAGGACGCTTGAAGTTATTGTTGCCACCGATGAGATCATCAATGCCGCTTGGCTATCCAAGTATATAGTTGCCTACTTTAACCTCCCGTTGTTGTTCGGTAGAGCCTAACAGGCATAAGTTACTTTGATTTTTACATTTGTAAAATGTTTAATATTCATAAATACACTCAAATTACGCCAACAACTCACATAAATATTTTCACAACTTCAAGTTCATGACAAACTTTACCTAAGCCCTTCAGGTTCCATCAACTGCACTGTATTGCCAATTACCAGAGACGCCCATAAATAAATAAATATCTTACGGGCAGTCGGTTCAAAGAGTGAGTGCGCAAGTGTTGACAGACGAATGTGCATTAAGAATTCATAACTTCTGTGAACTGTGAATTTTACCTTTACCCACACACAACAACAATAACAACCAAAAATAAATCCAAACACAACAAGAGAATGCAAGTCAATGAAGATGATCTTGGGCTTTTTGAAGGAAAATATGCAAAGAAAATGTAGAAATTAATTTTAGCAAATACATAAGTATATATATATGACATATGTATATATGTAAATTTTCAAATTAAGTTCTGCTATTAGCATGTTTGCACATTTATTTGTTTGTTTGGCTCAGACAAATATGAAAATGATAAGTAAACGAAAAACTGCTTGAAAGTCCATTCACAGCATCAAAACAATTACCGGGAGAGCGACTGAGCGACAGGAAAATGGCTAAGAGCTCACCGGCATTATACTAATAACAGTAACAACAAAAAAAAAAAAAAAAATTACAATAAACACAAACAACAGTGCATAAACAGTAATAGCAATGGCAATGTCATTTGCAGCAATGTGCAACAGCAAAGCAATAAAAGCAGGAAACAACAAATAGCATTTGCATTTGCCTGGGAAATTCCACCGTGAGTGCATCGAGAGGGAAAGAGAGGCCCCGGAGTGATGGGTGAGTGGGTGAGTGTATGAATGGCACACCTCTAAAGTTGAGTAAAGTGAGGACAGAGTGTGAGTTGGTGAGTGAACACAGCTTTTTGTGGCGGCTTCAAGCGATGTGCAACAGCAACAACAACAACAACAACAATACGAAATGGCAAAACAAAAATAATGCCAGCCAGCAAATGAGTGGCAAAGAATGGCGACAGCAAACATTAGTCACTTGGCAAACGAGTGCACAACCAACACGGTACAGTACAAATGCAACAACACCCGCTACAACAACAAAACAAACAAACAAGCGAATAAGCAAACACAAAAACAAAAAAAAATATAAATGGGGGAAAATAGGGAGTTGGAGTAAAACGGCGTTGCAGACATAAACAAACACACACACACACACGCAACTTTATTCATACGAGTACATTCATATGTACATAACTGTATGTGCGTGCACGCTTATGAGCAATTGTAAAGTAGGTGTGTCGGGTAGCCAGCTTGTTGGTTGCTTAATTGCCACATCGTCGATGTAACTGTTATACATATATATATATATATCTGTAGGCATGTATGTACGTTGAATGTTAAAATTTTTAGAGTGCAGCAATGCATTTGCCAGTATAAATGCAACAAATATATATATATATGTATGTAGAGGAGCTTGTGGGGCATTCCAAAATTATTGCTGAAAATCCGCTCAGTGAATTCTGTTTTCTTGCACGTAAAGGCAGCTTTTCATAATATTCCCCTTGAAGGCGATAAATCAGCAGTTTTAGAAGCTTAAAGATGGGTCGCTGAGGAGGTATTTCGACGATTGCTTATATTTGACATAAGGAACGACCATTCAGATCGATTAGAGGCTCGGAGAGATAGTCAAAAGAGAATTTATTTCCAGGCTCTTCAGGTAAAGAGAAAAAGGGAAAGATATACAGATAGAGGGAGTGTGACAGATTTAGAAATAAGGAGAGGCAAAGAGAAAGAGGGGAGAAGAGGGAGAGAGTGAGAGGAGAGAAGAGGGAGAGAGTGAGAGGAGAGAAGAGTGATACAGAGAGGGAGAAGAGATAAGAAAGGAGAGATATAGAGGAAGAAAAGAGAAGAGAGAGTAAGAAAAGAGAAAGAGTAAGAAGAGAGAAGAGAGAGAGAGTAAGGAAAGAGAGAGAGAGAGTAAGGAAAGATAGAGAGAGAGAAAAAGAGAGAGAGAAACAGAGAAATAGAGAGAGAGAAAAAAGAGAAATAGGGAGAGAGAAAAGAGAGTGAGAAGAAGAGAAATGGAGAGATGAAAAAAAGACTGTCTCCTCTATGAACTTACTACTAATATACTCAAAGCGGACTATTATGAGTATGAGACTCAATTGGTAGGAACATTTAGTATGCTGCCAAGGTTGCATCAGAGGAGTTTTCATGTTCTAGCACCAATACGTAAGTACTAGCACTAAACCAGAGCTGAATTTGCTATTTTTGGGTAGAACTTACTCAAGAGAGCTAAGCTTACACATCTACATGCGAGCAGCTGTTATATTTATGTGTTCATATAAGACTCGCTCTAGATGTCGTAGCGAAACTCTGGATGAGGAAAGGAATGTCTTTATGTTCACAGAGTCGCAAGTTGCACTTAAAATGGGATATAGGCCTTTCTGTTAGTTAGTTGATTAAGGCATAAACTATGCTATGCTTCCAAACAGAAAATGAAGCTTTTCCGCTCGTTTTTGAAAAATTCCTCTTCAAGGTATTTTTTGTGCGCCTGAGTTAATTGTAAAGCTTACTGAATGGGATGTTGAATAGATCAAATTGTAAAGGGAGACGAAGTTTTCAAAGTTTTCAGAGTCGGAACCGTTGCTCATATCTTTGTGAAAATAATCTTTAGTAAGAAAACGGTTGCCAAGTAAGATTTTTACTGCAGAGACTATTCACAAATATGTTTTTTAGGTGTAACTAGAGATAGGGTTGGGATCTCATCTGGGCTGGGATCGGAAAGAAGTTTACGTTTCGTTGGGGGAATTGATCAGGTATAGAGTTGGAACCTAATTTTTCTAGTTTCTTATCAGATGCGCAGTCAGAAGTTAAAATCATAGGAAAATCGTATCTTTTCTGAAGCTCTAACTTTCGTGTCCTAGGTATATTTCGAAAGAAAAAGCCCACACACTTGGAGTGAGCAATGAGCTTATGTTTTTGACTTCAACTCCATGTACAAATGTGCACGACTCACATACTCGTACATATGTATGCACAACATTTCATAGCGCCAGTGCAACAGCGCATTTGTGCAACCTTAACCATAACATTGTTGGGTCCTTTGCATGCCAGGCAAGCATGTTTTTTCACTTTGCGGCAATTGGTGTTGCACGCATGCAATGCATGTTGTCGACATTGTTGTTGTTTGTTGCCATTTTGCAAATGCATGAAATGAATTCGATGCTCCTCATTTCTCCTTCCTCTTTTCTTTTAGCGTGGAAGCTTTTGACTTCCCTACTTTCCACATTTCATGGTTGCAATTTCTGCTGACGCGTTTGTTGCCAAGGCTCAATACCATCAAACTCATCTTTGCTGTCATTAATTGTGTTGTTGCTTTTTGTTGTTGTGGAAGTTGAACGTCTGCTTTGTTTCCGGCTTGATTGCATTTTTTCGGCTATTGAACGAGCTGGAGCCGACGGCGCCGCCAATGCACTTGTCAATGCACCGTTATGTCATATGCATTACAGTTGTCAACTCAGTTGTTTGCCACACAAACAACACACACACACACACATACGCAAAGCAGACATAATACTGTGTGAGACTTTTGTTGTCAATTATGCTTATATTTGCATTATTGTTATGACTGTTGGTATTGTTGTTGTTTTCTGTTTTGCTTCAGCCGCCGCTGCTAGTGTCATTGTCACGTGAATTGCATTGGCGTTAAATTATTATAACTGCTTTTTTATTCACCGGCAACCGCTGAATAACTGCTGTGGCACTGAGACTACATTAAAGCCTCGAAAAGTGTTGCCAGGACACTGGTTTGCTGAGGTGAGAAGATGTCCGGGCGTGTAGGTGTTTGTTGAGAATACTGATTGATCGCCCACTGAGTGTTATAATGCGTTTCGTTCTGTGTGGATACTACAGAGGCGTTGCGAATTCCACACAACTCAATTGTAATAAGAATACTTCCACGAAAGCTTCCATTTCCGCGGTGGAGTTGAGTAACGCGCATGGGAGGATAATTGTTAAATATGCAAATAACTTTTAGTATGTTAATAATATTTGAAGCTTTTTAAAAAGCTTTCGAAAAAATGTTTCCGGAAGCTAAAATAGGCAGCTTGGTTCGAGCTCATAATGGGAACCAGAGAGCAGCACCAGCGGGACACTGTTTTTTTGAAGTTACCTAATCTCTATGCATCGGCATAACTTAGTAGCCATGTTGGTCTACAAAGCCTGAAGCCATATTGTCCATTCTCCATTTGTTTATCTTTGCCAGAAAATTTTGAAATAGTTAGGTCGCCAAGAAGTCTCAACATGTACCAGAAAATCCAGCGGATAATGTTGTTTAGTACCCATGAGTAAGACCTACTCGCAGGGAGCCTATTATTTTCTGACTTTCTACGGTCCTGTAGAGTGAAACACAAATGGATTATGGAGCTCCTCCTCCCTCGCTTTACTCGTCGATTGCGGGACCTTTGTTCAAAGTTCCCAAAGATTTCGCTATGAACTGATAATCAGATAAGTTTAATTGCGAGCTGACTCGACGCTGCAGAGTACGAGTACAAGACTTCCTATAAAATATTTAAGTAAAACAGAAGTAGGCTCGACTAACGGCGCTTACGGACGTCGTCCAAAGCGATAGACATAGCAATGGCATGCAAGTTTAAACCTTATATAAGTTGATAGCTCTCGATCGAAAACTTCAGCAACAAACTCCAAGCTTCAACACATCTCCGAAACTCTATCCTCTTCCATCCTTCCAGAGAGAGATTATAGCACTAGGTAGGGCAATGAAGGAATTTTTGGTTCATCAGTCGGAAAATTCAAGTTCACTACGAAACACCAATAAGCTAGCGGAGGCTGATCGACTTCGTCGGGGACCAGTATATGGTTGAATTTTATACAGGATTCGGATCGAGCTGCCAACTTGGATGCCACAGGATCGAAAGGCTCGAAACCAGATCGATCATGCTGTGAGAGTTTTCAAGATCTCTACGCACAGTAGTCAAAAGAACAGCTAGTACGTCAAGGATGGGGAAAAAAATTGACAAGATTCGATAAGTAGGCTTTGGGAGTTATCGAGAGAAAGGTTTTGTGGGAGAGTTACGAGCCATTGTGTATAGGCGAGAGCCGAATAATAATTAGACGATGGAACGACGGGCTGTATGAAATGCGCGATGACCTTGACAAAATTAAGTGAAATAAGAGACAACAGCTACGCTGGACAGACCGTCTTGGATGAAAGCACTTCAGCTCTGAAAGTATTCGATACAGTATCCATTGGTGGAAGTAGATCTCTACTCCGTTGGAACGATCAGGAGGTTTCACTTGGCGCCTTGTAGCCTAAAGAAGAAACGACTGACGCTATTATTGGCTATAACACCATAACAACCACGTTTCGGGCTCTGGCGAAGTTGATCAGCTTCAACCTATTCGGGGATGTTTAGTCGTTCAGGCTGATTTATTCGACAGTTTTACCGAACTACCTGCATGCCTGGCGTATAACCTCATTAGATGAGTAGGTTTAAAATTACCTCATATTTCCATATACAGAGACTCGCTTGCTTCAAGACCTACACCCGCTCGCAGCTGCACCAATGATTTACAGACGCTATAATTAGACCTCCGCGAACCTTTAAAAGCTCCACTGAAGTTTCCTCACCTTCAGCCGCGACCAAACGGCTTGGTTACCGCAACTTGTAGAATGGTTGCTCACGTGTTCAGGGTGTGCGACGTGGACGCAATGAGTAGGAAGTACACCCCAACATTAGGCATATCTCCAATATATGAGCGCGCTTTTTGGCATCACTTTCTATATGGCGATGGAGCTGGCCCGTGAAAAGTTCGATTATTATTTTCAATTTCATTGGTTTCATCTTGGTGAAGTAAAAAATTAAATACGCTCACAGGAACTGGTATTTTACTAGTATGATACTGATGCATAGTCGGTATAAATACATCAACCAGTGACATTTTAGCTTACCACATGGTGAAATAGAGGTTTATTTCAAGTAATATATACATACATACCATATATGTATATGCACTTCTTTAAAAAAACCGTTTTTTGAAAACAGCCAAGTAAATTATCTTCCATGTTTACATTTTGGTTAACAACCGGCAGCCCAATAAATTTAATGGCACATATGCACATATATATGGATGTATGTAAACATATTAATAAATGTACATATTATGAACATATGTAATACGTAAACAAATACAAACACCCAAAATGTATTTACATATGTACATATGTGTACACAACTGCTCAAAATATAAGTGCCTTAAGACACACTCCACTTCTCGCAGCGACAGATAAATTTTCGTGCACTAATTTCTGTACATACCTACATATGTGTATTCACATATATACATATGTATGTGCGTGCCAAATGTAAACAAATAATTAAATTTACAATATTTACACATTTTATAGAAGGAGAAAAGCGCTCGGAAATTATTCAAGTGATAAACACACTTATGAGTAAATAAAAAGAATATTAATATCATTGTAAGTAATAAAATTTTATTGCACGGCGAAGTAATGTTTAATTGAATTTTAAAATAAATAAATAATTCGCACTAAAATATGTTAATAAGCCACTTAATGTTCTATGAGTAGGTACTTGCCAGGAAAATGCTTCAAATTTTATTCGAAAAATTATACATGCATATGTAAATATATATTTGCCAAAGTGTTGATATACATATACATAAGTTTATTTATCGGTATTTGACCTTACCAAATGTTAAACAATATTTTTGAATTTACCTGTAATTAAAAGAGCAGAGAGTAAATATTAAAATATTTGTTGAAAAATATTTACTTAAAAAAAAAAAAATTAAATTAAGTAAGGTTAATAAGTATATTTATGCAATTAAAAATAAATAAATATATAAATATTTAATCAAGTAAAATTTACGTTTAACTTCGGAAGAAGGAAATAAAATTCGGAAGTAAAAGAGCAAAATTGTACACACAAATATTATGGAAAACAACTGCGATACTGTTATTGAGCGTTTACTTCCTATAATAACAAGGAAGAATCATTCAAGTAAAGTTAAGTAAAAATATTATATAAAAAAAAAAAACAAAAATTTCTAAATATTTTTTGATGAATTTAAATAAAACAATTTATTTAATAGCTTCAAATAATAATTTCCGATAAAAAGAACGAAAAAGGCTCACAAAGCTTTAGAGGAGAAGACGATTGGTTGCTTGAGAGAGCCATTGCGAAAGCTCATTGTGCTCCCCAGTTTATCCTAATTAAGCATTTGAGAAAAATTCACTCGATTTTATAAATTATTTTAGAATTAGTGGGGGCCATCCCACGCCTCGATTGGCTGAAGGCTGGACACTCGCAAAGGTAGTACGCCAGCGTGTCGTCATCTTCTGTCCGTGCTCTGCATTCGCACGATTACACTATACATAGGAGATGATATCTCCGGGGTAGATGTAATATTAATACATAGGTATGTACATCCATAAAAATGTAACAGTTTAGTTTGTTTACTGTCCACGCGGTACGTTCTACGTTAGAAGATCTAAAGTGTTCCACTGTTTTAAACAACATTTGAAAGCACTGAGACAATAGTGATTACAGTTTCGCTATCGCCGCATGCGCGAGTCATCTCGTCCTTCCTTTTCGTGCCTTCTATGTAAATCCGTGTGACCTGGGACCAAAGTGATAATCACTGTATTTTCTCGTGAATTAATAGACTAATTGCCTCTTTGAACTTATGTTTAATTTCCTTAACTGTCGCCTCATTGTCTACCAGAAAACTAATAGATTTTCCCATTAAAGCCGTTGCCCATTTGGCACCTTCAGTAATGCCCACAATCTTTTTTTTTGGATGACAGAATTGTACGCACTGAGTTTTATGCTGTCCTGGAGGAAGAACCCTGCTCCTCTGTCTGCCTTATATTTAGACTGATCATTCTGGCAGAAGATTTCTGTTTCTTGATCGCATTTTGCTTTTAGTAAGAGATTTGATATGACTTTCTGAATGCTGCCATGATCTTCCCAATTTGGGGGACTGGACCCAATTGTCTAAAACATTAGACGACTTGCTGTTAGCTGTTTTCAACATGGCCACTCCAGCTGAGTTTTTTTTAATCAATGGTAGAAGAAAATTTATCTGATTTGGAGGGTAATATAATGTTTAGGCAGATCTCAGATTTTCCGCACCCTTGGCTCTTACCCCAAATAAGCTTCGATTTCTTCTTTTTCTTCTTTATTGGCGTTGGTACCGCTTACGCGATTATAGTCGAATATTAGCGCGCCATTAATTTCTGTCTGGCGCCAATTGGAAATACCCAGTGAAACCAGGTCACTCTCCACCTGATCCTTCCAAAGGAGTGGAAGTCTTCCTCTGCTTCCACCAAAGTAGCACCTGTTATGACTGTCAACAGTGACGTCGGAGCCGATTCGCTAAAGAATTATCTTGTCTGAAACCTCGTTTGGCATCGAACAGCTCGGAGAGGTCCTTCCCGATCCTGATGGAGCTTTTAGTGCCCTAAATATGGTCAGTGTGGACCACCATATTGAAATGTAAGGTAAGTCGACTGCGGGCGCCCCTCGGCAGGTAATTTTAGTCCCACTGCTTATAATAAAAACCCATTAGCCGCTAGGAGACCGATTGAAATAACTCCATTTCTTGGATAACTTCAAGATATACAGCAAACATTTTTGGAAGAGAGTCATGTTTTGTCCAGAATCCGCTGAGCGATTTTCGATTTAGCTCTATGAGAGAACGTATGAAAAATTATGACCTCTGACAAAGAAATGTGTTGTTATAGATAGACTAGGAGGAAACTGACAATACTTTCTGAAGGAAAAGTCGCAACCTGACCAAGGTTGACCGAAAATTTTACGACGCCAAGTAAAGGACTTGAAGCAATGCCCTTGTGTTTTTTTCGAAAGGTCAGGCTATGAAGCTTGAACTTTCTTGATTTATTGAACGGTGAGTCTTAGAGACCCGATAGAAAAATACTTATGTATGTATATAAGAGTAAATTACAAGAATCCAGACGTTACCCTACTGATCCAAAGTAATATGAGGACGGTGTTTTCAGCAGATAGTTTAACAAATGAGCTATATAAATACGGAGGCTTGGGACTTCTACAGTTTGGAATACTACTGCTTGAACGAATAAAATGCTGAAAAGCCTAATAGCAGCAAACTGTATACGAAATATAACCCGATGTCAGAGAACTTTTTTTTACAATAAAGAAATCGTCCACACCTGAGAATCCCAGGAGACAAAACTACAAAGAGCTAATCAAATATTATGAATAAAAAAATCAATCGACAAATATTTACTTCAATTGCAACACATGGCTGCATTCTCTACATCAAACACCAGAAGAGGGGTGAGAAAGCGCAACCGAAATATGTAGAACAAATGATAAAAAGATTGAAAAAAATAATAATGAAAAGAACAAGGTCATCAACTGTGCCCTACCCACACAAATGAGTGGCATAACCAGAGAACAACAAAGAACGGAGTCCCCTGGTAACCTTACACATTTCATTCACAACGTGTTTGCATAGCCAAAATTAAAACAACTGAAAGAAAAAAGCAAAAAAACAAACAAACAAACAAACAAACAAGTAACAGCGGAATTATACAAAAATCGAGTATGGAAGCGACCCAATTGAGAATTATCAGACTGATTTAAATTGTCGCCGCCACAAAAAATTCGCGCGCGTACTGCTGCTGCTACTGCTGACGCCGACGCTGAAGCTGCTGTGCCGCGCTCACGCTCTTTGGTGTAGTTGGTGGTGACTAGTTAAGAAGAGTCACGAGTCTCGTGCACACTGGTGCCTGGCGGCGTTTGGTAGCGTCGACACATACCTATGAATCTAAGCTGCGCGCCAACAGTCGCACCAACTACAATATTTAGTACACCAATCATTGAGGGTTAAATTCATAAGCGTCAAAGCCAAGCGGAAAAAGTAGAAAACAAAAAAAAAAAAGAAATATTCAACAATTATAATAATAAACGCTGCCACTGTAGCAGGGTGAGATTTGGTGGCGATGCGAGGCAGTGCGTACATACATATGTACATATGTATGTATGTTTATTTGTATGTAATAATGCTTTTGTTTTATGTCAATTTAGCACCCCCAAAGACAAGCCTTCGTCTGTTGTTTCTTCACGCTTTGTCTCTGGTCTCTGGTAACTGTGTGTAATTGCTGCCAATGTCTTTTCTTTTTTTATTGTTGTTGTTTATGTTTTTATTCTTTCCATTTCATGCATTTATTTGAATTGTTGTTGTGTTAATTTTCGGTATGTTTCAGTTGAGTTGAACAATGAAATGACAATAACTGTAAATGAAGACTTCTTCGCTTTTGGATTTCTTTTTTTTTTTTTTGTTTCCATGGCTGAGTTGACTTTGATCTTTGGAAGGGGGTTGCTACGTGTACATTCCATTGAGGTGGGTGGAAGTTGAAATGTTAAACGGGCTGATTCAATTACAAATCACTTGGCAAAGCATTTTCAAGCAAATTAATTGTTTTTTTTTCAAATTTGTCTCGAAATAAATTGACTTCAATTTTAGAAAATTATGTGCGAATTCAATAAAAACATACACCAAGTGAATTCAGGTCTTTCTCTACCTAATACTTCAGAGATGTGGAGGTTTTCCTCTTCCTCTGCTTCCGCCCGTGGGTACTGCTTCGAATACTTTAAACGCCGGTGTGTCGTCGCTCATTCCGACGATATGAACGAGCCAGCGTATCAGTTTTTGAACGTATATCTCATACTTCTAGTACGTAAAGGTCGCGAAAACTCTCTGCAAAACTCTGATGTTGTCATTTTTCCTTCCAACAGGTCCGGAAAACTTTCTGATATTCAATAGATGACCGCGACGTCTTCAACAAAGTTCAACATGCCATCTTATTATCCCTTTTCGAATCGAGAAGTATCGATCTGAAAAACAAACTCAGTCAGGTTGTCCACAAGGTAAGGTCCGTCACCTAACGTCGCCTCCAGTAAGGTTTACCGTGGAGGCAGTCTCACGAGTCTCTTACAGAATCTGTGATGTGCGCATGATCTGCAATCCCTCCATGCGACTGGGTAGCGGCACTTCGCTACATGTTACTACACAGTCACTCACAGCTTGTTTCTAACTTCCGCTGGTTTCTTGCAGGAGGTGTAGGTCTTCAGTTCAGTGGATTTAGTCTCTTCAGGAAATTGGAACTATTTTCGGAGTTCTTGTGACTTTGGGTTCTGCTCACCTTAGCAGTTTGGCTACCTGGAGTACATCCAAAGTACACACCTTGGCAGTCTGTTAAGGTAGATGGTTTTAAGAGTGAAAGCTGCCGTCATGCTCCTACTTCCCAACATGCTTACTAAAAGCGGTCCAACTCTTTCATAATGGTTCGGTCCAACGGCTATGGCGGATTCCATTTAGTTCTAAATGTTACAAAAATCAAAATCAGACATAGGAGCATAGATTAAGCTCCTTATTGTGCTGTCGAATTAGCTTTAAATCGACGATGGCGTGGTGGGTGTCGATTCTTTTCCCTTTGACGCATAATAAATATCTGGCCAGTGGTGGATCTATCAAGACTGAAACCGCACTGCTAAAGTCCAATCAGTCATCCAATCAGACATCAGGGCGATGTCAATCTCGGCGATTTGGAATCCGTTTCGTTCAAGACTTTTTGTTGTTTTTGATAGGAGCAGATTTTTTTAACTCGCACCAATCGGTTGTTTCTTATTTAACTAGATTTTATTTGTTTTCAGACCGCAAGTCGTGAATTTCTGGAGTCACATGTAAAAGAAAGAATGCTACACATGCCATTCGATAAGACGATTTATTTATCGTTAATTGAACCTTCATGTGGACACTTTTAGCCATCCGTTGGGGATTAGGGCTCGAAATCTTCGTGTATTTTACTTTAACTGCAATTTAGCAGACTGAAGAAGGGTTCCCTTCATAAACACAATGTGTTCTGAACATCCATAATTTTTCCCTTTGATTCCTATAATAGTTTTAAGAATATAGTAAGCAGGTTCAACGGACTTTAGTTCAGTCAAAATTGATTGTTCTGTCGTGTGTCTCTAGGTTATGAAGCAATCTATAGAAACCTGAATTCTTTTAAAGGGGGTTTCCAAGGAATTATTGCCCTTTTTCATTAGTCGGATACACTTCGTCGATGTTTGTTTTAGTCCAGGACAAAGTCATTCAGCGTTCGAGTCAGATTTGTTTGTCTCTCAGATTACAAAACTTCTCAAATGGGAGAGAGAATTGTTCACAAATTCGAAATAAAGTTTGGTGTCGCTTACAAGCAACCCTTGAATTTAATTGCATTTTGCTTGACCCATTCAAGATTGCATGAAAGACTACCTTCAAACAAAGGGCAAAATAAGAAATGAAGAAATAAACTTGACAAATTTCCGAAACTACATTAACACCCTTGCATGTGACACATTTTTAATGTCCTCACGTTAAACTGCAAGCGTGTCACGTGCGACAAAAATGCGCTTAGCAGGCGAATGTCAAATAAAAAAAAGAAGAAAAAAAATACGAAACAAGGAACAAAAGTATAAAAATGCAATAAAAAAGGTAATGTGTTATATATATGTATGCGTGATTGGAGTAGAATAAAAAAAATAAACACCGTTATGTGCATGCTTCCAGAACAGTTGCACGCTCAGTGGAATCCCACGTAAGAGCAAGCTTTCCTTCCTGCCCTTCCATACAAATTTTGAGTTATTACCAAAGACGTGTGACGAAAATGTGCGTAAATCAATTGAATGACTGTCGGCTGGGCAAAATCGTATTGATAATGGCTGAACGTACGTACATATGTATGCACATACGTACATGGCAAGCAAGCTGTTAAGTGTAAATGAATGAAGCGTGTCATGGAGCAAAAAAATCTGTGCAACGTTGACGGTAAAAAACTAAAAAAGTACAAAAATTATAATATAAAAAAAGCGAAATATCATTTCGCCTTGTGCGACTTGCAGTAGTTTTTGGCCTTGCCACATGTGACAGCTGACAGTTTCCGCAATACACACACACACACGCATACACTACCCTCTACGAACACATTGGCTGGAGTTTTAATCTTTGAATTCGAACGATGCATCATAAAATGATAGAAAAACGACATTTCCGATGATCAATAAAACGAAATTAAATATGGCACATGCCACATGTGCAACAAGGCAACGGTTTCTACAGTCTTATTATAGATATATAAAAAAAAGAAATTTAGAAAAATTTTAGAAGTTGTTACTAAGAAGTTGAAATACGAGTAAGCTACATACTTGCAACATGTGTTGCACGTGAAAAAAGAGAAATAAATAGTTATCTGAGGCGGATTCTATACCCCAAATGAATATAGTCTAATTTGCAACAAAAATAGTATTTTTCATTTATTATTAGAGAGTTTTGAATCAAAAATGCATTTCTGAACACTTTTTTATAGCCAAGTCATATTTTTTTTGTTTATTTTTCATCACTTATATTTTGAATTTTGTTTTATCGATGATATTTTTGTACGAAACTAAAATTTCTTATTCTTAGCTGCTTCAATGTGGAAGTTTTGAATCAGAAATACATTGTCGAACAGTCTTTGGTCTCAGAGCTATGCATGAATGTGCTTATATTTCAATTAGTTTTTATTGACAAAAAACTGTACTCAATATGATTTCAGTACATCACATTCCAAATGCCTAAATACTTAAATTTCAATGTTTTGACCTTAAAAGGCGTTTTTGAAAAGTTTTTTGTATGGGAACTATACGTGAAAGTGTTCGTATTTCAATGAGTTTTACTGACAGCATTTTTCAATAGATAGGTATTAAGTATACTGAATTCCAAATCCCGAACTGCTTAAATGTAAAAGTTTTGAAGCAAAATTACGTTTTTGAAGAGTTTTTTGTATGGGAGCTATACGTGAAAGCGTTCGTATTTTAATGAGTTTTACTGACAGCATTTTACAATTGGCTAGTATTGAGTATACCGAATTCCAAATCCCTAACTGCTTAAATGCAAAAGTTTTGAAGCAAAGATGCGTTTTTGAACAGTTTTTTGTATGAGAGGTATATGTAAAAGTGTACTTTTTTCGATGACTTCTACTGACAACAATTTTGTACTCGATATGATTTCAGTATACCAAATTCCAAATATATAACCACTTAATTGTAGAAGTTTTGACCCAAAAATACATTTTTGAACAATTTTTTGTATGAAAGCATTCATATTTCAATTAGTTTTCCTAACGGCATTTTACAACTGATAAGTATTCAGTTTAAAAACAGAAACGCTTTTTCGTAGAATTACTTGTACGGCCGTTACGCACTATAGTCATTCGGTTTCTATAATTTTCACGCTCAGCTCTCTTCATCTTTTTTTAACATAAGTAAGTGAAGAATACCAAAATTTCAAATACTTTGCTCTTCATGAGGGGTATAAAAAGCACACTTCACCAGGAAGTATTATCTCAAAATATATTAACGTAGTTGTACTTCGCCAAACTTCAATCGGGTAAAGTTTGTCGGCGCTCAAGTAGAAATATTTTCGTATTCCTGCAAAAATGTATACCATTGCAACGACCATCAGTTGCCGGCAAACTGTAATAAAAGTTTGTAAGAAAATTTATTTAACACTTAGAGCAACGTGCAACACATCGCAAAGGGCCATATATTGTAGTATATGCGAAGGGTGGTGGCTAAAGGTTAAAGGCGAGTACAAATACATATCTCTAAATATAAATATATATCTCTACTTATGTAGGTATGTATTGATTTATTTGTGTAATCATATACATATTTATTTTCCTATATACCAATTTCGTATCAATACTATTCCTTAATGTGGTGGTGGTTTCTGCAATAAAGGTTGATAACTTCTTTTTTTCTCCCACTTTGACCCAAAGTAGATTAAAGCAAATACAATGTTTTTATTGAACTTTGAGATTGTAGGATATTTGAGTTTTATAAATCAAATCATAGTTTATTAAAGGCTATACAGAGAAAATTGAAGTGAATTACTTTAAGGGTTAGAAGGTTTTGTATAAGAAGGGAATTTATATTATATTAAAAATAAATGTTATATTGTAGTTAATTTTAATTTTTAGTTATCTTTATTTATGGCTTATTAATTTCCATTTTTTTATATTTTTATTTTTAGTGTTTAATAATTAATATTTAATTTTAAATTTATTTTTAATTCTGTTCTGTTTTTCACATTTATTAATAATTTTGCATGAAGTATTTTTAATTTATAATTAATATCTGCAGCGTCCTGGTAAAGGCAAAAAACTCACAGAATCATTTCTTGTCTTTGCACCGGAAGCAATAAATTGCACCGTTGCAGAAAACAGCTGCAACAACAAACATACATATATATTTATATACAAATTTAGACCTACACGACACAACTAGTAGTAGTGATGCCCATAATGTCTGCTTGTTGCTATTTTTGTAAATTGTCGCGTACGTGTTGGCATTTTTTTCCTTCACTTTAACTGCCTCTGCCTCTGCCGCCGTATGTTGCATGCAGTGCGTATGTACATATATATGTATGTATGTGTATGTTCGGCTGTGGTTTTGCAACCTTGCAAAAGTAATTTTATTTTATCTTGCAATTTGCAGCTACGACTCATTGCATCCCGAAAGGATAATCGTGCACTTGGGATGCATAAATAAAGCGAAAATATTATAAATCAAAAAAAGAAGAGAAGTAACTAAAAAAATATTAAAACTAAAATGGCAGACAAAAATAAGCAAAAAAAATTATAGAGGAAACCAAGCGGCAATCGATAAGCCACAGCCACAGAGGGCGCAGACGGCAGCCAGACGCGTGCGTCGGTTGGCAAGTGAACGTGTGGCAAGTTTAAGGGCAACATTTTTGAAGCATCTGCTTTTTCGCTTTTATTCTGTTTTTATTTTGTTGTTGTGATTGCCTCTGCACTATGACTTTCTTTTTCACATATTTTTCTTCTTTTTATTGTAGTTGTTGTTTTTGTTAATGCTCTTTCACTGGGTGGTTTCTTATGTGTGCGCTTTTTAACTGTAAATAACGATGTCTGACCAAAAGAGTATAGCAGTCTATATATACATACATATGTATGGCGTAGAAATGCTTTAGGAACCAACCCTAGAGGAAACGTGAAAATTTGCTTAATTTTATTAATATTTTCAAGCATATCAGCGCTAAACTAGTGATATACTAGTTAAAAATGGACCAATTTAAATTTATTAAAAAAGTATTTGATCTTCTGTGTCATAAAATTGCTTATATTTTGATATAAAAAATTGCTTATTTTTTTTTTGATTTGAGGGTAAACATATTAGAGGCAGGTGGCAACACTTTTCAAAAATATTTTTAACTGTAGGTCTCACATATATATTTTTGGTTTCCAAACTTTTATTAAAATATTTTACTTATTTTGCTGATTTTATCAGATTAAAATTTTCAAAAGCTGGCAACCCTCCTGTTTATGAATAATTTTATCTATGATTAAACATTTTCAATTGAAGTCTCTCATATTCTAAAACATTTTTTTCAACCGAAAATTTTCAAAACTAGTGGCAACACTCTATTTTTTTGGGAATATGGAAAATATTTAATAACAGAAAAGATATTTTGCTGCCGACAAAATCGTCCCTACTTCAATGCGGTCTTTTCAGTTCACAAACGAACTCAAAAAAATATCAACTCAAAATTACTTTGCTTAACGGTAATCATTTTTATTCTCGACACTTTTCCTACAAGACCTTCACTCTCATATTTTATAACAAGAGTTGTGGCGATTTCCGGTTTCAGAGTGTCGTCGCACACACACACACACACACACCCACAAGTGCGGTTAAAAAGCGCTTCGCCCGATGGCTGACTTCAAAGGGCGATGCTTCGTTGGCAATGAATACTGATGACGATAATGATTATGCTGATGTGGTTGTTGATGATTTTGGCGCTGTTGGATTCACTGTGTCGCTGTGGCAGGGCTAATTTAATTGATTTTGCCGCTCT
The DNA here is from genome assembly GCA_037013455.1 of Ceratitis rosa. Taxonomy (NCBI): domain Eukaryota; kingdom Metazoa; phylum Arthropoda; class Insecta; order Diptera; family Tephritidae; genus Ceratitis; species Ceratitis rosa. The sequence goes on along the minus strand of JAWMAG010000054.1, from coordinate 1,590,191 downwards.
TTGCTTGCTTGCACTTTGCTTTGACATTCGAGCTGCCACAGCGTCACAGTGCACGTCAATTGAAAGCCAAAGGCAAAGGCTGGGAAGGCAGAGAAAAGTAAGATCAAGGTCGAATTAAATTATAACTCAACTATGTAAAGTAAAATAAGTGACTTAAAAGGGAAGCAATTTGCATTATCAGCAGTTATTTAAAGTGATTTGATGTTAACTGCCTTGTGCATATACGAGAACATATGCACCCAGCTGTAAGGAAGAAACTTTGTATGGATGAAAATTTAATAAAAAAATATAAAACTGGTTAAAAGCACTCAATATTGTAGACTAGTAATCCAGTAGTGGAAATGAAAAAACTGTCAGTTTAAAAATTTTCAGTGCAAGTGAACATTTCTGCGAATAAAATTGCCAACGGCGTCTACAAAGAAAATTGGCAACGTTGTTGGTACCATTTGTAAGAGACTGGATGCTCAAAACAAGCTCGATGTATGGGTGCCACATGAGTTATCGTGAAAGAACCTTATGGAGCGAATTTCCGTTTGCGCATCGCTGCCGAATCATAACAAAATCTACCCATTTCTTAAGAAGATGGTAACGGGTGATGAAAAGTGGATCACTTAAAGCAACGTCACACGAAAATGATCGTGATATAAGGGCAGTAAGACACCACAAATGGTCTACAAGTCAGGCTCGATGGTCAAGAAGGTTTTGTTGTACTTTTGGTGGGATTGGCAAGGAATCATCCACTATAATCCTACCCATATGCAGTCGCCCACTTTTGCCCAACAGAAGGGGAATCATATTTCATCAGAACAACGCTGGACTACAAACATCGATCGTGACTCGCTCCGAGGTCTTGGTTGGGAGGGTCTTATGCATGCACCGTGTCGTCCGGTCCTTGCACCAAGTTATTACCATCTGTTCCTGTCTATGGCGTATGATTTGGCTGGTGAAGAACTGGATTTGATTGAATTTTTTTGCCAAAAGGGACCTTCAAAATGGTGCATATCGGAATGCACGCTTTTAAACTTTAAAAATCTAATAAAAACGCCATTAATTTTAAATAATAGACTTTTAAAATTGACTAAACATAGCAGGTGGAAATCCGACCCGTTTATATACAGACCAGATGCTTTTTGGAATTTCGACCTACTTAATGTGTGCCAGACGAAATACTGAGTAGCACATAATTATAAACAGTTTCGATTACGACTTTTAGGAAATATAAAAATAAACAAAGAAAAGAAATTTTCAACATAAATTTTATCAAAATACTAAACACACATAGAGACCACGAACAAATGGCGAACTACGTGTTTATCAAGTGTTAGCAAGTTTAGACCGATAGAAGAGCGAAAACAAACGAGAAAAAAATAAATAAAAATTTTAAATGAAGAAAACAACCAAAAAGGAGACGATGCATAAAATTTATTACCATTTTCACTGCTACCAAAAATAAGTGTTAACAAACCATGCTCATAAAATAAATGAAAGAAAATGAGAAGTCAGAAAGTTAATACAATTTAGAGAGAGTTTGAACAAATAAAAGAAATAAAGAAGTAAAAATTAAATTTCAATAAAAATTTTAACCAAAAGATGAAGACACTGTTTGATAAAGTGAAAAAATATATGAATAGAAAATTCAAAAAATATCAATTAAGTCCATAAAATGATTTTGTTACCGCAAAGAAGGAAACCGGAGCTGTTGCTTATCCTTTGCCGGAGGTTTTATTGAATCTGAGTTTTAAATTCAGCTTCAAGGAACATTTAGCTGTTACATATGACTTTAATCTTTTTAAAACTTTGAAAACATCGTCATCTTAAGTGAAAGTAATAAAAGTTCTAGACTGGCTCATGTCAAAGCCTAAAAATGTATGGTAATGTCAGATGGTGGCTAAACTCGTTTCTACCCTTGATCGCAGAGACATAGAGGAAAACTGCTAGACAAGGTACGACTGGACAGATTACTTTTTTATACCTGAATTGGAGAATGTTGATGTGGACAACTTTTGGTTACAACAAGATGGCGTTACATGCTAAAAAGCCAACTAAACAATCAATTTATTGAAGGAAATCTTTGATGAGCGTATCTTCTGGCGTCGTGGACCTATGGCGAGGGAGGCCCAGCTGGACTATTTTTTGTGAGGTTATTTGTCTACACAGATAAACAAGAGATTATTGACGCTGTGGAAGAGTATATTCGGCGCGTTATTGTAGACATACGGCCCAAATTGCTGACAAAAAATTATCGAAAATTGGAATTTATTTGGTCACTTGCCTGAAATCGTTTATAAAACATAATTACGAAGGGTTTTCTTTATAATAAATATTAAATTATATGCTTTTTACATATTCAATAAACCCACATGGATAAAAAAAAATACCTTTTAATACAATTTATAAGGGGATGTAAGTGGATATGGAAAGGAACCGTCAGGACAAATTGTTCGTGATTTTGCAATGGCTCTATTTTGATCCAAGTTTGTCAATGTTCCCATATCGGAAAACACTTCTACCTCTCTCCTTACTCATGACAAATTCAGCATGTTATGCGGATGGCGTCCCTCGTGTCGGTTGGAGGGGTGGAGAGTATTTGCTGGGTATATTAATTTGCACAGAAAACTCAATATCAATATGTAATCAGAATATCTCTGAAATTTCATCAGAAAAAAACGAAAAAAGAAGGAATCTAAAGAAGATACCAAAAAAAAAAAATCTAAATTAAATTGCACAAATGAAGTCATATTAACACAACGAAATTGTATTCTATAGAACCCTATAAAACGTGTCTACTCTTTTGATGTAATTAATAAAACTGAAGTTAATGAATTTTTATGTCTAAAACATTTATTTTGCTTTAAAAAAACACAAAAGCCTACATACATACACGTAGGTTGTCTAGAAAATCTAAAAAATCAAAGATAATAAAAAAGCTAAACAAATACAAATGCAAAAACAACAAACAAACTGCTATTACTGTTAGTTTGATATTAAACAGTACACCCACAATGTATGTAGCTCAATTTTTGTAGACAAAGAAATTTATACCAGCTGTGAGCACTCCCCTTCATGGCAAACAAGTTCCCTCTATGGGCTAATGAGAAGAAGTTAATTTTATATCTTTCATTTTTGTGTTTTTGTTTACATTCCCAAAAAGCAAACATAAGTGCAGGCAAGAGCTTTGTAGATTATTTTCGGAGAAAATTGACTTGTTTGGTAAGCACAAATGTGTAGGAGACAGGGTACAGGGTTATCCGTTTTGCGGTTTAGAAAATAAATATAAATAAAATGCATTAAAAATTTTTTTTTTATTTAATTCGTTTTTTATTATAAAAAATAGTTTGCTTGGCATTCTATGTGAAACACTACATCATTCAAATGACCACTTCACGAAATTTTGCAAACCTCGATCACTTTGAGATAATTTCCTCGGCTGTAACTTGGAATTTTGGTTTTCAAGTGCTCAAGAGTTATCCACATAAGCGTGGTCTCCACAAAAAGAGCTCAATTGTGCCAAATGGTGCTATCTCGGTGGCCGACTGATATAGATTACGCGACCGGGAAATTTCTCTCGCAATAAAGCAATATTAGCTTGTACTATGAGTATGTGTCATGTGGCACCATTTTGTTGAAACCACATATTCTCCAAATCGTGCTCTTCAATTGCAGTTCGAATTGAAATCGCTCCGCACTGAAAGTGACAGTCTCGCCGTTGTGGTTTTTTAAAAAAGGAGGGTCCAAACACACCTCCGCGCCAAAGAACGGACCAGACCGTAAGTTTTTTTCGGTTTTTTGAGAATCGCTAAATGCGAAAATTCCTCTTACTTCCCGTACATGGCTTCAGTTGGTGTGGGAGCTGGACTTTATATGGATGTAGGTGTAAGACCAAGTGCAAAATACGCCGTAATATGCTATAAGAATGTCACAGTTCATGAGAACGATGGGAAATAAACACTCTTTTTACAGCAGCGATATTCGAGGTGCAATGATATAGTATCTTCTAAATTTCTTTTTTTGTATCAATTGCTTTAGTAGTTGGACGATTATGTGATCCTGCGTTGTCATTTTCATAAATCGTGGCTTTTAACAAAAAACAAAACATGTTTGGTTTGACAGTTTACTTTGTTATACCTCAAAATACAGCTCTGCACCCTTTAAACCACGAATTGGATAACCCTATATATTGGTAGTCATATGCATTTGAGCATATCTACGTATACATATGTATGTAGTATGTGTGTGTAGATATTTATACACTCACCCAGCTAACATGTGCAGCAACTCAAATTACCTAATTGTCTTAATTTCTAGCTTGCTTAAGGTGTTTATTAGCCCTCTCAACTCCCTTGCCCCCTCCATTCAGTGCTCATTGGGCAATTTTGCTGCTAAACAAAGCGTGTAGAAGCGGCAGTCATTAGTTGCTACATAATGCTAGTGAGGCATACATTTGTACATATGTGAGTACATGCATACATATATATGTTTATGATATATGCTTCGTTGCTGTTGCAACTAAATTACAATGCTTGTTTTCGCCTTTCCTTCCGCCCCCTTCCTGCCTTTTCACTTTCAGAACACAACAAACTAATCAATTTCATTAACTTTCAACAACAATTCCGAAAATGTTGGACGCTTGTGCTATATGCACATATATTTGTCACATTTCTGACAATCAACGCCACTGTACGAACTTACATATGTGTATCTACGTATGTATATATGCATAAGAACTCAAATTAATGCCAAGACGACCACAAGAAAAATGCTGAGGGAGGCAGAGTTCCGGGCGCTGGGGAAGCTGTGTATGCATGTACATATACATATAGGTATCTGCATTTGAGCTACAAACGGAGACAATTCGGTTCGTTCGTTTTGGTCACAATAGCAATTTTTCATTTGACTTGCATGCAATGTTGCCATTACTCATATAAATGCAGTGATACTGATGAGCATTTTCATATTTTAGTATATACGAGTATGTGTGTTCATATGTACAGCATTGTCAATGAGCTCCCTCGAATCTCAAGTGTGCTGCTGCCTCTACCGAGGGCAGTACTGTGTCTTATACCATTTCATGTATTGCTTCCTCTCGGCAGCTGCTTGGTTGTTTGATGCGCCGGCGGCGGCAACAACCGTAGCAGCTGTGTTGCTCATGTTGCACTTGTGTTATTGCTTTGCTTGCTGCATCAAGTGATTTGTAGCGTTTTGTGGAGGAAGGGCAGACAATCCATCTGTGAATCTGTTATTTTTTATTTTCGGAATTTTTTTAAAACGGTAGTGAGTCTGTTCTTTCTAGAAATCTGCTTTTCCACATGTGTACAGTAGTGAGCAAAACAAGAAACAATAATTCGAAGATTTTTGATTTCAATTTTTTTTTGTTATATCCCAAAATACACAAAAATTTTATAAAAAAAAATTCTTTATATCTCTTTCTAAAGAAAAAATATTGAATATTATTTAATACGAAAAATATTTTATGAAAGTTTACCCAAAAAAATTAAAAGAAAAAAATATGAAGTTTTAAAAAAGAAAAAAAAAGAAAATAAAAATTTGCTCCAAAAGCATTTTAATTAATAAAAAAATCACTATGAACTCAGTTATGCTCAATAGCGTAGATGGCGAAAATGCGCATAGATGTATCTATCATACATTTGTATATATGTAAGAATATTAATTTTTGATATCTCTGAAGTGAACAAGCGCATAATTTAAAAGGAATTCAATGGTTAAATTTGCAAAAAAAATTTAAAATGCACATTTTATTTATATGTATATTATATATTATAATGTCAATGTTATGAATATGTTATGTAATTTATGCAATAATAAAAAAAATGAATAATTAAATTAGCAGGTTTTTGTAAAGTATATTTTTAATTTTTAAGCAAATTTTTGCTTTATTTATTATTTAATTTTGATTATAATTTTTTATTTATTTATTTTTTTTTGTTTATATTAAACGCAGTTTAGAACATTTCGTCATAACAATTATTCATTTTATTATTATGAGAATTCTATATATTTTTATTGTTATAAATTTCTTTTTATTTTTTCACCTCAACAAGATCAAAATTAAACAAAAATAATAAATTTCGAATTAAAAATTAAAAAAAAAAATTTGCAAAAAACGGTCAATTTTTTTTTATCTTTTCTATTTCCGGTGCAGTATTGTTTTAATAAAAAAAATGATGATAAAAGTTATGTTAATGTAATAAACATGAAAGATTAGAACATTTTTCATTATGAAACTTTTTTCATTCATATTTTAAATTTTAAAATGAAACATAATTAAGCTTAAATTTTTTACTTTTTTATTTTATGATTTTTGTTCTTCTTTCGGTCAACTTTTTATTAATATATTTTTCTTAAAATAATTTATAAATTTTACGTTTTGTTCAGAGCTCTTAAGAGCCAATAAATAAATGAAATTTTTTTAATAATATTTTGATGAAAATTGGCAACATTGCAAAAATACTCTCACTACCGAAAATACCATCAAAGCAGTGAAATAATAAAAATAAATGAAATTAGTTTAGAGATATACTTCATGTTAAAGCAGTTTTGTGTTTTTGTGTGAAATAGTATTTATTATTTATCATTTCTTTGAAATAAAATATTATATAATGCAGAAAAAAATTTTTCTAGTCAAAATTTTTAAATTTAAATATCTTTTTAGTTGAAAAAACCAATGCATGAAACAATTTTTTCTGCACTATATGGAATAATTTTTTAAAAAATAATTTTGTTGTAATAAAATCATTTCTTATTTTTTTTTTTATAAATCAAAATTTAAGGAATAATAAGCTAAGTACTTTTTTGGTAATTCTTTTTTCAATTAAATTAATTCGACTTTTTTTTATTAGTAATTAAATATAAATGTCAATATTTACAAAATTACATTTTTTTTTATAAATAAAATCTTATGTACATTATTTTCTTCCAACGAAAATTGGCAACATTGAAAAACCACTCTACTCGTATGTGCAATACATAAGAACATATAGAGCGCTCACGCTGTGCGGTCTGAAAATAAAGTCAAAGGGGCAATATCCTATAATCCAAACATAAACAAAAATATTATAGACTTAATAAATTTCAATTAGGCAAGCAATGTGCATAGTCATATGCACTTACATACACGTATAAACAATTTATTTGTAGCTACATACTCGTATGTATATTTTGGCTAAGTGTCTGAAGACATGCATTCGGGATGTGCAATTTTTGAACTCTTCACAACTGTGTGTGCATTTCGAAATCGCGTGAGTACAAAGTGTGAATATTCTAGTTTCCGCTGCAGCAGGGAAAGCAGATGACTGACTTGCTGATTGCATTAAGCAAATTATAGTGTTGACGTTTAAGTAATGTGCTAGTAAATGAATGAAAGAGGAAATCATTACGGAAAATGTGCTTGAAATTATTTGCTGTGAAGAAAATAAGTTTACTAGGTAGAATTTAAAAATAATGAAATTTATGCACATTAACTGCAAGTTAATTTTTTTTCGGGAAGAAAATTGGCAACGTTGTATTGTCATGCCTTGCTCATAGTGGTGGGCAGAGAATACACGTGGTGAGTTAATCTAGTTTTAACTGGAAACTCTTCTCTCTTACTTAGATTCAAATACAAAAAAAAAAAAATGCTTAAGCATTTATAAAAGCCTCTAGAACCTTCGAAAAGCTACTCAAAATAACCAGCACAATTAGCCATGAACAATGTCAAGCTTAACTAATTTACTGGCGGTGACATCAAATTATTTTATCAAAACACAAATTGAGCAGAAATTGAGGGCGAAATACTTGAAATTAAAAAATTAAATGGAAATTAGGGTGGCAAAGCATAACCAGAAGGAAGTGCATTACGCAAATGACAAATGTGGCTGCATAAAAGTGAATTCGGGGAAATAATAAAAGACAAAAAACAAAACAAAAAAAAAAAAAACAGCTAAAACAAAACGAAGTGACAACACGCCGTTGAGGACCACTCAAGTAGAAAGATAAATGCAGAGCGTAGCGAAATTTGAAAATTTTGGAATTATTTGGCTGTCACTTTTCGGGTTACATTTTCAAAATTCACCAAAAACAATTTCAAGCTAATTTCTAACACTCTGGCGTAACGCATGCATATGAGGAGAATGTCTTTGGTATGTCTGCTGACTGACTGCCTGCAACTGAGTGGCATCTTGGGAGTGAAATCGGCATGAATGCCATAGAAATTTATGTTATGAGGGAGGCACTTAATTGATATGAATGTGTGTGTGAATGTGCGTGCGGTGGGGTGAGCTCAAAAATTTATGAGAAAGGCCATGCCATGGTGACACGGATATTTGATTATCCAAAAGTGTAGACAGCTATAAAATTTAAATATTAATGTGAGGAGAATTTTCGTATGAGCGTTTTTGGGTGCTGCTATGGCACCTGCTTTGGTGGAGGGGTATATTTTTGAATTTCCTTCCTGTGCTCTGGAGCACGTGTGCATTACCATGGTTAATTATTAGCTGACGAATGTGCGAATACCAGAATTAAGGAATATAAAAGGATTACAAGAAAATGAGAAGCCCATTACGGCAGGCTATAGATGACACTATGCAACAAAAGTTAAAAAATATCATCGAGATGTACTCTTTTTTAGCAGTTTTCCGATGAAATTAATATTTTATTATTATTTTTTTAACTAATTTTCTAATTTTATGCAACCAACCATACCAAAAGGAATTCATATGCCTAGCCTATTAAAGACAAGAAATAGCATTTTTAAACTATGCCAGAGAAATTTTTTTCTAACACTAAGAGTTAAAAGGAACGAGAGTAAGTTTGAAAAACTTTGATTCCCAATTTTTTTCTATACAAAAGAAATGGTGCGAAAAAATTTAAATATTTTCAAAATTTTTGTTGTTGAAATCTCCAAGTTAAACAAAAATATAATTTTTTTAACCCAATTAAAAAAATCTAAAAACATCTTAAAATTTTGGGAATTTTTTTCTTTTAAATAATTAATAAACTGAATTTTTTATTATTATTATAACTAGCGCTTTGTGACCGTTGAAGCGATTTTCTAAGCTCCTTTTCAACAAATGGAGGTACTTAGAAATTATTCATTTATATTTATTATAAGGAGCTTTTATTTCATGTCATAAATATACTCGGAGGATTTGACATTCCTACCGAGGGACGATCGCCGTTAGAAAAATTTATTTTTTAAAATTTTGAATGTTAATCGAATCAGCACTGTCCTTCAGAATGACAGAATGCAATCGTAACTACTTGGTTATTTTTCAATTCAATCAAAAAACTAACCAAAAAATTTTGAAAAATCTGAACAATTTTTTTTTATTAAATGCAATTTAACGAAATTTTCAAAATTTAGTATACAAATTTAATAGTAAATAATAAAATATTTATTTTTACTAAATTAAAAAAAAAAATAAAAATAAATTTCCAATTTTTTTAGGTAAGAAATCTTAGAAAAAATTGTAAGAGTTTTTTCACTGAAATTAAATTAGAGACTATTTTTTAGCATTTAATTAAACATACTTTTCTAATTTTTCAATTCAAAAACCAAAAACTTTCTATTTTTACTTTAAAAGAACTTCAAAAAACTTTTTTTCTTAAATCCAGCTTAACAAAATTTTCAGATTTTTTTCTGAAAATTTATTAGTAATTAAATAATAATTTTTACTAAAATAAAAATTAAAAAAACAAAAAAAAAATAATACTCCACTCAAACTCAATTAAAAAAAAGCATTTTAAAATTTCTTTCCTTTTCATTTAAATAATAATTCCCAATTAAAATATTGAAAAGTTTTAAAATTTTTGCTTGAAACTTGAAACCAATTAAAAATTATTCTAAAAATCTTCTAAAAAGTTTTCTTGCCATTTAAATAAATGTTTAATTAAATTTCTTATATTTATGAATAATAATTTTTTCTATTTTGTTTAAATTTTATTGTTTATTTAAATTGGTTATTTTTCGAAGTTTGTAAATATATATATGTATATAAGAAATATTTTCATTTTTAGTTGAATATTTTTATGTGTTAGTGTTGCATAGTATAGTTAAAGACACATAATATTGAGAGTTATTTGCATTCAGCAGCAGGGAATTGATACGTTTGACTTATGTATGCCTCTATAAACACGTACATATGTACATGTATGTTTGTATGTGTGACATAATTATCGAGAATTTATGCATTCCAAAGGCTTCTGCACATTTTAAAATCTCTTAACTCTCTATCCTCCAACTACTACCCGCTCCCAATATAATCCGCTTGGATGAAGCTTAAATTGTAATAAGAACTCTTCACAGTTGACTTGGGCAAGTTGAATAAACAATTTGTACAATATATTTTGCATAAATTAGATATTTTACTATTAGTGGCTGTTGAAACAATAACAACAACAGCAACAACAACATCAGCAACATTCTACCACCCGCAGCACACGAAAGTGCAATTATGCACATCGCTCCTGTCCAGTGGATGGGCGGAAAGGGTTAATTTATCAGCTGCCAGCATCAATTATTTCCAGCCTTCCGGCTTATAAATGGTGTAGAATTTGATTGCGTATTTGTGTGTGTGTGTGTGTATTTGTATATGCTTGTATGGTATGTGTAATAATTTCATTTGCCTTTGGCTGCCTTGGGTTGGGAGGGAGGATTTAGTTGTCCGAGCGGTTGCATGCTGCATAAATGTGGGCATTGGGTGGCCGCATGTGGTGTCCATAGGCATGTTGTTGCGGTTTGTGCGGTTCGCTTGCTACAACACGTTTATGCCATGCTCACATGCGGTAATGTCCATTCGTGCCATCACTAAGTTGGTCAATTGTTAAAATTAATAGTGAAATTATGTTGTTGATGTTTTCTCTTTTTATCAAAATAAATTGTGGTAATTAAAGAAATTGTTGTGTAATTAAGCGAACTGAAAATAAAAATATAATATTTTTGTGGCCTAAAGAACATGTTTGGTGCGAAATGGAATCTCTGAGAAACGATTTCGTAATGTTGTTGGGCAGAAGTGTTGGATTTTTAGACCACTTTTGTCCTGGTTTCGGTGAGCACTGCTCCGATGAGCATTTGGCGGTGTCGCATGATGATACTCATTTTACAAACAAGATGGCGTGGAGTGATCGCAACAAAATTTCATTCTAGGCTGCATGGTTTGGATTTGAGCTTTTCAACTCTTTACTGTGTTACTCCTCCGTAAAGAATTCTTCAGCGACTACGTCAATAAACAAGGTAGCATAAACTCAATGACTAGAACTCTGTAGTCTAAGCAGAGATTGTGGGCATTACTGAAGGTGCCAAGGGTAGACAGTAAAACGGCAATTACATGCGTCAACACAAAGTCCAAATGCCTTAGAACAAGTAAAAAGGCAATTAACATAGATCTTAGATCACACGGCGGTAGGAGATGATGAAAAGGCGGTTTAGCTGCCTCCCGCTAGCGAGTCTTGAAACTCCAATGTATCTTGCACTTAGATCTTCAATCTTCCTCTTTCAACCAACCAGCCATGTATATAATGAAACGTGGCCATTTCAATCAAGAGATATGTAAATGACGACCAAAATTAATAAAGGAAATGATAAGAGTTCCTAAGAAAGGTATTCTTAGAGAAGATAAGAGTTCCTAGGAAAGGTATCACCTCTAAGAATACCTTTCCTAGGAACTCTTATCATTTCCTCACAATCCTCAACGACCCGGAAAGCAATACTAATGTAAACATGCTCCATTCTCCGCGTGGCAAGATGAGTACTTAGTCAAGGGTGGTATATTTGATATAAAATATATATACGTGTATATAAGGAATCACTACAAAGAGAATCAGAGCTCAAACTTCCAAATCGGAAGCTAAGTTGGGGAAAAAATAATGTGCTCGCGACGAATAAACTATTGAAAACAAACGGGTATACAAATATAAAGACCCGCATGCCTTTCATCGGAACCGACGTTGGTCACGGGGTTAATCAAAAAGATTGTGACGAGGTATGGATCGACATAAGCAAGATGGCAGCGACGGAGATGGTATCAAAAGTGAGGACGAGAATGTGGAACTGACTGCTTGATTGACCGAAGAACGCTCCGCCACGTTCCGTGGTGTAAAGATTAACAGCGCAGGTAATACCTGAAACTTCAATACATACCTATACTGCATTTGTATTATCCATTAGGTGGATGAAAACTCAACCTGGGAGAACTGAACTATAGATAAATTAAGCTTGCTTTTATTTCTGCAGACAAGACTGCACTATTCTCTAATTATTAACATAATTTTTGAGGATTTCACTAGAGGTATGATAAGTACTATTCTAAAGCAGAGGACCTTAATTCCACTTCTGAATATTTTATACTACAGTCACTTCCACCAATTTAGTATTTATAGATTTCGCTCTTAATTTTACACAGATAAAAAAAAGAGATAAAAAAAATCTCTATCACTCTTTTTTATAATTATTTCTTTTTTTATCACTCCGAACTTCACTATTGTTTTACCCTCAGTATACGTGGGTAGTATAGTATGCCTATAAACTGCAATATTATTCAAATTAAAATGAAATTTTCACAAATGGCAAAAACGAGTATTTATTCTCCATAAAATTGTGAAATTTATTTGCAATGTGACATTTTATCCATCTACACACTGTCATGATTAAAAATTTCACTCAACCAAATAACTCTTTGATGAATTTAATTGAAACTGTAAAAACAAACATGAAATGCAAACAACAAAAATTACAACAACATAAACAATAACAACTACCAACAACATCATCATCAAAGTACAAATAATGCTAATAAATACATCAACATTGATGTCGACAAACTGTGTGATGCTGGATTTATTTACTAGTCTTTTACACATCTCTGCAGAGTCAAGTATGTATGTATATATGTATTCATTTGTATACATAAAAATGCCGAATTCGTAACGAGGAAATGACTGCTAATAAAGTGCATAGTATATCCGGCAAAAGTAACAAATGTATGTACATATATAAAAAATCGAAAATTTCCTAAATGTATTTTTTACGTATGCTTTCCGCAGTAAAACGTACTAGTTCAAAACTACTTTAATTAGTGTGATAAGCGAGCTGATGTATCTTCATAATTGTGACCTCGGCGGGTTGGGGGTTGAAGAATTTACCGGCGGTAAGACATATGGGATATGTATGTCATAAGCGTCGACTAAAATCCAAACGACCAGGACTTTTTCCCGGTCAATGACACGAGGCGTGACACAATATTGAAGAAAACAAATTACGGTTACAAAAACAACAACAGTCCTACAATTGTACATTTTTCGACACAATCTGCTTGTCTAATCATAGAATGTTCTATGAGAAGGTAATTTGTTAAAAATATACTAGTCTTATAGTAGTTCAAAATGGGAAGAAGATAACTAGTTAATTTTTCTAAGAAAGGATATGCCTCATAAATCAAGCCGCCTCCCCTTTTTATTATACAGATAATTAGTGACGCTTGGCTGTGACCAAGGTGGCAATTGTACTGAATATATATATATATATAATTGGCGCTTTGTAACCGCTGAAGCGATTTTCGGCCGAGCTCCTCCTCCAAGTTGTGGTTTTGCGTCCCGATAGCCGAGTGGTTAGCATTGCGTACTGACATTCCGAACACTCGGGTTCATATCCCAGTGCCAGCAACATCCAAAAGCTATGGAAAATTAATTTAAATAAAAAAATAAGTTAAATTTTCTAATTGCGGTCGCCCCTCGGCAGGGAATGTCCACCCCTCCGAGTGTATTTCGGACATGAAATAAAAGGCTCCTCGAAAAAAAACCATCAGCCGTTCGGAGGCGGCTTAGTATAAACTGTAGGTCCCTCCATTTGTACTGAATATACTAGTTCAAAATTAAAAAAAATTGTAATGAATATACTAGTCTTATACTGGTCCAAAATTGAAAGGGAGATAGCTAGTTAATTTTTGTAAAAAAAAAATATCTGCCTAAAAAATTAAGCCGGCTGTCTATTTTACTATAAAACTAACTGGCATGGCCTGGTTGTGACCTAGGAGGTGACAATTGTCAGAAACCTACTACTCGTATACCAGTTCAAAGTGGCGAAAATATTACCAGTTCAATTTTGAAACAAAGCCTATACATTTTTCTAAAATTAGTTTGTAAGACAAAATTCAAAATATTTAAAATATATAAAACATATTTTAAAAAATAAAGCTCTTAAGCACCAAAAAATTTTAGATTTTTAAATTATATATATATACATATTTAGAAAAAAAACGAACAGCTAATGGAATGAATTCAAATAAGATATTAAAAATTATGTTGAAATGTTGAAAATTATGTGGTACTAGTTTGATGTTTTTCGGACTATTGTGATTTCACCTAGAAAATTCTAGTGATAAAGTAGTACTTTTTCTAACCAACTTGTAGTTTCACTGTAGGATAGTAGCTCTTTGTATTTCTGTATATTTGTGTATATGTATTGGTATATTTGACCGTCATTTCACCTCCCTTCTTTCATTACAACTCTCAAAAACACCAAACTGGCTAGATGAGCTCGGAATGGAGTACCGTACAGCCTAAAATAAACTACTTTTATATAAAAACATACACATGTATGTACCTATGTTATATGTATTGCAAGCATGTTTGTCTGTCAGTATGTGTCCGAAGGCTCAACTATGTTGCCATTAGATTTTACCTGTTTGCTGTCAAGTGCACTCGAGAGTAAATAAACTCCAGTTCACATTTGCTTATTTATTGTAGGTTGGAATTGTCAAAGTAATATTTCAACGCTGCCAGTCAACCAAAGGAGAAGGAGTAAATATTTACGAGCAAGGGATTGTCCTTTTATGAAATTATTTTTCCTAAAAAGGGCGAATTTTCCATATAAAGCATTGTTGCCAATTTTCAGCAAACTACAATGCTTTGCAAATAAATTTATATTTCAGCTTGCTACGCCACAAATTCGAACAAAATGTTTATATATCATTTTCACAAAAGTATCAAAGTAACAATTGTACGAAATTAAGTTTTATCTCTGCAGAATTGTAAGATTTTAATTTTCCACTTTGATGCAATCACACAATACTCACACTCTCACTCTCGAAATATTTGCGATGGTAACTTAATTAGCAACGCAGCTGTTCCCATTGACGGAAGTAGTGTTTGACACGTAAGGTTGAAGTAGAAGAAGAGGAGAAAGAAGGAAAGGGACTGTAATTTAGTATGACAATGCGTGCGTTTGGCCATTAGGGGAGTATGGTATATCCATATAGGAAATTGTATACCCAACAAATCACTAACAAATTTGTAGAGATAGCAAAGTGGCAGCAACACTCTGGATGTGCAACAATATAAACCGGTAAATTATTGTGCGTGCCACACAAACTGCATTAAGCGTTTATGGACAGGTTGTGGATAGTAACTTTGGTAGCAAGTATGCATTTCCGCTAACAGGTAATAAAAATGAGAAACAGATGTTAGTGTCGCCACCGTTGCCGCAGAAAGGTTATGCAACACTTGTCTGTGCGTGGCTAAAAATTATAAAATTCACATTGCAAGAAGAAATCTCTGTCGTTTTTTCACCATCATTTACGCATATTACAATATTTGTGTGCTTGCGGCAGCCGCAACTTGTTGACAAGATTTGCGATTTGCCAATCAATGATGTTATGATTACAGTGGGGAGAAATTATGATATGGTTTTAAGGAATTTTTACAAAAAAAAAAAAAAAAAAAAAATATAAAATCAATAAACAACATAAAATAAAATAAATATAGAAAAATAAAATAATAAAAAAATAAAATAATTTTAAAAGATTCAAAATTAAAAAAACAACAAACAGAAATGAAATAAAGTGAAACAAAATATATGATAAAAAAATTAAATTAAATATAATAAAACAATATAAAATTAAAAAAAAATTACAGTAAAAAAACAAAATTGAAAGATACAGTAAAAATTAAATTATATAATATTAAATAATAAATTAAAAAAATCAAATAAAATTAATTAAAATAAAACAAAATCTATTAAAATATATATAAAATAAAATAAAACAAATTATATGAAATTACACTTAATTCAATCACGTAAAATAAAATAAAATAACAAAATGTAAACAGATAAAATAAAATAAAAAAAAACATTTAAATAAAAAGTAAATTATAATAAAATGTAACAATGTATTAGAATATAATAAAATAAAATTATTAAAATTAAATAAATAGTAAAATGTAATATAATATAATAAATTAATATAATATAATATAAACTTGAATTGATCTGAAATGAATTATATTAATACCATGATAATAATATTAATATAAAAAAAAATAAAATAAGGTAAAAAAAAATAATTAAAAATTTTAAATAAGATGAAAAACATAAAATAAAATAAAATTTAATTAAATCCAAAAAATATATTAAATTACCTACATACAAATAAAACAAAATAAAAAAATGTAATAGGATAAAATAATATAAAATAAGATAAAAAAAAACAATTAATTAAAAAATAAATAAAACATAATAAAATAAAAATAATAGGTATAAAATAAAATTAAAAAAATTATTAAAATTACATAAATAGTAAAATGTAATATAATATAATAAAATAAAAAATTTAAAATAAAATAAAATTGAATTGGACTGAAATAAATTATATTAATACAAATAATAATAATAATTAATATAAATTATATTTAAATAAATTAAAAAAAATAAGTAAAAAAATTAAATAAGATGGAAAAACATAAAATAAAATAAAATTTAATTGAATCCAAAAATTATATTAAATTACATACAAATAAAATAAAATAAAATAAAATATAAATAAATAAAATTAAATAAAATAAATTATTTTATCTTAAGACCAAAAAAAATAAAAAAAAAGTTGTTTTTATGCATATATGTACATATACATGATCCACTGTACAGCATATAATTTATATAGACGTGCGAGGAAAATTCCAACACCAGCTGCGATATTAAAACAACACTTCGTGAAGTGGTTTGTTGTGGTAGCAAAGTCTTCAGTGTTGCAAAATTTTGAAACATTACTTGGTTGAAATAAATGAGCTATTTTTTTTTCTTTTTATGTATTTAGAGTTTTATACCATCTTCAAACAGAAGACGCTGCCAAGTTTAGACTTCTGCGCTTCACACTCGTTGGGTGTACTTTTCAGATATTTTAAAGACGAGATATGACCGACGATTTTGTAACTAGGTACATACACACATACATAGATATTTCATCACCATACTCTAACAAACTTAAAAGACACTGACTTTTTCTATATTTCAATAGGCACTAAGGTAACAATACCGCTACCGCTGATTTCATTGTGTAAATCAAAAGCACAAAACATTAAAAGAGAATAAATAAATCGTGAAAGTAGAGGAAAAGAAGATAAATTACATAAAAAGGAAAATAAAACGGCATAGCATATATTCGCTACGATCGAAGAGCACTAAATAACGCATGTTTACTTGAATGTTTGTATAGTATATGTATATATAATTATAAACAATTAAGTTACGTCATTTACAAAATTAAATCAGTGACAAAATATTTATATTCATACGATTATAGGTATCTCTATATATATCTATATGATTATGCAAATGCGATTTTTATCGGACCTAAATATAAATAAAAGCGATAAATTATTTTTAAGAAACAAAAAACGATGCCCGTATAAAATTGTAGTTTGAAAAAAAAAAAAATTAAATTTCAGAATTTGACCACTTTTCATTCTGGTTCATACAATGTACATACAAATGTATATACTTATGTACATAATAAATTCGTTAGGACATCTAATAATTATGTACGAGCTCATATGTTGCATTTGTATAAAGAGAAACAAGCTTGCGAACATCAAATTAACAATGACTTGAATGAAGTGTGGCACACATGTTGCACGACTGATATGCCATAGATATGGTACATACGTATACAGATGTATTCAGGGTGTCGCTTTGGCTTATTGGTGTAGAAAAATAATGAAAATAATCTATAAAAAGCTAAAATAAAATTAAAAACTAAATAATATGAAATATTATGTTATGTTAAATAAAAAATCAAGATCTAAACTTTAATAAAATAAAATAAATTAAAATATAAAAAAATAAAATTAAAATATAAAAAAATAAAATTAAATTCTATTAATTAATTAGATTGAAATGAAAATTAACATTAAAATATTAAACTTTTATTACAAAATAAAAATAAGTTAAATATTGTAAATTAAATAAGAAAATTAAATAAAATTTAAGAAATTGAAATTAAAATAAATTAAACAAAAAAAAAATAAAATATAGCAAAAAAATTAATATAATAAAATGAATTCAAAAAAGTAAAATAAAATATTAAAAAATTATATGAATTAGAATAAGAAACGATATAAAAAACTAAATAATATAAAATTATAATTATCTAAAAAATAAAAAAAATATATAAAGTAAAATAAAAAAAAAATAAATAAAAATAATACAAGTTAAAATAATTAAATTGGAATTAAATAAAGTAAAATAAAAAAATTAAATATTAAATAAAAAAGTATAGCAAAAAAAAATTATTTAAAATAAAATGAAAATTAAATTAAAAGAAAAAATAGCAAACTCAATTAAATAACGTAAAATAAGATAAAGTAAACAATTACAATTATATAATTTGAAATTAAAGAAATTATAATAAAATTAAATAAAAGATAAAATAAAACAAACAAGAAGTAAAATTAATTAATTAATTAAATAAAAACGAGATAAATTAAAAGAAAAAATGAGTTAAAATTGAATAAATAAAAAAAAAATAACTTAAAAAAAGGCTAAGAAAAATTAAAATTATTAATTAAATAAAATTAAATTAAATTTCAATTCACAACCACCCATTTATAATTTTTTCCTCTCAAATCACATTTAATTTTTATTACATTATTCGCAAAATTGAATATTAGCATTATGTGTTTTTACATATTTTCGCTGGCAACGCAAAATACACAATTTTTATATGCACATATGTACATATGTATAATGATGATGTTTTATATATAAGTATGTATTCGTATGAATGGACTTATGGGTGAGTTTTACAATACAAACAATATACTGATATCTACATATGAAAGCAGCTGCCAAACCATGAGACACTTTTCAATTAGCTAACAGTAGCACAAATTGGAGCCCCAATAAGCATACATAAATATGTATGTATATGAGTAAAGCAATAAATAAAATTAATGCCACAATGAAGCTACAAATGTCTATGTATACATACTCGTATATACCAACATATTTACAAATGAGTATATAGAATTTTTTATAAATAAGTTGAAAAATACAAAAACACTGAAACGACTGGCTGAAATAGTGAATGGTTGCCATAAAGTTACATGTAGTATATATATGTGTATGTATGTCTGTCACAAACTGTTGGCATCAACATTGCGCCTATAATATTTTTTTTAATATTATTTAATTTCTAAGCACACTTCTTCCCCTCTTCATTAAATTCTGTTTTATAAATTGCTAGCGTGAGACGTGTTCGAAGGCAAATTTCGTGCTTGAAAATAAATTAGTGTAGCTTTTAATTTTTGTTAAACTGCAGCAACAATGTAAGCATCAAGGGTTAATTAATTTTGAGAATTTAGGCAAATTATTCATGCCTGAATGGTGGGACTTTTGCGAAGGCAACAGTATAACTTTTACTTAACATATTTAAATGGTATACACTTTGCTTTCGTATATGATTTTTATATATTTTTCATTTTATTTATAAAAAAAAAAATGTATTTTGATGGCCACTAATGTGAAAATAATTTTTTTGCCATGGCTTTAAGCGTCTGTGACCCAGGTGATGGGCGTACGCACGACTGTGTGTGCATGTGTGGGCGCACTTCTGCTAAGGTGATTGAACGCTAACACATTTGCTCTGACATAAGCTGAAATATTATATATATTTTTTTCATGAATATAAGTATATAAGATACATATGTGTGTGTATCATATACAAAGGAATGTATACTTAAATATTCTATAATTCAAGCACTCAATCAACAATATACTTTTGTATGTTTATAAATAGTTTAACAATAAAATTTTTTTGCTCTTTTTGCTTTGGTTACCGCCAGCATGTCTCTCTGTCTGTCTGCCTGTTTCTTTATTTTTTCTCAATCCAACTGTTTGTTGACACATTCATTGGAAAATTTTTATTATGATTCTTGCTGACAAAATATTTTTACCGATTAGTGAAAACACTTGCGTTTATACGTTCTAAGGCACGAGCGTAACAAAAATATTAAATGAATGTCATATGGAATGAGATATGTGTATGTCTTAAGATGAACAGATATAAAAATTAAATAAATCATAAGAAAAAAATAATGACTTTAAAATTTAAAAATTAAATACATGTTAATTAAATTAAACAAAAAAAAATTAATGAAAACAATTAGGCGAAATAAAATAAAAAATAAAATAAATTAGTTTCATAATTTAAATCAAATAAAAAACACTACAAAATATCATAAATTAGAAAAAAAAAATAAAACAAATTATTTTCAAGCAATTAAATACAGCAAAAATTAAATTAAATTAAAAAAAAAAATAGAATTAAATAACTTAAACAAGTTAAAATGAAACGAAATAAAATAAAATATAAATAATGCAATTTAAATGAAAAAAATACAATAAAATAAAATAAATAAAAATATATTTAATAAAATTTATTTAAATCAAATAAAATGACAATAAATAAAGTAAAATAAAATAAAATTAAATACAATAAAATAAAATATATAAAAATATATTTAATATAATTAATTTTAATCAAATAAAATAACGTTAAATAAAATAAAATAAAACAAAATAAAGTCTAATAAAAGGTAGTCGATTATTTTTGCAACAGATAACGTTCTATAGGTGCGTTTGGATTGCTTCAGATGGCGCTAGATTGAGGATATTTTGCCAGACCGAATTTCCATCTGCAAATCACTGCCAATAGGAACAAGGGTTTTTACGAGAGGGGTAAAAAGTTATCGAGCAAAACGGTGCAAATTTGACATAAATCGGATAATTCCGGATAATATTGTAAATAAAGCTTTCAATTTTAATAAATAAATAAAAATAATGGATTACTTTTTACTAGACATTTTATTTTATTTAAATTAATTTTATTTAATATATTTTTATTTATTTTGCATCTTTTTTTATTTAATTTTATTTATTTAATATGATTTATTTTTATTTTATTTTATTTCGTTTTACTTATATTATATATTATTATAAATATTTATTTACTTTTTTTGCAGAAATGTTTTGTTTTCGGTAATTATTTTGCTTTCAATAATTATTTATTTAATCATATTTTTTCATAATTTTTATTTTATTTTTTTTTTTTGCTTTTCTTTCATTATGAATACAAGTTTATTGTGCTCTGCTGCCTCTATTGTTTGCCCACATACCACTCGCCCGCCCACGGCTTTATGTCATTCTAAATTGCCAAAACGTGACTTTCTGTAATTCATTTATTTATTTTCTTTTATTAAATTTGGAGTTACGTCGCGTACAGTCGAATGTGACATTGAGTGCTTTTAATTGAGAAGTGTTTGTTGGCATTTTATTTTTACTTTTATTGGTTTCCGTAAAATAAAATAAAAAAATTGAATACACATTGGAGGCAAGTCTTTGGATGATCGATGATGGGATTTTATACATATTTTTTTTTTGGAAATTGCAAAAATTCTATGGTTATCGTTTAAAAAACAAGAAAAAATTATTTAAGTATGTACGAAAGTCGAATAATATTCTACATAGTTTAAATGTAAATAAATATATGTATGCACACGCATATGCGCCTCTAATTTTTATTATGCCTATTCAAATAGGTATGCATGTATATATATGTATATCAACCTAATTGTAATAAAATTGTGACAATTTCAGGCAATTAAAAAATATTTGAGTAATTGTTTTAATGTCAACATAAAAAATTCCAACATAAAACTGCAACTAAATATATGTTGATATGTACATATGCAAGTACATATGTAGGTCTGAGTTTGTCGTGAAAGTGTGCAACGAATGTATTACATATATGTATTTGACAAATGAGAATGAGTGAATGAAAGTGTAAATGAACTGCGAGAATTTTTTAATTATATACATTCATACATATGTATGTATATACTGCATAACTTAAATGCGTATGAATGAGGTGCTTCTATGATTTTGGTGAAAATTCTTCACATAGTTTAACGCTCAATTAGATGTAGAGGCGGCAAATAAGTCAACTTTTTATTTCGTTTGTGTAATAAAATAAAATAAAAAAAAATATAAAATAAAAATTTAAATAAATGAAATAAAAATATAAAATAAAAATTTAAATAAATTAAATAAAAACATAAATTAAAAGATAATAAAAATATATTGAATATAAAAACATGTAAAACGCAATTTAAAAATTAATGAAAATAAATTTAAAAAATATATTTAAATGAAATAAATAAAATATAATTAATTAAATAAAAAAAACCTTAGGACTAAATAAAATAAAATATAAGAATAAAAAAATTAATAAAATAAAATGAAATACTAATCAATAGAAAATTATTATATTACGCAGAATGAACAAAATAAAAGAACACAATCAAATGGAATAAAAATGGAAAAAAATTTATTAAATAAAAAAAAATCACCACAACTGAAATTAATATAGTATAAAATAAAAATAAAATAAAATAAAATTAAATGAATGAATAAAATAAAAACAAAATTAAACGACAATAAATATTAAAAATATTTAAATAAAATAAATTGAAAGACAAAAAGAAATAAATAAATAGAATTGAATAACTTAAAATAAAATAATATGTAAAATAAATAAAATATAATTTAAAAAATAAAGTATAATACTATAATACTAAATATAATAATTTGAAAAAAAAAAACAATAAATAACATAAAACAAAAGATAATAAAAATATGTAAATATTTCAAAAAAATTAAGTATATATAAAATAAAACAAACTAAAATAAAATAAAATTTAAAATATTAACTTTATGTTCTTAAGACCAAATTATAGTTAAAAAAGACAAAATTAAATCAAGTATAAAATAAAATGAAATGTATAATGTAAAATATATAAAATTAAGAAAATACAATTTCAAAAATAAAAATATAAAAAATTCCGTAGAATGAACAAAATGAAAGAACTGAACTGAAAAAAATATTTTTTTTTCCAAACATCAAATCACTATAAATGAAATTAGAATAGAAAAAAATTTAAAATAAAATTAAATTATAAAGCTTAAAATAAAATAATATGTTAAATTAATTAAATATAATTTGAAAATAAAATAGATATTTAAAATAAAAAAATAATAATTTAAAAATATAAATAAAAAATGAAATGCAGGAAATAAAATAGATATTTAAAATAAAAAAACAAATATTTTAAAAATATAAATAGAAAAACAAAATGAAAGAAATAAAATGTAATAAAACTTTGTTTTATTTAATTAAAAAATCACACAAAATGGAACTAAAACAAATTTAAATGAATAAAAAAAATTAATTAAATTTTATAATAAAATAAAGTTAAATTATATAATATAAAATAAAATAAAATAAAAATATATATAATAAATACAATAAATTCAATTAAAAAATAGATTCGAATAAACATTTAAATAAGGCAAAACAAATATTATGTTTAAATAAAATAAAGTACAATAAATTGCAAATGTATTAAAATAAAATTGAACAAAATATTATATTAAAAAATCACCATAAATGAAATTAAAATAGAAAATAAAATAAGGAACACAAAAAAATAAAATAAAATAAAAATGGGTAATTCCACAAAACCAAAATGAGTACTATTTTTAATTGTTTATTGCCCGCAATTAACTTTCTTTTTATAGCATAATTACATTTTTATTACTTCTATTCTTTTGTAATGTCTTTCGTATACAAAATTTCGCGTATACCTATTATAGCGAAAGTGATGCCCTTTGGCTAAGCAAACATACATATATTTTATATTTATGCATATGAGTGGTTTTATATAAATATAAATATGCATATATGATGTTATGATTTTACATTTAGATTACTCGGTCAAACAGACACATGGCGATTCATATATGTACATACAACATACATACATATATGTATATTTATAACTTGTGAAATGTCGTCTGAACTGAAGTAGGAAGGTGGCTATGACGACCATGAGAACTATGCTGAAGCCGCATGCACTCATATAATATGGCTTGTGTGTACATACGAAAATATATATATTTTTAAGTAAGTGTAAATACATATGTATATATAAATGTGACATGCTCTGCTTTCGTAGTTTTAGGCGAAATATTATTTTGAAATGCTTTGAGTAAAGACAATGACCTGAGTCTTAATAGCACGCCTAAAATACACATGAAAAATTCGTGGTAATAATAAAGAAAGAAATTAAACAATTTCACCGTGAAAAATCGCAGGTTTGTAATTAGAAATTGCTAAACAATGAGAAGTTTTTTTTTTCGCACAGCCCAAAAACTGGTTGTAAATTTAAATTTCTGCACATTCATGCATGCCTGCGTATGTATGTATGTTTGTTTGGTATATTTTTTAAATGCGTGTTGGCACAATTATGGAATTTCTTGCTAACATAATTTCATGCCATTAAGTATTTTTTGTTTATTTTATTTTTATTTGACTATAATGTGTGCCTACATGCACACAATGAAATATATATGTATTTACTTGAATGTATATAATGTGGGAATGGTGTTATGATGCCAATGTTTGTCGCTTTGTGAACAAAATAAACATAAATTGCAGATACCATTTCAATTTCAGATAAGAATTTTTTTAGCAAAATATAATAGTTTTTTTAAGTTTATACTAATTTTAATATTTTTGTAATTAATTTTTGAAATAAAAACTAGTTCTTCAACTGACATTACATATGTACCATACATAACAATTAGGGAAGAGAGCTTCAAAAGAGAGCTACACAAGTTGCTACTTTTGTAGGCTACATAAAAGGTTTTTTATATTGAGCTGAATATATGTAAGTATGCTGTTATATCTGTTTATTATACTTATACAGTATATATGTACATACATATGTAAGTGTATATGTACATTTCACTATAATATTGTTTTCACTCGCCACTCTATACGCGATCCAGGCCGAAACGCAACACATGTGTCGAGTTGATTTGATCGTGGGTGACGTTTGATGGTCACATGATATGGTGCCAAACTGTCACAAGTGGTGAAAATGTGTCATTGTCCATTAAGAAAAATTACGCTATAGAATACAAAGTAAAATGAATGAAAATGAAATGAAATTAATTGAAACAATGAGAGGGAAAAATAAATAAAAATTAATTGAAATTAAAATAAAAATAAAAACATAAGAAAAAATAATTAAAAATAAAAATAAAAACATTAGAAAAAATAATTAAAAATAAAAATAAAAAAATATAAAACAAACAAAAAAAAACATATAAAAATCAATAAATAAAAAATATGAAAAAATAATAATAATAAAAAATAGAACCTAATTAAAAAGTACTACGAAATAATTCAAGCAAAAAAAATTAATTAATAGAGTGAAATTAAATAAAATGGAAAAAAATAAAGTAATTAAAATAATTAAAGTAAATTAATAAAGTGGTTAAAATATAAGAAAGTTTTTATATATTTATATATAATTGGCGTTTTGTAGCCGTATAGTGAAGTAAAATAAAAAAAAAATGTAAAAAAAAAACAAAAAATTAAATAAAAAATTATATTGTCAAATAATATAAACCGAAAAAAGAATATAATAAAATAGTATCAAATAAAATTAAATAATATAATACAAAATTAAATAAAAAATCATAAAGTATAATTAAAACAATAAAATAAAATAAAATATAATAAAGTATGGTATATATGTAGGTATATATAATTGGCGCTTTGTAACCGTATGTAAAATAAAAAAATTAAATAAAAAATTATAATGCAAAATACAATAAAAAATAATAAAATATAATAATGTAAAATAATATAAACCGCAAAAAATAATATAATAAAAAAATATCAAATAAAATTAAATAATATAACCCAAAATTAAATAAAAAAACATAAGTACAATTAAAGCAATTAGATAAACAGCAAAAAATAAAAATGAAATAAATTAGAATAAAATAAAATAAACAATTGTAATTAAAATAAAATAAATAAAATTAAATAAAATAACACAAAATAAAAAAAAGAACAGAAATAAAAATTAAATAAAAAAGTTTCATACAAATAAAACACAATATAATTAAAATTAAAAATAAAATAAAACAAAATAAGATTAATAAATAATAATAAATAAGATAAAATAGAATAAATAAACTTAAATAAAATAAAATAAAGTAAATCAAATAAATTAAATTATATAATAAGATAAAAAAAAATAAAATAAAATATAATAAAAATAAAATTAAACAATAAACTAAAATAAAATTAATAAATAATTAAATATTTTCAAATTAATTAAAATAAATATAAAAAAATTGAATGGAAAAAAATGAAAATAAAATAAAATGAAGAAAAACAAAATAAAATAAAATCAAATATATTAAATTATATTTAATCATACAAAATAAAATAAAACAAAATAAAATATAATATAATAAAAATAAACTTAAACAATAAACTAAAATAAAATTAATAAATAATTAAATATTTGCAAATTAATTAAAAAAAATATAAAAAAATTGAATGCAAAAAAGCGAAAATAAAAATAAAATGAAATAAAATAGAATTTAATGTAATTTATGTAAAAAAAACAAAAACAATTGAGCCACAATTTTAAAATGAATTCATAAATATGTGAAATAGTTTTAAGCATTTCAGTCATACATGAAGATAAGCATAATTTACTGCCAATTATTTGCATTATTCAGCAAACAGGTATGCAATAACTGACAACCTTCGCTCGTCACTCATACCGCGGTTACTCAACTGCCGTACCAATTACGCATTGCAAACTTAAGCATTAAAAGCAGGCTCAACTCGACTGGTGCATTTGTTTTTTGTGTTTTTTTTTTTGCAGTTGAAAACTAGTTTTAGTTTAATATTTTACTTCTTTCTCAACTCTAATTTTAACAATTGCATAAAGTTGCAGCAAGTGTAGTAATTGTGGCAAATTAGCGCCACCAAATGGTGTCAAAAAAAAGTACATAAAAATGTTGCAAAGGCAAAAAAAAAAAAAAAAATAAAGACAAAGAGATTTTCAGCGATATAAAAGTGGCAATGTAAAAAAAATAAAAAATAAAATTAACTAAAAGGTGCACTTTTGAATGGAGGAAAAACCTTGAAAGTGCTGAAATGGCTTAAATGCAGCTAAAATATTTTTGTGGTTAAAAAATCGTGAGTTATACGCAAAACAGAAAACAATAAAATAAAAAAATAAAGAAATGAACGCAGTGTGGAATTTTTTACTTGTAGAATTTCGTTTTTTTTTTTAGTGCATTGCTGAATTGAAATGAGTTTTATTTTATTTTTATATTTTTTGAACTTCGCTTGCTTATGAAAATTCAACTTTTTTTAGGAAAAATCAACGAAGAGTAGTCGTACTTATGAACGCAGTAAAAGCTAATTGAAAACAATGATATATATGTATGTACATACATATATGTATGCATTTCATTCGCGTAGAACAATCATAAAAGAGGGTTACCATTACGACAATTACAATTGTTTTCAATTATTTTAATTTTTTAATTATTTGACTAAAATTGTATTTTACTAAACGTAAGTAGTAAAGAATTATTGGTAGCATATTTTTTTTAGTCCGGGAAAAGAAGTGATATCTCTCCTTGATCTTTTTCTCTATTATTTTATCTTCCTATTAATATTTAACGTCCAGTTTAAGTTTAATTTAAAATAAATTTCGCTAATTGAAGTTGTCAGAAGTAATGATAAATTAAAAAAAAAATATATGTATGTATATTGGTTTGCTTTGCAAAAGTTGGTAACTCTGTAAAACTACAATCATGCTTTCGTTCGTAAGAATAGGCAACTTGGAACTTATATATTCAAATTTCCACAGTAGTCTCTCGCTAATTAGAACTTCTAAAAAATATTTATTTGCATAGTCCGGTAAATATTAAAAAATAATAATTTCGAGTTAATAAAACTGTGGAGAATTCCACTAATTGTCAAAATAAAAAATAAGAAAACTCAAATAAGTACCTAATTAGATACACTAATGTACCTAATTGAATAGAAATATGTACCTAAATCAATTTTTCAACTTTAAGGGTTTTTTGAAGAAAAAAAGAGCTCAAAAATTTAACACGTAGCTAATTAAATACTTAAAAGTGCTGCAATTTCACAGAAATGTGTACCTAATTAGGTATACAATTTTAGAATTCAAATACAGAAGTAACATGAACTTAATTGGATTCACTAATGTGCTCAATTTTATAGAAATGAGCACCTAATTATGTATTCACAGTTAGGGTTAAAGTTAAGTTAATAATAAATAACTGAAATATGTACCTAATTACATACACTGATGTACCCCTAGTCAAGAATAGTACCTAATAAGGCACACATATGTATGTATGTAGGCTTTTTAAAGGGAAAAGGAGTGTCTACAATTTGGGAGAATTTTTTTTAGGTTTCGAATAAAGCAAATAATTTTTTTTTTGAAAAGTTCAATGTTCGTAATTATTTAAAAAAAACTCGAGTTCGAGTGTAAGAATTTATGTTTATTTTTTTTTTTTTTGGTTTTTAAAGAATGTTCATAGTAAATTTTTTAAATATGGTATTTCTGAAAGAATTAATGTATTTTAAAAATCTTCCGAAATGATTAAAATAAAGAATTAATAAAATGACATATTTTTTAAATTCATATTGAATGCTTTTTTTTTTGTTTTTTTTTTGTTTTTTTTTGGTAACTCTTCCAATAGTTTACTATATTTTGTGGATAAAATGAAAAAAAAAAAAAAAATTAATAATAATTAATTTGTAATTTTTCATTTTAATTTTTATCTTTTTGGTTACACACAGGCTAAGTTTAAGAATAATTTAGTTCCAAAAAAATACCTCAAAATCAATTTTTATAACTTATCAACAGTTCACTGTACTTATTAAATTTATTTATGCAAATAATAATTTTGCTTTTGCTTGTGTCTCTTGCGACTCACCTGTGCGCAAAATGCTGTTAAAATTAATCCAATGAGTAAGTTTCGTTGTAGTTGTATGTTGGGCTGTTGCCGTTGTTGCTGCTGCTGCTGCTGCTGCTGCTTACTGCATGACGTTGTCTGCTGCATTTCGTATTGTTTGTGTTGTTGTTGTTGAATTTGCTTTTGTATTCGAAATGTTGTTTTTGTTGCTACTTTACTCACTGCTTTACTACTGCACACACTCATAGTAGTGTCGGCGGCGTTTGACTGTGTTGGTAGCATTGTTGTTGCCGCCTTTTTAGCAGACAAATCGCTGCTGCTGTTGCTCATTTTGTTGGCTGTCATTTTCAGACGCGCAACCAGCAAAAAACTTTTTATTCAACTCTCCTTTGAGTGGTGGAGATTTTGTTATTTTTTCGCACTTTTCTACTATTTTTTTATTTTCTTACTTTTATGTTGCTTTTGTTGTTGGCATTTGTTATAAATTTTTAATTTCACTTTTTTCCACTACTCATCATCATTTCCTAAGATTAAATTTCTTTTTCTTCTTTTTTGCAATTATTATTACTTTTTTTATTATTATTATTTTAATGGTAAGAAATGCGTTTTGGAAATTTGTGCGTTATTTTTTTCTGTTAATTATTTTTAGTTTTCTTTACTTTGAGCGATTGCATGATTTCGGTTTTCTTTTACACTATTTTCGTATTTTTTTTTTCAATTAAATACTTTTTCACTTTACTGATATGTAAAATTCGTACTCAGCTGCTGTTGGGAGTAAAAAAAATGAAAACATTAATAAAAAATAAAAATGAATAAAACTAATAAAAAGAAATAAAGGAAAAATTGAATAAACAAAAATTTGTAATTAAAAATTTATTAAAAAAATTAATAAAGAATTATTCACTAAAAAAAATAATAAATAAATCTGCTTGAGTTTGCAAAAAAAAAAACTAGCTTTTTCATTTGTTGTTTTTGTATTGTATTGTAGTATTTTTTAAGCCAACACAAGCGAGCTCAAGCGCGTTTTGAAGTTTAGTCTCTCTCTCTCTCTCTCTCTCTCTCTCTCGGCAACTGTCGTGCTCTTTTACCAACATTTATCGTATTTTTGTTTTGTTTTTATTTGCAAACACATTTATGTGTGTAAGTATTTGTATGTGCCTTTGGCATTTCTATGGTTTCACATTCAAGCCACTCTTCATTTACTCATCACCGCATTTTTTTTCCTTTTTGCTTTCTTTGTTGATCGCACAAAACGTTTTGTTGTTGTATATAAAAAAATAATAATTTCACTTTAAATACTATGCTGTCACATTTCCATTGAGCTGAATGCACACAATTGAAATTATAAATCACAATAAAATTTAACTACATGCACAGTTGGCGCAACAAAAGGAAAACTAGCTGCTAGTTGGCACTCTCCCCACACACTTAGCCAGCGCAACGGAATGTATACATGCCTGCTAGCTCACACAGTAGTTAGTAGTGGCTGAGAGCGATCATGAGTGACTCTGTTGTTGGCCAGACGACAGCTGACTCGGCTGGGTGTAATGTAAAATGTCAAAATGACAGCTAAGTTGGCAAATGAAAGCGAGTTAGCAGCACTGAAGCGAGCAAAAACGACGCTCTTAGTTGTATTTTTATTGTTTTTTTTCCATTATTTAACAATTCATATTGGTTATTAGAGTATAGTAGTATATGCACATATTTAAATAGTTAATCCCGTTAATTGCATGACATTCTAATGAGAAAATTCAATCGTTTGCATATTAACAACTAATTTATTTTTCCCTTCGTCGTGTTAACGTCGCTGATGGTGTTTATTAGCTTTATGAATATTTTGCTAGAATTTTCATGTGATATTTTTTACACATATCACTTACATACGTATTTATTTATATATGTATGTATGTACACACAAGGTACAAGTTCGTACCTGTTTACAGGCAATTTTCGCCACCAACCAATTGGTTCGTGTGAGAAAAATTAATAATAGTTTGCATAACTTTGTTAATTAGTTGTGGGGAAAATACCAAAACGATTTTATCGTTGTACAAAAGTTAAATTAGTTTTTTGTTCGTTAGAAATTTGCATTAACTACGTGTTTGTAATTTTATAATTGGATATTTTGTTGGAAAGTTTATGATTTATTGGTTTTCAGTATTTTTAATAGAGTTTATAACCACAAAAAAAGGTTTTTATTATTGATTATATTTTTATTTTTATTTATAAAATTTTTCATTCAAATATTTCTATTATTGGTGGTGATTAAAAAAGAAGATAAAATTAATTAAAATATTCTTTAAGATAAAAGAAAGCAAGATTTCAATTTACAGTTTTTTTATAAGAATTTTTATTACTAATTCGGTCGTCTTTCAAAGTTTTTGTCTACGAAAACAATATTCATAAAAAAAATATAAAAATAGAAACAATTAATAAATGTCCCGTGCGACACGTACTCACTTTGCTGTCTGTGTATTCAGAAATTTTTCAGCGAATTTATTACGAAAAAGCGAAACAGCAATTCCCAATAACATAAAAGAATTAATGTCCGGCGCTACACTGTTTACAATTGAACTTATTTCATCAGTCCCGTCTCATAAGATAGTTCCTCCTGACAGTTGTGGCTGATTTGGGAAGCGGTTAAGCGGAAAGGTTTCATATCTGTCAACAGTAATAAGTTTTCATCAGCGTCTGACAACAATATTGGTTTTAACCACTTTGGAGAAGCCCGGAAGCGCAACGAACGCTTTCGAGCTTTTAAAGTGAGTTTAGCCCAAAGGTGGGGGTTTTTTCATGAAAAATAAAAAAAAAAATAAAAATATATTTGACGAATTAGAAAATTCAATTCATTGAGCCAATAAAGACAAACCGTACGTAGGCTTAAACAGATTTTCTGAAGCCTATTACATCAGTAACTTTGAGAATCGTGAAAAGCGGCAATGAGCAAAAAAAAAAACAGAAACTCCTTCAAAAGAACATTTATGTAAATCAAACACTTAATCATCACTCGTTCTGCCAATCAGCCAGTCACAGTGGAAATAAGCGGTCAACCCTGTGACAACAATAGGTACGAGTCAGTTTCTGTTTGCACGATCGCTTGTGGCCAATATTTATTATCTGCCTCTCTTAACCTACACGCGCACATACCAAGAGTAAAACAAGAAAAGCACAAAGACAAACGAGGCGAAACACAAATCGTGTACGAGGAATTTAAATATTCAACAGACTCGTACAATACTTGTAGTAATAAAACATATTTAAAACAACAAAACGTAAATCCCAAACGACAACAACTACTAAAGCGACGTCTAGAGTTAAAAGTAACGAGTTAACTGGAATGTCAAGTCAGTCAGAAGGCAGAGCGGCGAGTTGGAATAAAATAAAATCAAATAAATTAATATAAAATGAAATGGAATGAAATGAAATAAAGTGAATAAATACAAAACAAAATAAAATAGATTGAAACATAAAAATAAAATAAAATCAAATAAAATAAAATAAATAAAAGAGCAGAATAAAATAAAACAAAAAAAAAAAGATTACATAAAGTAAAATAATATAAAATAAAATAAAACAAAACAAATACAACAATAAAATAAAATAGCTAAAATTAAATAAAATAAAAAAAAACAATATAAAATAAATAAACTGAAATTAAGTACAACAAAATATAACAAAATTATATAAATTCAAATAGAACAAATTAAATTACAATAAAATAAAATAAAACTAAATAAATCGAAGGAAAATAAAATAAAATATATAAAATGAAATAAACTAAAATAAAATAAAATAAAACAAAATGAAATAAACCAAAATAAAAATAAAATAAATTAAATTAAATTAAAATGAAATAAATTTAATCAACTTAAATTAAATGAATAAATAGATTTAAAAAAATAAAATGATTAAAAAAAAGCAAATAAAATGAAACGGGATAAAAAAATTAAATAATTAAAAAAACATATGTTTAAAATAAAATGAAGTAAAAAAATAAAATAGAACAACATAAAATATATAAAAAAATTAAATTATATAAAATAAAATACAATTAAATAAAATAAAAACAATTAAGATAAAACAAAAAAAAATAAACAATAAACAAAATAAAATATAGTAAAAAAATAAAAATATGAAACAAAACAAAAGCAAATAAGGTAATAAAATAAAATAGCTGAAATTAATTAAAATTAAAAAAATAATATAAAATAAATGAACTGTAATTAAGTACAACAAAATTACATAAAATCAAATAAAACAAATTAAATTACAATAAAATAAAATATAACTAAATAAATCGAGGAAAAATTAAATAAAATAAATTATATAAAATAAAACAAAATATCATAAAACAAAATAAAAATAAAATAAATTAATTAAAATTAAATAAATGTAAATTTAAATTAAATGAATAAATAAATTTAAAAAAACAAAACCATTAAAAAATAAAATAAAATAAAAAATAAGTTTAAAATAAAATGAAGTAAAAAAGATAAAATAGAACAACTTAAAATAAATTTAAAAAAAATTAAATAATACGAAATAAAATAAATTAGAATAAAATAAAATAAATTCAAAAATAAAACCAAATAAAAAAATAAAATAAAAGCAAATAAAATAATATAAAATAGAATAAACAAAATAAATAGAAAAAATAATAGAAAATAAATAAAAGAAAATAAATAAAATTAAAACAAAATAACATAAAGAAAGTAAAATTGATTTAAATAAAATACAAAATATAAATGCAAGTTAATCAGAATTATTTCAAAGCAAAGTAAGAAGTACTAAAACAGCAACAAACTACTAGTGCTATACAAAGCGATTGCCCATTGTTGTTTATTTTTTCTAAGCCAACAACAAAAGTGCCGCATGTGAGTTGCATAAAGGTAAGCAAAATTAGTGAGCGAGCGAGTAAGTGAGTGAGTGGGATATGGAGACGGGCGGTACGTTATGGCGCTTGTGTTTAATACAAATGGCCATAATACGCATATAGCTTATATTTATGTACATACATATGTTCATCCATATACCATATACTTACATACACATGCATATAAATAGGTATATGTAAATGTACAGCAGTTGGTTGGTAGTCGTTAAGTGAGTTTTCAGTTGTGTTGTGAGCGGCATAATATTTTGAAGTCGAATCTTACTTTGAGCTGTATCGCAGTTTATTGTTGTTATTGTTTGACTACCTACATACCACCGGTGAGAAGTGGTTTTGATTTTGAAGTATCTGGCAAAACGTGTTTGCCCGCCTGCTTGCCTTTGTCGCTGGCTGCCGCGCCTGTGCATTGCTGCCTTCTAGCCAGTTGGCCTAATGGTCGCTGCGTTTTAACAGTATTGAATTTGGGACAAGATTTTTTATTTTTATACAAATTAAAAAAAAAATTAAAGAAAAAAAAACAGAAAACATTAATAATAACTACAAAAGTCAATTGCAGCGCCAAACTGTCAATGTATTGAGCAAAAAGTTGAAGTTGGCAATCAAAAATTATTTAAATCTAAGTTATAGGTAAAGTGCGCGTGCACTTACACAGCAAATTCGAAATGAGCTAAGCTAAGCTGGACTGATTTAAAAAAAAAATATTTATCAATTTTAATGTGCCGTTTTGGAAAAAATATATTTTTGTTTTAATTTTTTTTTTGTGCTATAATTTATATTTAAAAGTATATTTTTTTGTTAGTGAAAAAGTAAAATTTCAAGCATTTAATATAAATAAATTTAGTACAGACGGATAAGAGTGGGGATTAAAAGCTTCCTTCACCATCAGAGCGTTTCCTTTGTCTAAAGCTAAACTGCTATCTCTTCGGCCTATAAAATCATATGAGCATTTGAGAATCATGTTTATTCCTTTTTTTCGGGATCAGTGAAGATTTTTGAGTTCTTTCACGTTTAAAAAAAAGTTCCCTCAATTAAGGAACTCTGAAAAAGCAAGACAATTATCAATTGGTTCATAAACCCTACCATCAACGATATCAGAGAATCTTCACCAATCTAACATGACTGACAACTCAATGTTTCAGCCAAAAATGGTACTGCCTTGGTAGCGCTCGGATTTTCAAAATCCTCTGAAAATATTTGTCACTACATTAGTCGACCTTCCTTATCCTAAATAAAACATTCATTGCCTCAATGATGGTCAATCATCAATAGAACTTGGAGGAGGCTTTCGAATGCAGAAAGTTAAATCATGGATCTATGTCCTCTCTTCACCGCGAGTTGGAAAAATTAAATTCACTCGCCTCTTATACCTATAATGTTTACAATGAATTTACAGCTTTTATTCGAAGATTCGTGATGTAGTTAGCTATCACTCCTATATTTTTTTAAGCTCTACGAAATTTCTAGACTCTCAAGAGAATTATGGAAAGAATTTCGTGGTAAGGTCAAACATAAACAAGCACGATATAACTACGGGTAACTAATTAATCCCTGCTGGGAAAGCAACCGAAGTGTTATCATAACTACTTTAGAATGTCTGCCGATATACTAGCGCTATCTGTAAGCAATATCTGATAGAATGCTGTAGTAATTATTTTCATCGTAACCGAATTCTTGAGATAGAGCTGCCGTGGGTCACGTCAGAATTTTGTTTCTTTATTCAGTACCAAGTAGACAATGGTTAGGCGCAAACACTAAATACGAGTATGTATATATTTTTTATAATTTATGCAAAAAGAGTCGTTTTAAATACGTGTTGAATGTCGTAAACTTAAGGTAATGTCTAAGGTATTGACGGTTTAACATGTCTACCGTAAAAAGCGACGAAATTCCCACAACAATCCGATGTTTTTTACTGGAACAACGCCAATCAGCTAAAGACTTTCACACTCTCAAAATTGTTCGAGATTGATTAAGGTAATTAATTTTTTCTTGCGGTTTTAACAACAATGCTGCTGTACCTACCCACCGGTCTTGGTCTCTAGTCTCTCCAGTGTGGGTTTTCAGTCCTCCAAATGCGCATTGAGTGGGTCATAGAGCTGTAACAACATTTTTACAATCTCTTCTTAACTGTAATCTATCTTTATGTAAAATCGTCTTCTCATTAGATTACAGTACACTGAATGTCAGTCAAGAGATCACAACAATCGTTCCTAAAGTCATCTAATCCAGTTTTCAGAAAAAAGCTAAAAATGCTTGTTCTATTAGAAATTCTTGCACTGATCGGAGATATTTTATTGAAACCTCCTTTTGAAACATTGAAAAAAGAGGAAGAAAGGAACATTGAGAAAAAAAGGAAGGAAGGAATAATATTTATCAATAAATAATAAAAATATCATAAGGTAAGCATTCAATAATGCTGTTAGACAACACCAGTAGCTGATTGGAGAAGTAAAGGTGTCTTATAAATACAAAGGTCAGAGTTCTTCCTAATAAAACGTGTTGGATATTACAAAATCATTCACATGATCCTGGCAAAATTTTCAATGTTACTGATTTTAGGGTTATCCATTTCACGGTTTCAAAAGTACAGGACTGTATTTTGACATCTGCCAAGCTTAACGGCTAAACTAAATATATTTTGTATGATTTTTTCAGGTCATTGTTTTGTTGAATGTTTTTGGGTTTTTTTTTTATTTTTTTATAAATCTATGGAACTGTCTCAGACCATATACATACGTGTATTATATATTTTGGAAATAGTGAAAAAATTTACAACAACAATTTTGGACGGTAGAAGTTATTGCTGGGAGAAAAAAAAAACCCAAAAACAAATATACATATTTTGTTTTAGTTAAAAGTCAGGTATTTATGAAAATGGATCGCTTAATAACTGCACAACGCTCGAAAATTGTTGAAGCCTACAACAAAAATGGTGATTCAAACGTGGCCACGAGAGATTAATCGTACAACTGTCAACTCTCATTCGGGGGATAAGTAAATAAGCAAAATAGTCGCTTTTGGACTCAGGGAATCCAAAAATAATTGAAGAGAGGTCATTACACCCAAAAACACATCTACTGTCTGGTAAGATCTTTGGTTCGAAGGTGTGATTGGGACCTTACTTCTTTGGAAACGACAACAGTGAAACTTTGACTGTCAGACGACTAGATATTCGACTTTTTTGGACTGAAATTAAAGAACACCGCTTAGAAAATATGTGGTTTCAACAAGATGATGCCACATGCTGCACAACACCAGCATTAAGCTCTCTCTCTCTTGGTCAACGAGATCGTGGGATGTGACACCGTTTAACAATTTTTGGAACGGCAACGTGAAAGAACGTGTTTATGCGAATAAATCTTTAACTCTTGAACACTTGAAAACCGACATTGGCTATATGCCAAAAAATGGTCGAAAATTAACTCAAACCGATGGAGGTTTTGCAAACATTAGTGAGGCGGTCATTTGAATTATGTCAAGGTTCAATTTTTTTTTTTTGTAATAAAAAAGAAATTTCATAAAAAAAGTTATTTTAAATGCTTTTTATTTACGTGTATTTTCGAAACCGCAAAATGGATAACCCGTATATATGTACATATGTATATATTTTTTTGTTGAAAATTATTAAATTAAAATAGAGTACAGCTCAGACCACACATTTCGCCGAAAATCAAAAATTAAAATTAATAAAAAAAAACACTTTCTTTCATTTTCACCTTTCTTTCATTCGTTTCTTCACAACTTTTGAGTTTCACATTTTTTGAATTTCAAATTAATGCGAAAACGAAGTCACCATCATCAGCAACAGCAACAACAACCGTAGACATTGGCGATTAACAAAAACAATAACAATAACAATCATAAATATACATATGTATGTATGTATAAAAGACTGGCTAAAAATTAACAATGAACAACGAATGAACAATAAGCCAATAAGCAATCCAACGAATGAGCGCAAAAACCAGTCGCTAAAAACGCGGTGGAGGTAGTAGAGACAGAAAATAAAGTTTATTTGAAAGCGAAAAATGTGGAATGAGTAGAGTAGAGATAATATGTACTAGGTGTAAAAAATAAAAAAAAAAACAAAAACACTGTTAAGTTATGAACAAAAAAAAAAAAAAAAGAAGTAGGTAAATAAAAATTAAGTAGGTACGGTGAAATTTTAAAGAATTGGCTTTTGACCATTACGGCAATCACATGATTTAAAAATAGATAGAAAAAAAATATTTATTGAAGAAACAAATTTTTTATCTTAGATATTAGCATGTTTGTGCTTGAAATAAATATGTAGTAATAAATAAACAAAATTTATTTTTCAAGAGCTTTCGGGCATATACATATGTATGTATGTGCATACACACAACTTCATATACAAGTTGGATATTTAGTAATTGGAAAAGGATTAAATTTGAGTCTAAAAATTTTTAAAATTTAAAATTGACTTCTAATTTGAATTTCAGTTGAGCTAAATTGCCAATTTGTTATATTTCGGAGTATTTTATATATGTATGTATTTTGTTTTTTTGTTTTCACTTTGAAAGGAGTTGATAATAAATTATTTAAAATTGCTTATTTTATTCACAGTTTAATTTTTATTTATTTGTTTTATTTTTATTTTTGGTTCTTTTTCATACATTTGTTTCAGTGGGCGTTTGTGCACCTATGGAGCAACAAAAACAAAACATCTCTGAAAACAACATTAAATGCTGCCAGTCAAGAGTACAGTGGCGGACTAAAGTCTACATACGACCCCTTTTTTTGGAATCCCTACCGTCCCATAGTTTTTACAGGAAAAGTATTGATGTAGTCTTGCTTTGAATTTAATTGTAAGACAAAACCGAAAATTTCATATTTGTTCAACATTAACTTTCAATGTTATTAACAAAAAACTCAAAAAAGCCGTTGACAAAAGTGAACATACGTTTCATTAATTTGTTTCGTTTATTACTTCAGCTATTGTTTTCAGCGGTCAAGTACCGTTTTTTTTTTCTTTCTATACTTTTCTTGGTATTTGGCTTTATCTTTATTGTTTTCCATCATTTGAAAAAAGAAATACAATCGCGAAAATGTCGTCAGGAACGGAAATCCCGGTGGCTGTGCAAAAATTGATTATAAAACACAGAAATTATAAGAAAACGTTCTGCAAAATAGCTAAATTGTTAAATTTAAGAAAAGCGACGGTGCAAACAATTTATAAAAACTTGCAGAATCGGGCTCGTTCGAGAGTAAGCCGCGAAGTGGCCGTCCAAAGAAGCTTACCCATAGGGACATCTCTTTCATCCGTAATAAAGTAAGCCAAAATTCCAAGGTACATGCTACCAATTTGGCCCAGAAGCTAGCGAAATGATCCCAAATTGTTGTGCACTTCCGCACAATAACAAGAACTCTTAACAACGAAGGATTCTACAGCAGAACTCCTCGCAAGAAGCCTCTCATAAGCGAGAAAAACCGCGCACATCGGTTGGAGTTCGCTAAAAAGCATCTAAAGAAGGATCATTAGTTCTGGAAAAGCGTGCTATTTACGGATGAGTCAAAATATAACATATTTGGATGCGATGGCAGAGCAAAAGTTTGGAGAAAACCCATTACTGCCATGGATCCCAGGCTCCTTATTTCGACCTTAAAGCATGGTGGTGGGAGTGTCATGGATTGGAGAGCAGTTGCAGCGTCTGGGGTGGGTAAATTGGTCTTTATTGAAGGAAATATGGATCGCTTCGAGTATAAGACCATATTGGAAAATAATTTGAAGTTATCTGTGGACAAACTGTGCCTTGGCTCGAGCTGGATCTTTCTACAGGATAATGATCCTAAGCACACAGCGCAAATTGTAAAGGATTGGCTGCTGTATTATGCTCCGCGGCAGTTGCACTCATCACCACAAAGCCCGGAATTGACTATTACATAGCACGTATGGAAAATATTGGAGCGGAAAATTCGAAAACACCCTATAAGTAATGCATCAAAGCTCAGAGAGAAACTTCAAGAAGAGTGGCAAAACATTACAGGAGAAGAGCTGGAAAATTTGGTTTTTTTCAATGTTAGACGCTTGCAAGCGGTGATCGATGCGCATGGTGGCCCAACAAAATATTAACTTAGTTATTAAAATTAATATGATTACCTAGAATAGCTAAGCAAAAAATCGTATGTTCACTTTTGTCAGTGCCTTTTTTCCATTTTTTGTTAATAACTTTGAAAGTTAATGTTGAATAAATGAGAAATTTTAGTTTTTGTTATATACTTGAATTTAAAACAAAACTGCATCATTATTTTTTCTGTGAAAGCTATAGGACGGGTTGAATTCCCAAAAAAGGAATCGTATGTAGACTTTAGTCCGCCACTGTATGTTTACATACATATATGCGCATTGCAACACACATATAGCCACATACATACATACATATGCATGCAATTTATTTGCACAGTCAATTTCTACATAATTTTCACTTTAATAGCTATGCTGTTATTAACATATGTACGCTTGTATGTATGTATGTATGTATTTATTTGTATTTTTTTTTCTTTGTTTTGTTTACACTTTGCTTTTGTGCCACAAAAATTTGCTTGTTGCTGCTGCTGCTGCTGTCACTGTCACAGATACACAAATTCACATATGTATGTATTTTTGTATGCATGTATGTATGTATTTACGTGCAGACGTCGACTACACTCCCGCAATCACAGATGTAGACATGTACATATGTACATATAGACGCACGTAAACGCACACGCTCCATCAAAAACGACAAAAAAAAATATTGCGCGAACAACAAAGAAATTCTCAGCAATGCTCTTCGTCGCTGCTGTTGGTGTTGTTGTTGGTTTCAAATGAATTTTTGTTTTTGACTTTGCTGCCTCTTGCCTTTGCAACATGGAGTAGCATTTCCTCATTAAAAATTTACACCACGTACAAACACAATTACAGTAAAAATTATTACCATTTTTTTTTTCATTACCTTAGGAAATTGTTTTTGTTTCCGTCGGCAATTTAAACATTTTCGTTTTTATTTTACTATTTTTTTTTTCTTATTCTTCACCAATGTACGAAACACAAACACTTTTCTTTGCACGCATACCAAAAAAAACCGCACACACATTGCCTTTTGCCTTTTGCTTGGCAATAATAACAAAAAAAACTACACTGCGCACGATCCGAGCGAAAACTTTCCCCGTCCGTTCGCATTCACGTATCAAACACCAATAAATGTAAACAGCCGTGTTGGCCAATTGTCTGTTGGTTTGTGGGTGAGTTGGCAGCTCTGTGTGTAAAGGTGAGCGCGCTCACACTCTCTCTTGCGGTGTATGAGTTTATCTGGCAGCACTGCGAGTGGTACACACGAATGCAACGCTGTTGAAGTAAATTTTAAGCCAAAAATAAATTTTTTAAGTTTTTAATTAAAAGTTATATTGAAAGAAATTTATTCGAAAAAAAAAAAATTCTGGAGAAAACAATTTTCAATAATTCCTTTTTAACCACAATTTCTTGTTTTGTTTCAATTAAAATGTCGTTTACAACACTCGCCTTAAGGCTACGCCTTCAACTGTCACAAGTGCCATCTGGCGTTGTGAACAAACTAGTTTCTCAACTGGTTCTGAGATTTGCTAATTTTTGTTTGTTGAATTCTTCTTTCGGAGTTATAATATCGTAGTTTCACTGAATAACGTAATTTTTACGTAATCGCAGAGAATCTATAATAAATACAAATTATTATAGATTCTCTGGGTTACACTAGTCAAGTTTCTAACCTCAAACATTTTAAGCCAAGACTTGTACCAGATGTCTGATTGGTTGACCGGAAGCAGAGAATCTATAATAATTATTAATAACTATTATAGATTCTCTGCGGAAGTGTGCGCGGAAAAGAGATGTACACCCGTTGGAGGAAAGTTTTAGCTTACAGCATTTCCCCTTTTCCAAAGAAGTAAGTAAATTAGTAAATACTCATGAGTCTTTTTCTTCTTTATTGGGGTTGAAACCGCTTACGCGATTCTAGTCAAATCAATATTGGCACTCCATTCATCGCTTCTTTTTGACGTTTGGCGCCAGTTGGAAGCCCGGTCGCTCTTCACCTGATCCTTCCAACGGAGTGTAGGTCTTACTCTCTCTCTGCTTCAATCGGCGGGTACTTTGGAGTCCACTGGGACGACTGAAGTATGAATGAATATGTATTAAATTGAACCGTGTGACGGACCGTCAATTAGATTCGAAAACCATTGAAAAGGGAACATTCTTAAAGTTAAAGGCTCCTTAAGTTCATGAACTGGTCGTATTATCAACCATATTGTATGTAATATCGGATATACAGGGGTTTAGTTCATCTCCTCAAAGCAATGGGTAGACGCAGAACAGATAGTTTGTGCCTTCCTACTACGAATAAAAAGTCTGTTGAGCTGCAAGAAGATTAATGCGGCGTAGAACGAAGCCAGTCTGCTGAGGCTAGCGCGTAGAGGAGCAGAGACGTACATCGATGGGCGACATCAGCCAAGTTAGAGTTAATTGCTGTCAAAACAGATGCGGTTCTGCTGGTTTGTTGAAAGGGGAGAGCAAAAAAAGCTGAACCACAGACGGGGAAGTAGAGAGCATTGGACATTTCAACAGACCATCTTTGCTCCGTTTTGTCTGATTTTGGTATCGCTGAAAATCTTATAAATCT
The DNA here is from genome assembly GCA_037013455.1 of Ceratitis rosa. NCBI lineage: Eukaryota > Metazoa > Arthropoda > Insecta > Diptera > Tephritidae > Ceratitis > Ceratitis rosa. The sequence continues at coordinate 1,547,491 of JAWMAG010000054.1, read as the reverse complement.
TATACGACTGTGTAAGTTGGATAGGGCAAAATTAGAAGTTTGTAAAAATTGGGAAAGATAGCCCAACGGCTTTCTATCTTTTGGTTTCTTTAACCTAAAATTGAAAAATATAATCCGAACTGTGGGGTTAAGCCGATAATGCTACAGGAGATCAGGAGATGATATTGGTATCATTTGCCTTGTGGGCTACGTTGCCAAACCTACCCTCTCCAGAGGGGACAAAAAGGCGAAGCCACTCATGTATTTTTTAAAAGTCATAACATTGAAATTGAAGAAAATATCAACCTCGAAAGTTACTTCTAATTAGGCTGAATAGAACCGAAAAGTAAAGTAACTTTACTAAGAGCATACCTAAACCTGGAGTATTTCAGACACACGCTCTTCATCAGAACTCGCATTTATCGTCCATAGCTTCCTACCAAGCACTTTAGCTCCTCTTGTGAATTGTTTATGACATTCAAGAACTTCTCCCAATTTCTTCAAGCACTAGTGAATAGAGCACGAACGTTGAACTGTACAAGATATATCACAATTTTGACATAGTTCTGCGAGTGAAGCGGCTACGGGCCTAGATTCTTCTGTTGCCGCCAATCGGTGCCGAAATGAGAAAAGTAGACACGATTGCCGTGGAATCACGTGAGTGGTGGCGAGGTAAATTAATGAGAAGAAGAGGGAAGGGTTCTTAACCCACTTCTAGCACTATCATTCTACGAACTGTTGGAACTAATCTCGTATATATCCAGAGTGCGCTGACTTGCACCACTTGCAGTACCTTGTGTAAAAATACACATATCGAACTCTTACTTTTTAATAACTTGATGCATATTTATCTATGAACTGAATTTTCTTTAAATACTTAAGCGTCATTTAAAATGTTTAATCAAACTAATTAAATAGAACATTAAAGAAAAATATTCTGAGTTACTTTATCTCGATGCTCATCCAATGTGCAAATAGTGCAAAGAATTAGGGCTGTCCCATAAGATCATTGAAAGAAGAGGAGAGCTGTGCGGCGCCAATTGGAGGCGCTAGAGCCTTCTCCACCTCATCTATCTAATAAAGGTCCCTATCTTCCTCTACTTGCAACCGCGGTACTGCATTTCTTTCAAAGTTGGAACTTTTGTTGCCGATAAGAACGGCATGACTTAGCGAGCGTAGCCCATTCTGGACACCAAGGTTCGAGTCTTGATTCGACCAACATCCTAAATAATAGAAAACTAATTTTTCTAATTGCTGCTGCCCCTCGGCAGGGAATGTCAAGCCCTTCGAGTGTATTTCTGACATGAAAAGCTCTTCATAAAAATCCATCGGCCGTTCAGAGGGTGCTTATAATAAACTGTAGGTCCCTCCATTTATTGTCGTATAAATCATATAGCTCATCGGTCCATCGCCTGCGGTATTCGCCGTTACCAACACGCAGAGGCCCATAAATCTTGCGCGAAACCTTTCTCTCGAAAACTCCTATTCATCCGATTCACCAGATGTTGAGCGATTTGTAGATTTCGGTTTTTGTTCGTGGAGAGGGGACTTTTTTATATATCAATTGTCTTTTCAGTCCAAAGTAGCACCTTTTGGCAAGAGTGATTCTGGTTTGTATGCTGGTTTTTTGGTGGTTGAAAGTTCGAAATTAGGACTCAACTGTCAACAGTGACGCGGGGGCGTGCACTGACTGTTTGATGACAGGATATATTTCGTCTTGTTCGCGTTCACAAGTTTTATGGGAATACCAAACTCACACTTAGCGACGGGAAGCAGCTCTTTTTTGTGCCATAAAAGGCAGTTGTAATTTAGACGAAGAGGAGGGGGTGTGTCGATCTATTTCTTCCGAATCTTTTCCAAAATTTGACCCTTGGTAATAGACCATGGTGGAAACACTAAGATTGAAGGACCACTGTTAAGGTCCAATCAGTTCGTGTACGATTGATTTTAGTTTTGTACTCTATAAGGTCTTTATTAACTTACATGCGATATTGGGGAGGATTATCCAAAGATATTTGATGCAAATCCTGGGGAGGTTGGCTTAAAGCGTTGGCGCCATATTAAAAAAACTAAACCTACTGGCGCTTTTTTATTCTTATGCAAGAGGATTTTCCAGTGGAGGAACCAACAGTTTTTCTAATTCACCTCCGAATGGCTGATGATTATTTTTTATTTCATGTCAGAATTACATTCGAAAGCCTTGATATCCCCTACCTAAGGGGGACCACAGCTAGGACTAGAACCCCTGACTTTCGGTGTAGTAGCACGCACCGCTAAATAACGGGCTCGTACGGCTGCCTTCGTAAGCTTTATTATTTACTCTCCAACACTTATTGCACCACCCTCATACTCAAGCCTAGTTATGCGCACTCGGATCTACTCGGTTAATAAGTACGTGTAAAGAGTGGTAACAAACGGCATTCCTCGCGCCGCAAACGACTTTTCTCTCATAAGTTGAGTGATTGAATAGTTTGTGGAGAAGTGGACATTAGTGACCGAAGCAGACAATTGCGCTTGTATGCCTATGAATAAATACATATATTTATTTATATGGGTAAATGAATGTACATACACATATATGTAGTTAAGTATGTGCGTATGTGTGTGAGATTAAAAATACAAATGTTCCAGTGCTTGTAAAAATGTGTAAACGCAACCGACGAGCAACAATTAAGCGATCGACAAATTTAATATTAAAAGACTTGTGAGTTGAAGCAACAAAAAACCACAAAAAAGATGGAGCTGAAAGCTTGTACATACATACATACACGTATGTACAATTTTATATGAATATGTATGCTTGTGAATATGTCAGCGTGTCTGCAACGCAGTGACAGCGATGAAAAGTGTATTGGAAAAGTGGCTTAACAACGCCAAGTTTGTGTGGCGTTAAAAGGCAAAACGACGAAGAAGAAGAAGAAGAGGAGTTAGAAAAAAAACTTGACAACACCAATAAAACATGCGCAAAAATGACAGGAAGTTTAATTAGAATTTAATGCCAAATACAGGAAAATCGAGCGACCCACTGAGGGGCTGAGCTAAACCGAAGACCAAGCGCTGAAATGAGGCGGAGGTTAGATATCGTGGCAGATGAGTAGCATATCCAGAGGTTTGTAGGGGCTAAACGCTGATATCAAATGCACGCAAACACACACATATACCCACACACACTGGAGCAGCAATCACCGAAGGCCGTCAGCCGCAACAGTAGCAGCAAGCAGAACTTCAAGAAAAAGCAGAAGAAGAAGAAGCGCATCAAAAGGTAAAAAGAAAAAAGTGAGACGACAAGACGATCATAAATTGTAATTGAAATGGATTAATGCCAGTTCAAATACTTGGTAGAAAATGTCGCAGCCATATTAAGGTGAGTCCGTCCAAACATACATATTTAGGTGGCTAATGAAATGTGTGATGTGGGGTCAATGTGGAATGTGGATGCGGTCCATACAAATAAAGCGAAACTAATTGCCATTTGCACTATTTTAATATATTGTTGTTGTTGCTTTGGTGTGTGCTAAATGAGTTAATGATGTTAGCTTATGGCTTGCGGCATGTGGCATGTGGCAACATGCATTTAAAAGGGTGTTTTTAACACAAAGAGTTTAGCTGAAGTGTATCAATTCAACTGGAAATATATGGATCAAGTTTATTTATGGCCAGCGATAAGCCTAATCCATAACTACAAAGATTCTAGCGAAATTGAAAGTTCTCACAAGCTCGTGAGCTTCTTAGCTTCGGGAAAGAGAGATCTCGGTGGCTCTCTCCACCATTCTGCATATACGAGTATAAAATTCTCATGCCGCACTCTTGAGTTCGAAGTTGGTTATAGCGCTCAGACATGAAGAAGCGAATAAATACGCATGTACCTACATATGTTGAAAGATATGAGCATAGAAGCGGTCACCCTAAGCAGTTCAATCCTACCGTTCTTTGCTTTTCGACTGCTGGAAAGAATTTCAGTGAATTTTTAACCTCAAACCGTAGAGAGAAAAGGTTGGATTCCAGTTAGCCAGAAAGAGCAGATAGATTTCGTTGAGAGCTTAAGAGAAAAGACTCTACGGTTGCACTGTTTACGCGATTATAGCCGAGTTAACAACCACGCGTCATTTTTTTCTTCTTTTCGCTGTTTGGCGCTAATTGGCATTACAAAATTCAGCCAGTTCGCTTTTTACCTGATCTTTCCAGCACAGTAGAGTAGAGTCTTACTGTTCTTATGCTTCCACTGACGTATATCTCGTACCGTTCATCGTTCCATCGGCTACGATATTCGCCATTGACAATGCGCAAAGAACCAAAAACCTCCCAACGCCGACTCAGCAGATGTTATCCTTCTCCATGTCTCCGCACTATATAGCAGGGTGGGAATGATGAGTAAGAAACTTACAGGGTTTGATCTTTCTTCGTGACGTTAAGACTTTACTTTTCAATTGCCTACTTAGTCTTAGTCGCCAGGTTTGATAATTTATGTTCGAAAATGAATTGCTATCTCGTCGACCTATTACGTCTTTTTACTGCACGAATATTATAGCTACAACCTGCAACCCTTTCCAGCTGGACTAAGGAGTACAGGTTCGAACTTGATGTGAAAGTCCATGGCCTAAAAATTCCGACAGTTAACAGCTCGAAGTTACTGGGAGTCGCATTCCACAGCCTGTACTCCTTCACTCTGTATGCGATTGCCACAACAAAATCCTCAAAGCGTTAGTAGGCAACGTCTGAGTAAAGAGTAATACCAGGCTGCTCCGATTTGGATGCCCGAAACTAGCGAGACCAAGAAACTGTAAGCTTGCCAGAACGTCGTCCTTAGCACCGTGACAGAAAACCTCCTGATTACATTTACCGAACCGAGCCACCACCCTCCATCAGGAGGGAAGTATTCGAATACAAGGACTCCATTCAGCACCACGGACAAGAACTGCTAGACAGGATGGTGTACTGATAGGCTTTAAACGCCAATCACTGAGTGTCCATTAAAATCTTCTAGAAATATCATCCAGTGAAAGACCTTCTTGGAATCCACTCACCAGCTATTGTTGGCAGAGCTTAAGCTGCCTGGAGACACGCGAATAATACTGGCACAATTGGGATCTTGACTTAATTCCTACTTATCCAGACTTGACTCCGAGATCCTGCATGCAATGACACCCCGCACGACAATAACCACCTCTTTGCATGCCCTGAAAACTTACTCATCTAACCCCCCTTTCCCTCTGGTATGAATCCGTCGATAGAGCTGGTTTTGTGGACTTCCCGTTAAATAACCTCGATTACTAATCTCGCCTGCTCCTATGCAGATTTTTATAGCTGCTATAACAACAATAAAAACAACAAAAATATATCGATAGCTCCTAAAGGCAGGTCATAGGACAACCTTTAGTAACTCTCTATCCGTGAATGACGTCAATGGAATGAAGCCCCCATCACTAGCAGATGAGAAGCTCGAAATCTTCGTCAGACCGGTAAAAAACTGATACGGTTAAGATTTGGATACTGTAGCAGACTTAACTCCTACACATCCAGTCCCCGTCCGGCACTAAATAGCTCTTCGTATTATATTATATTTCAGCATTTCCGAGCAACTCAACACATTAGCCACTTAGAGCTTTGAAATATATATAGGAAAAATTCAGAAAATCAGTCCACCTGTTTTTATGTTAGACCAAAAATACCGTAATGCATGATTTTTAGGCCGATTTCAGTAACGCGAAATTAAGTTTAGGAGATGCAAGCACTGCCAGGTAATCGAAAAAGAAATCTCCAAGAAAACGTTAACGGACCGCACTGCCAGCTGAGTAGGGACAGAGCTAATGTTCCACAGATTCCACCACATCCTTGTACTGCAGCTGCGGCAGGAATCTTTAGAGAAGCATCTCATCCTTTTACCACCATAAGCCTCCATTCGACGGTGTTGGGCTATTTCACTAGAGGTCTTGTTTTGAAGCAGTAAATACTAAGTTTTGTTCTCTAGGATCAATAGCCAGATTTGTCTGGTCACATAGCTACTGGTTTGTGACTCTGCCATCTGTTGTTGACCCTTCTGGTGAAGACTAGTCTTAACATATACCTTGCCGCTGAAGAGATACGCCCCCGTCGTATGCAGAGTTTACCGTGGTTATTGCGCCCCTCCTAGCCAGCCCATCGGTCGAGCAGCTGTGATTTCAGTGCTTAAGTCTTCTGTTATTTTTATGAGCAGCATTTTTTCGCCTCAGAAATGCTCCTTAAGACTTAAGACGATCTGCCGCTATTTGGTAGCAAATTATTAGTACAATTGTTGTTGAGTAGTTAACAGTAATTGTAGTGATGGAATAACTTACTCTTCGTGCTCGCCTATGTTGCTGCCATTCGCTCGTTTCGTTTTGGCTTGAGTGCCATTAGAGACATTCCAGGCTGATGGTTTCTTAATAAGGATATAAAATTACGCAGCTGATATTGTTAAGTACGCGCGTTTCGTGTATATTTTATCATCCATTTTCTATTTTCTGCTGCAACACAAAGCCAGCCACCAGCCACCAGCCACCAGCTACCAGCTACCAGACACTAGCCATGCCTATTGATCTTCTATTGATGGCAACATTTATGGCGGCTGGTAGAAATTGGTTAGCAATTGTTGTTCGAACGTGCGCAACTTAAACGCATTGCTGTGTTATTGCGTCTGTAAACAACAAAATCACTGTTACCGCATTCGCTGTTGCTGTTGATTTTGTTGTAACTTCTGCAGTTGGCGATGGTGGTGGCGTCGGCGTCGGCGTTGGCGGCTAATAATAATTACTGCTGCTGCAGCGTGCTTTTTTCATGCTGCTACTGCTGCTGTTGCTGATTGATGTAATAAGAGCAATGGAACAATGTTGCATGTTGCACATTGTAAATCATGCAACGCAAATTGACATGGACGTAGACGCATATTGTCGCACTTTTCTATGGTCAATGGCAATTACATTTGGAATTTATAGAGTGGAGTGTCAGTGACATACATACAAACATATGTATATAGATTGTAGCTACTTACATATATATGTACATATGTATGTATGTGCCTATGTGGCAAGTGTGTAGTTTGGAGTAGTTTTATTTTGTTCCAATACAATATTCAATAACAAACAAATGTGTGTATATATGTATGTAGGTATATGCCATGTATAAAACAACGTCAACATGATTGCAACATGTTGCACATTCACATGCAATTGCAACCCTTTTAACGGTTGCTGGCATTTGCTTTGCGAGAAACGCATGCCAACACATTCAGCAATAGAATTCGATGAGCTAACTGGTTATGGCAGACATTGTTGTTGTTGTTGTTGTTGTTGTTGTTGTTGTTGTTGTTGTTGTTGTTGTTGTTGTTGTGTCAGTGTTTGTTGTTGTTGTTGTTGTTGTTGTCGATGTTGTTGTTATTGTTGTTGTTGTTGTTGTAGCTCGAATAAACTATTGCAGTTAGTTGTCCTTAACATTGCTGATGTTGTTTTTGCTATCTTGCGTGTGCTTAACATATTGATTGTTGTTACATTATCTTTATTTTCTTATTGAATTCTTTCCTTTTTTGTCTTCTTCTTCTTAATTTTTTTTCAGTTATAAACTCGTAATTTTTCACCTTGAAACCGTTTTAATTAGTTACATACATTATTGCCATGCCAACATGCAACATGTAGCAAGTACAATACAAGCACGTAACAGGCGTGGCATATTGTTGCAACATAGTGTACTACAAATTTTGTGTACTATACATATATACGTGTCCACCCATATAACCCATATATCATGCTCCACTCATAAGTGACTAGATCGCCTGTAGCCCAAATTTTGGAAAAAGCTGCGTTCTTGGAATCACTTGTCGGACGACTTAACTTCTAGTAGCATGGAGCTCTTCGCCCCCACGAATTTCCTGCGCTTTCATATTCTGCATTTCCGGACGCAGTAACCGAGAGGTTAGCATTTGGTACTACCATTCAGAGGGTCACGAAGTTTATTCCTCGCCAGACTAGCATGTTTTTTCTAATTACGGTCGATTTTGGGCCTTTAAGGCGTGTTAGATCTAGTTAGGTGCCCTAAAAAATTAGGTTTTTCAAACATTTTTCACGAAAAAACTTTTAGCTTTATTATTTTGAGCATTTGCACACATATTATGGCACCTTTGAAGAGTAGTTAACAATTTTTTATTTATAAAAATAATAGTTTTGAAGCTGCTACAGCAGATCTCCAGGGACCCCTCCCAAAAAAAGGCGTTTTCGGTGACCATTGTATTTCTGAAGGGAATCATCTGATATGAAAAAAAAACGGATTTCGGTAAAGTAATGTATAATCTTGTGATTAATCGAAGGAATAAGCAGAAAACAATTTTTTTGACAAAATGGTGGCTTCTAAAAAAAAATTCAAATTTCGCCATAATTTTGGCCTTGAATTGCGCATTAAAAAAGAAAACATTTCATCGGTAATGAAATAGCTTCGATTAAGTACTATATAAAAATTAAGACTAATCGATTCAACCGTTCCCGAGAAATCTTGGTCACCGACTTGAAAAACATAGTTTTGAGAAAAACGAGGCACCACACCGGCTTACCGCTTTCAAATGCTCTGACGCCTCGTTACAGATATGCGTGTAAGTTCCAAAATAACAGTCGGATCGACTTGAAATTTTCAGAGCTTTTACTTGAATACATATGTACATTACGAAAATGAAATTAAAAAATCGATTTTTTGAAAAGTCAACTAGATGTAACCCCTTAATGTCAACACTTTCATGCGTAATTTTGACTTGAAATAAAAAGATCTTCCTAATAAACCTAATTCTTGTTTGTAAGCCCGTCCATTTCAAAATACACCCCACAAATTGGAAGAAGAGTTCATCCGAAAACCGATTTGGCGTTTATAACTCTCAAAAGAAAATATGAAATCAATAGTATAGTTCATGATCGCATTGTCGTACCCAACAAGGTTGATGATCTCTTTTGAAAATACCTAGTCTCGTAGCCTGGTGTGCCAACCCTAACATTTTTTTCTGATTCTGGCGCTAAAATTGTGAAACATGATTTTAATATCGTGGCAGGGTCTGCGCTTACATATGTGCCAATTATATATACATACCTAGGTATAAGCGCTGTAATGTGAATTTTGATGGAATTTTTTGGTTGAGTGGTGTCAAAATCACTCGTGTAGGAGGTATTTTAAACTTAATATATACCCATTACCAGCTCCTCATTAGATCTTTAAAGTATACTCCCTTAGGCCAACCTCTTAAATTGGCTGAAAGCCCTATAAAGTTTTAAACTTCTGATGAAACTCCTTGGGTTAATAAGGATCACATTGAAGTGCATTAGCTATGCGGATCTCTCGACCTAGGCTAGAAAAGTGAACTCGAAGCTATAAATGAAAGTTATTTGAGAAGATTTTATTTTATGTCAGAAATTTACTCTGAGGTGGTGACTTTCCCTGCCGAGGGGCGAGCGCAATTACTAAAAATTAATTTAGGTTGTTGGCCAAACCAGGACCCGAACTCTCGGATTCCAAAAGGCAATACGCAATGCTAACCACTCGCCTTTGCGGTCGTGCAAGGTTACTTCCGCTTTATACAAAAAATGTATTTAAAATTAAAGTAGAGTAAAGAAGTCTAAGTTAGGGTAGAACTAAATATTAGATACTCGGTTGAGTATCTGAGATGGTCTCTTATATAGAAGATTGGTGTATTTCCAGAACTATGTCAGCCCTACCGCACATACGTATAGGTCTCCTTAATCTCCTTTAAAAATAGTGTACCTACCAAGTTCGGTTGCGCTCTTTTGATTAATATCTTAAAAATTTGTTCTTGTCCGTTTTATGGGACGAAAGCGTAGTTGTTGCTCAATCGCGCCCACATTAAATTCGTGTCGAATTTTACTTTAGACGCATTTTTGTGCCGAAATTTTTTTCCTGCCCTTATAAATTTCCATTACCGTTATATGCAAGGTGGACATGAACTTGGTGAGATAGCGTCGCACTTGTGATACAAGGAGCATGTGAACCAAGCTTTATCAAAGTGACTCAATTCTCGCTTGAGTTATCGTGTACACTAACGGACAGACAGACATGGCTAAATCGATTAGTCACATCTTTCGATGAAATATATATACATATACATATAACTCGATAATTTTCTGATTATTTTATGATGTAACGGTTGTTACATTTGGTATCTAAAATCGTAAAACCAAAGTTCCAAGCTTGGTTTACTAAACCCCTGGGAACACTCTCTCGTTCCACCACTTTTGAGAAGCCACAGCGTTCAATTAATACCTGACGCAACATCCCGCATCATCTCCAGCCACCGGATAAAAGATCATCCCGCACCATGAGCACATTTTTCATAAGGAGCTCTTTTCCGAGCTCCTCCTAGAGCCATAGAGCTCGCTGACTCGCTATTCCTTCTCCATAACATCTTCTTCCTCCTACTCTCGAAGCTTAAACACAACTCAATGCGCTGTTTAAGAAGAAGCAAAAAACATCATCCAATCAATAGTGTTGACTATCTTTGGTAATTCGCAAAGATGTTTTTGTTTTGCCTCTAATTAGCTGGCAATACTTAAATGAATTATCAAGATATTTAATAGCCAAGATCCAAGATCATGCTTTAATTAAGCCATATTGAGTGTGGCAAAGTAAAAATAAAAATTTATTTTATTTATTTTTATTTTTTTATTTTTCATATACAATACTTATTATGATGCTTCAAAGCAACATGATTTTTTATATATGTATTACAAAAATAAGTACATATGTATATATATAAATTAAGCACGGACGAGTCAAGCGTACTCAGCTGAGCAACACAACTGAAGCTACTGCAACAACTATTTAATGCTGCCATGCTTGAGTAGGGGGAAGAGAGAGCTGTGGGAGACCAGTGGGACCAGTGAGTATACATATATGTAGGTGTATAAATGATTAAAAAGCCTTCTTATGTTATGATACAGTATTTATTAGTACAGGTCTTAAGTGCATACATCTGTACATGCGTATATATATATGTACGCTCGTATACGCGTAGTACATATATGTGAATCAGCAAGTTTGCTTTCCCCTTAGCGATTGTGCTGATGATAATGCAATGTGATTATGTGATCTAATGCCATGCCCGCCGGGCTGTTGCTGCTGCTGTGATTCTGTGATTCTTGCTGTTGTAGTTGTTGTTGTATCGACAACATCATCTTTGGTCGCTGATCGTCGATTCGTTGCGTCCGTGCAACAAGGCAGAATGTAATGTGATCAGTTATGCGCTGACGTTGCATGCATCAGTGGGCCGACGCCAATGTTTTCAGATATAAATATTTCGTAATATACCTATACATATGTACATACGCATATATATGTATGCACGCATGTATGTATGAAATATGAAGAAAACAGCAAAAAGGTGTAAGAAATTTTGTTTCAACATCTTTTGTTTTATTTAATTCTTGATTTATGTGCCTGTTTGCTATACTGGTTGTTGTTGTTTTTGTTCTGTTGTGGTTTATAAATAATCATGAAACTGTAGCATCTAAGCAACAATGTTGCACCAACAACAATGAGAATAACAATGAAAATTGATTTGTAATGTGAAAATAATGCCAGATAAAACATAATGTAGTATATTATATAAACATACATACATATGCCTATATGTACATATATTTATAAATATGAATATAGGTACATATATGTGTATGCATAATTCCAACGTTATAAATATGTATGTATACATACATATGTAATATATATATATATATATATACATATAGATGAGTTGAGGAAGCGGAACTGGAATTGGTTTGAGAGCAAAAGAGAATCAGTTATTCGCTGAACCGCTGTTTTTAGTGCGTACCTTTGTCTGCGTTGTGCTAACCCACCAGGTTAGTTCAGGGTCACCGCAAGGGGTTGAGTGCATGTGGCAAGTCACAAAGGTTTTTAGCAATTACATGAGTAACGTTTGCAGCATCCAAAGCATATTCTTCCTTCCTTAACTCTAATTGAATTCATTTGCTTGTATTTTTCTAGTTTTCGGTTTGGAGGTAAGCGAATTTAATTGATAATTTTACAGTTGAGTATTGAGCGAAATACAGTTAAATAAACCGAGTGCAATTATTAAAAGCCTAGCACGACCAACATTCAAAAGTTATAAAAAACTGATTTATATTAAAGAAATTAAGTTGAATTGCCTAGTTGCGGTCGCCCCTCTGCAGGGAATGTCAAGCTCCTGGATTGTATTGGCTTAGCAAGTGTGATTTTTACACGCTTTATATTAGCTTCACTTGTATGTCAGTATGTCTGTCAGTATGTCTGTCTGTCAGTTTGTAACTTTTTAGCGGTGACGCGATCCCAATATGAAATATTTGAAATGCGAATCGTTGCATACATCGTAGCGTTGACAGAATTAATCAGAGAACGTATAATAATCCATACTAATAATTATTATACGTTCTCTGATTAATTCAGAGAAAAAAAATCAAAATAGAGTTAATTAGAAAAATATATAAAATAAATATAGTTTAAAAAAAACTAAAAAAACACGCTTTTAAAGAATATTAAACTAAAAAGTTGAAAATAATTTTGGAAATAAACTTAAGACAATAGTATATAATAAATATAGTTTAAAAAAACTAAAAAAACCCGCTTTTAAAGAATATTAAACTAAAAAGTTAAAAATAAATATAGTTTAAAAAACTAAAAAACACGCTTTTAAAGAATATTGTACTAAAAAGTTGAAAATAATTTTGAAAATAAACTTAAGACAATAGTATATAAAAAATACTTGTATAATTAAGAGAAAAGCGTGGGGCGCTCGATATATGGAAATTATGGTACAAAGCGCCCCACGCTTTTCTCTTAATTATACAAGTATTTTTTATATACTATTGTCTTAAGTTTATTTTAAAAAAAATTATTTTCAACTTTTTAGTACAATATTCTTTAAAAGCGTGTTTTTTAGTTTTTTAAACTATATTTATTAACTCTAAATTACAATATTTTAGTTCGAAAGGACTTACTGCATCTCATTCTGCATCATACGCTAATGATTGGTTCATACTTTTTCCTACATGAATTTAAGTTTGGACTTTAGGGGGGTATTTAAAGGAATATAAGGTTGAATTTGCATTACCCTAATGGTGGTTGGCACTGTGGTAGTCCCAGTTATTAAGGATATTAAAATATGCGTAAAATCTTTTAGTATTATGGTAAGCCTAATGGCTACGTCCAGAAACTCAACATACCGGCATAGAAATTGAATTAAACCGATCAAAGCTGCTTAATTTGCTTAATTTACTTCATTTATTTTTCATTTTAATTTATTTTATTTTTTTTTGTTTTATTTATTTTTTTGTTTTGTTTTATTTTACTCCTATTTATTTTATTTTATAATATTTCTTTTTATTTTAACCTGTTTTATTTAATTTTATATTATTTCATTTTAATTTATTTTATTTTAGTTTTTCATTTCATTTAATTTTGTTTTATTTAATTTTATTTTATGTAATGTTTTTAATTTTATTTTTTTATTTCATATTTTATTATATTTATTTTATTTTACTTTTTTAATTTAACTTTATTCTTTACTCTTTTATTTTATTTATTTTACATTTTAATTAATTTAATTTTAATTTTGTTTAAGTTATTATTTTTTATATTCTTCATTTGTTTTAGTTTATTTTCTTTATTTCAATTCATTTTATTTTGTTTTATTTTTCTTTTTATTATTTTTATTTTTTTTTTTGCTTTATATTGTTTTATGTTACTTTTTTTAAATTTTATATTATTTGATTTTAATATATTTGATTTTACCTTTTTATTTTATTTCATTTCCTTTTTATTCATTTTATTTAATAAAATTATTTTTATTTTTTTACTTAATTTTTTCATTTTATTTTCCTTTTTTAATTTAATTTAATTTTTTATTGTTTAATTTTTATTTGATTTATTTATTTTTCATTCTATTTTATTTAATTTCAATTTTAGTTTAAGTTATTATTTTTTATATTCTTCATTGTATTTTAATTTGTTTTGTATTATTTTTATTTTTCTTTAATTTAATTTTTTTCATATTATTTTATTTCATTTTATATTATTTGATTTTAATATATATTATTTTACTTTTTTATTTTATTTCATTTCCTTTTTATTCATTTTATTTTATTTAATAAAATTATTTTTATTTTTTTGTTACATTTTTTTATTTTTCTTTTTTCAATTTAATTTAATTTTTGATTGTTTTATTTTATTTTTGATTTTAATTTAATTTAGTTTATATTGTTTGTGTCTATTTTTTATTTCATTAAATATTATTTAATTTTAATTTACAATAGTTTGTTTCACTTTGTATCAATTTATTTTATTTTACTATTTTCATTCGATTTTACTTATTTTTCATTTTATTGTATTTAATTTTAATTTTATTTTATTTAATTTAAATTTACTTTATATTATTTGACTTTATTTTACTTTTTCATTTTAGTTCCTTTTGATTTATGAAATTCTAGTTTAATTTATATCATTTTTTATTGTAGTTGATTTTTTAATGTTAATTTTATTTTTTTTTTATAGTTTTATTTCATTTGATTTCATTTATTTTTCTTCATAACTTATTATTATTATTTTATCTTATGTGATTTCATTTTATTTTTTTTATTTCAGTTATTAATTTTAAACTTATTTAGTATTATTTTAAATTATACAATTTTACTCTATTTTTGGTTTATTTTGTTTTACTTTATTTAAATTGAATTTATTGTATTTTTTCATTTTATTTAATTTTGTTAAATTTATTTTATTTTGTTATTTTGCCCTACTTTATTTTATTTGATTTAATTTTTCATTTCATTTTACCCAAATGTTAATTTTAATTTAATATAATATTATTCAATTTTATATTTTTTTTTATATTTTTTATATTTTATATTATAATTATTTTGTTTTACTTCATTAATTATTTAATTTACTTGAATTTAATTCAAAGTCATACTCAACATGTAAATCGGTCGCAGATCAGCATGCAACCGAAACAAGATTCTCAAAATTGCTAAAAACGGGTATGAGTGTGTGTACATGTTCAAAAGTTGAATAAAAATTTATGTAAAAAAATATGTAATTGAAATCATAGAATATCGCGCTTTCAAGCTTCTACGCGTAGTAAAAGAATGCGTAACGATTTTGTTAAATGCCACACCTACCACCAGCCACTAGAGAATGCAAATGTTAGGAGATTATGGCAAAAACAACAGCAAGAAATCGTTGACTAAAACTAAGAGAAGCAAAAACAACCATACATAAATATATATTTTTTATACAATATTACAATTTTCACGCTGTTTACATGGATTCCAACACTCTGGGGTATTAAATGCGCAACTTACACAGCGCATCCCAAGGCACATTCCTCGCACTCGTATGTACCGCCAATTCTGTTGTAGTCACAGCAAGTTTCCATTTTGATTATCATTATTATCAATATGATTATTATCAATCATATCAGTTATGCGTATATAGATGTCTACAGACACATACTCGTACATATATATGTATATATTAACTTCACGGCACATTAATAAGCACATAAAAGTGGCTGCTGGATTTTTTTTTGTTGATTTTTGCTCTTTACTGTAAAGTTATGATTTTCTTCATTCGGCAGGTAAGTGCATCTTCAGTTCTTCTATGATGACTTAAGTACGATGACACTAGGGTGATCACTGTGTGAGATTTTTTGTGACTCTTGATTGTGAGATTGGAAGTGATCAGGTTAATGTTATTAGGTGGAATACTGATCGGAGCAGAAAGTATTAGCAGAATAAAAAACCGAAAGACATCAGGGAGAGAACAAAAATTGTGTTCTTTATTTTTAATTTTGTTCGTTGTGTTTTCACGGATGATCTTTCTCATTATCAGCTGATTTTTTTCTTACTGATTTTTATCTGATCGATCCTGATCCTGATATTGGTGGCACTTTTGTTTTCATTATGATTTTTCTCGTCAAGATAGAGATTTTAACCATGACTTTTAAATAAATTCTGTCTTTAATAAGGTTTCTAATTGATTTTGGTGATGTGACTTCTCTTCATGCAACCAGCGCACTTGAACTTGTAGGCTCCTTTTGATACAGTTGCAGAGCTTTTGTTTTTCACAAGAATCTCATGCCGAGCTGGATAGTGACCGAGGTTGTATTCACCAAACTCTTTCCGTCTTTCGTCTCTGCTGTTAAGAGAAAAATTAGTGGAGGGGTGGGCTATTGTCTTACCTTGAAGCCTAATTGAACAGAGCCCTTTTAAAATACTAGTTATTATATTAATGAAGATCCGGTATAGTATGATTAAATTCCTTGATCTTTTAGCGTCCAGCGCAGGATCTAACTGCCATCTAATATTGGAATGTGGGGAGCTTGAACTGTGGTTAAAGTAATTTCTCAACTCGATTCGCTGGTCGTACAGGGTATGAAATTGGTTGGGATGACCTAAGTCCTAGACACAGAGCATTTAACTGTCTCTTCATTGCACTATCTAAATGTCTCATCGTTTCATCGTCTGCGGGATTCGAGGTCGCCAAATCAGCAAAACCTTTCACTTGAAGTCTCCCAACGGCAACTCGGGATTGATGAGCTATCTGTGCAGTTTGGCCTTTGTTCGTCGAGAGAGGACTATACCTTTCAATTGTCTACTCAGTCCAAAGATTCTGTGCTTGATTTCTAGGCTGATATTGTTATTAGTCCTTATGCTGGTTCCTAGATAGCTTTATAACAACAGCTGAGAATTGAGAAGATCTTAGTCTTTTGCCACCAGCCGGTACTGGATCGAAAACTTTTTAAGCTAAATTATTTCTTTTCATGCGGACCACATGACCTAGTCAGCTTAGTCGCTGCCTCTTATCTCGCACAGCTCATCGTTCCATTGGTTGCGGTATTCGCTGCACCCAGCAGGAGTCCACTGCCTAAACCCTTCTCTCGAAAACTCCTAATGCCGACTCAATAGATGTTGTCATCCTTGTCAGTCTTGCAGACAAAGACCTCTCTCGACGAATAAAGGCCAAACTCATCATTCCCGATTCCATGCACATTGTGATATTCTCAGTAACAACACCAACAAATCATACAAACCTAGTAAAAAGGTTTCAGATGAGTGCGATGAAGACTATGTATGTCTGACTCAATATGCTAAAAGTCATCGCACTTGGGATCTAAGTTGATCGAGCTAAAAACAAACGCGAAAAAAATATTGTACAAACGAATTAATGTTCTTCGATATTAGTATGTAAAGTATATGTGTATGTGTGCCTTGGTGCAAGAAAGAACATCTTCCTTCTTGATATGTCCGCTTGGCTATCGCCTGCTGCTGCTGCTGCTGCCGCTGCTGTTGTTGTTGTTGCAATAAATTGTTGTGCACTGAGCCTTGTTGGTAATGACGCTGAGACATGCTACTTGCCACATGCTTCATGAGCAGACAGACGATTGTTGCTGCCAGATTGCATTCGCCGCTCGAACTTGCAACAACAGCAGCAGCACCAGCAGCACTTGTAGTTGTGTACATACATATGTATACTCGTATGTACATATAAAAATATGTAAGCATGTTTGTGCATGTTTTGCTCTTATCGGCTCGGGAGTGTTGCAATGTGTGGTGTTGCCAGGCTGTGATTAATATGCAACGGGCCAGCAAGCACCTAATGCTGCAGCAAGTTCGACAACAACAACAGCAACAACAACAACAACAATAGTAAATAATTATATTTGCTCTGTGTGCAACTTCAATGCTTGTTTTGCACTTTATTTTCCATTTCTTGTATTAGCCACCTCTACAGCAACTTCTCAGCTAAATAAACACTTATGCATATGTATGAGTATGCGTGTGTTTGTGTGTGTGTAAAGTGTTACACATGTGTTTGAGCCTAAGTCAAGATTTTTAATTGTAATATTATGTAGTGTAAATTGCAAGAAATTTGCATGAAATTTGCGCGACGCTTGAAATTAAAATTTCAAATCAATGGATGGTTGGCAAGTAATAGTTGCAAATTTGAAAACAAATTTTTTTTTTAATTGTTGTTGTTTTTTTGTACTAAACTTTATTTTGAAATTTTTGACCTTTAATATTGAAAAATATATATTTTTTTGCAATTAAAAAAAAAATATTAATGATTTTGATATTAATACGTAGGCTGCTATATATATTTCTGGCCTAATAATGAAAATACGAATATTTCTCAACGAAAATGGTTTTTTTTTTTGGATTTGGCTCGTCTTGGAAGACCCACACTGTCGATTGCTGTTTTGTTTCGGGCTCAAACGCATAGATCCATGATTCGTCACCTGTGACGATCGTATAAACGTCTTTTGAAGCACCGCGATCGTATTTTTTCAGCATTTCTTTATACCAATCCACACGAGCCTTTTTTGAGCGATTGTCAAATTGTGCAGGATCCAACGAAAACAAACCTTTTTTACGGACAGGTGTTCATGGCATATCGAATGTATGCTGGTGGGAGAAATGCACTGCCATGCCTCTATCTGAAGGTATGTTACATGACGGTCTTGCATTATCAGTTCACGTACGGCATCGATGTTTTCTGGCACAACGGCTGTTTTTGGACGACCTTCCCGGAATTCGTCTTTGAGCGAGCGTCGGCCGCGATTGAATTCGTTGTACCAGTTTTTCACAGTGCTATAAAATGATGCTTCATAGCCATACTAAGATTTTAGTTCATCGATGCACTCTTGTCGTGATAATTCACGTCGAAAGTTGGGAAAAATGATCGCACGAAAATGTTCACGAGTTAATTCCATTTTTTGGACGAGATGAATTTTTTAATTCCCTGTAAATAAAACAATTCACGATTAAATGACAAAACGTTCTGAGTGATGTTATGCTAAAAAATGTCAAACTTTCCAATGGAAATGTCAGATTGCACCTGGCAACACTTAGTGTTGCCTAGGCCAGACCTATATATAGCAGCTTACGTAACTTTTATTAAAAAACCTCTCGATTTTTCTAGTCTGCCCCTTTTTGGTCTCTCTACCAATGAAAGTTTTGAAATTTTTGCTTGCATTTTGATCTTTATTTTTCATACTAACCGCGAACGTTACCTTTTTTAATTTATTCTACACCTTAAGCTTCGTTTTGATCTTTATCATGATCTTGTTCCGCTTGACTTTTGTTTTGATTTTGATCTGATTTTCACTTTATCCGACGGTTTTATCATGTCATGTCCGCCTCTTCGTCTATCTGCCTCCCCACCTATCAGCTTCAGCGCAAACTAGTCTCTCAGTTTTTGAGATAATTGAACGAATTTTATATGGAAGCTTGAGTTAGGTTAGGTTAAACTGGTTGACTCTTTGAGTCTCACTTGGACGAAACTACGTAAACAGTGTTATCAGATTCATTACATATGACAAATTGTACTACTACACGTTTTATTGGTTTGGAAAATATCCCTGTTTTTTTGCAAATTGAAGCAGTCCCTGACTGAAGGTCCTACAGTTTTTCAGCGCCTAATAAATACAGATCTTGTTTGCCAAATGCTGAGCACTGATAGATTTCGTGCTCCACTGTTTTCGTTCATCGGACCTACATATATTAATGGCAGGCGACATCAAAACAGCTCTACCTGTAGCTTGGAATGCGGCCTTCTTATCACTAGCAAAAACGTTGTACATTTAGCATCACAGTTTTCATGATTCTCTGTTTTTAGCTACAAGGTTTGCTGGTGGAATACTGAAAATCGCATGCAATACTACAGATGGTGTTGTTTTGATTGGCAGAAAGATCTTATGAAGGTTTTGTAGTTCTTTACGTGTTATGATTTTCAAATATCTCAACGGAGAGCTGCGAGATATGTATAATATGATTATGAATTTAATTAAGGGACAGATGCTATCTCCGAAGTTTTTTCGAATTCCCAGGAATCACATAGGATAGGACCATATGGCCATTATTCCTTGTGAGTAGTTCCATTTTTTCAACAAGACCTCATAGTTGCTTTCCCTCTACACCTTAAGATATCATAAGGGAAGATACGTACAACCATCTCAATCTACAAAATCTCAATAAAAAAATATATTGTGTGTGAGTTGAGAGGCGTATACTGCGAAGATCTGAACATCTTCATTTCTTTTCGTTTACTAATTCTACTAGAATCTTCTAAGCGGAAGTAATACGTATAAAAAAGAGTCTGAAGGATCTTAATTAACAACTTCAGTATGTTCATTCAATTAATTTCAGTAGATTCCTTTATGTGTGGATATCCCTACTAGACGTGAATGGTGGAGAGGTATTGCAGGGGAAGAGGAGAATAACATCATTTCAATCTATATAAACAGTTCTAAAATAGATTTCCTGGCGGAGTTGCCAGGCACAATTGTAGGAAGAAAAGTTTGGTAAAGAATGAAAAGTTGGCAAAGTTAGAAGAACTTTTTGACGATCCTCACGCAGAGTTGTCCTTGGGACTCTTCGAGAGAAAAGTTTTGTGAACGATTTATGGTGCTTTGCGCATTAGCCATGGCGAATACGGCAGACGATGGAACGACGAGCTGTACGAGCTATATGATGTTATTGACATAGTTTAGCGAATGAAGAGACAGCGGCTACGCTGGCTAGGTCATGTCGTCCGTATGGATAAAATCAGTCCTGCTCTGTATATGTAGTACCCGATGACGGATGCAGAGGAAAAGGAATACCTCCAGTCCGTTGGAAGGATTAGTTGGCGGGCGACCTGGTTTCACTTGGTATTTTCAACTGGCGCCGAATAGCGAGAAGAAGAGATGAATGCCAATAAAGAAGAAGAAGAAGATGTAGAGATAATGTCACGTTAGCAACTATATGAAGAGAGCCTTTTTCATACTTTGAACGAATAACTCAGAACATCGAGCAGTTTGGTAACAAAGTATATTTAGTTGAAGTATGACAGAATAGGGTTAAAGAAAAGTATATATACGAGTCAATGAACATTTTGGGAGCCTGCTCCCGAAAAAAGTTTGTCCTGGAATTCGCAGTCCTGAACTTGAAGGCAATAAAGGAAGATCTATCACTTCTACTTACTGACGATACGAAAAGAGGCTTGCAACTTTGCTGGCCAATGAATCTTTAGAGATTCCTTCACTGACGTTCTAAATTTGATGCCGAACTGTACTTTATCTCTACCCCTTTCTTGTTGTCTCTTTCTCCCTCTCATTAAGTACCGAATCAGCTGATCTAATTTAAATGAGATGACCTATAATTTGGCGATCTTCCGCTGGTGACACAGAAAGAGTGTGAGTAATTTTATCAAAACTAAAAATTAGAGCAAAAAACTAGGTGACCAAGACGCAGAAAATTATAGGGGCACAGTGAGCCGGTAATCGCTGAACTAATTCAACTATGCAACAAAAATAGAACTCAGTCTCGAGCAATGATAATTTTTGCGAGTTCTCAATGCAAGGCGAACAAAAAATCAACAACAAAGCAGATCCAAAGTGTGTACAGCAAACCGCTGCGGGAGCACAATCATTAGACGCTTCGGTTAATTCACCAACCCGCCGCCAGCTCCCAACTCCAAGTGCTAAAGTAGATAAGTATGTACTTAAACCATTTCAAATTGCCGGCAGAAAAGAACACGCCAACATACCACCACCTCCACCAGCAGAGCACACAGAATGCAGCAGCGCAGTACAAAGTGGAAAATTTGCAAAATTAACAGCGAAATGTTTTTTTTTTTTTTTGCCCAACAACGACGAACAATCTTCTGCCTGAAGATAAAGTACTTCATTTTGGGGGGTCGCCAGTGGTGTACATCGGCACGCTACAAGTCAGCCGGCACACCAGACGGTCGGCCAACTAGACAGCCAGCGAAGCATTGCAGCAACAAGCCGGCAGACAGTGTCTAAAGTTGATAATGCAGGCATTATAGCCCGAGGCTTTGGAGCTGGCAATGAGTTTTTGTTACTGCTAAAAATATATATTAAACTCAAACACGTACCCTCAGCGCTATGAACCTGTGCACACCCGTACCTGTTCTAAGCTGATCGTTTGACCGTGGTATGTGTTGGTGGTGAGGTGGATAGTTGGTTTTTGCTGGTTTTTGGCGTGTGCGCATGCGCAGTTACCAATCCACTGCCTTACATACTTACTTACTTACTTACGTACTTACTTACGTACTTATATACTTTGCCTGCAGTTAGTCTTCCTTGGCTGTGACTCTTTATCCAAAGGCAGGTTAGTTGGCTTATCAACGTGTTTTGTGGTGCACGTCTGTGGAGCAGCAAGGCACTGGGCCAGTATAGCAAGCAGTTATGTGGTATAGAAAATATAGCTGGCGGCGTGTGTGCGCCCATACAAGATGTCTGACCAACAGACACGTGTTGTAATGCATAGAATTTGGCGGAAAGCTTGTAGTTTGTGGTCGGTTATGCTCGCTGACTGACTGTGACTGTGTTTGGTTGCGAGGGCAGAGGCCGTAAGCACTTTTGCGCACAAATAAAAAGAAGAGTAGTAGGAAAGAAAGTTTTGAGAACACTCTTCTTCTTTTTTATTGACGCCTCGCTTCAATCTACCTAGGGGTTTTTTCTCTTTCGGCTGCTGGTAAGACCACCGGATCGAGGGGGAACAAATTTAATGTGAGAGTCTCTCTAGAGTTTATGAAAATGTTCTTTATGGAATTTTATTACTCGAAGACTCTTGACGCAACTCGGGAAAATGAGCTGTCAGATTTCGTCTAGAGCGTTCCGAATACTAGAGATTGAATATGTGAAGTAAACCGCATTAGCTGAGTGGTTGTTCTACCGTCCCAGCGGTTATAAAGAGATAAAAACTCCAAAGGGAGTTTGGCAGATTGGTTCCAATACATATTTCTCCTGCTAAGGTTAGGTGTTCGTCATGTAGACTTCGAACATCTGGGGGCATCTTTTTCTTAGCTTTGTATTTCGACATGCCGGCGTCCATAGAAGATTCGAGTGTAAGGAGCCCCCATAAGCCTTTTCCATTGCAACGAAACCACTGATGTGCCGGTAGCTGATTTAGCAAATACAGATCAGCCAGAAGTCAAATATATTCTGGTACGGAGTGCGATCTAGATATTCCTATGTCTAACCGTGGGCCCTTTTTCGCCCGATATAGGATGGTGTCACTATATTGGTAGCCCTGTTGATGTTTGGGGATTGTACACCTCGTAAGCGACAACCATAGAACACAGGCAGTCGTCCGGACCCTTAAGAGTTCAGGACTATCCACTACTCGAGCCGTTAAAGGCACCATCTTAGTTTAGGTTTTCAGCCTCCACAGGAACAGATTCTCTAGAGAGCTTGTGCCACTGTGCCGCTCCTGATTGCACCACTTATGCTCAACTAACTACAAATATGTAATTGAACACCCACATAGGAGCACATCTTTGGAAGCTAATAGCACCTATTGCAGCAGGTAGCAATTGCTGCTATCGCGCTGATGTCACGACAGCCCAACGCTGATGATGATTACTGGCCGCAAGTGAATTACTGTTGGCGACTAAAATGCCAACAAGGGAGTTGCTCGAGCTCAGAATATACTTAAAGTGGATTTTTTCGAGACGATAAATTTCGCTTACTTGCCTAACTGCCTGGACTGGCTGCCTGGTTGCTTGGCTTGCCAGTTCGGGGGCGTTTAATCGCTTGACTGGTCGACTGTGGGGCCGGTATAGCTGACAGTGGCAAGTTGTTGGTGGCATTAGATTGACATTGACGGGCTGTGCGGACTGCGGACCGCGGACGGCGGACAGTGAGTGTGCGCACAAAAGTACAGCAATTATTTGCCATTATTGCCAATTGTGGGGGCTTTCTTTCTAAGCAACGATGGTGTATATGTGTGTTTGTGTAGGTTTTTTGTCTACCAGCAGCATTTTTGTGCGCATTTGGCGATAAAAGCTTTCAAATTCCAGCACAAAGCATTTTCTATTATTTTTATTTTTATTTTTTATCATCTCGTACTTTCAATAGCAACTTAGTATAATTTTACTTTTGCATCGCTGCGCTACACAAACATTGTTGTGCGTCTGACCCGTATTCCAACGCGTCGCTTCTTCTGCTATCCCCAACCAGCATTCCATACAGCGCTGGCAGGCGACAAAATACATTTTCTATTTTACTTCGCCGTGCCATTAAACGCTACGCATTCATCCATGCAGGCGGCAGGTAGAGCAGCCGAAGAATCGTCACTGGAGAATGATCAGAACACACTTTTGTTCTTTGTCATAAATTCGGATTTTGGTGCGGCATTCGGCATTTTTTCTGTCGCATCATTTGGGAGATCGTCCATTCCCAGTTGTTTGTGCGTTCGAGCTGAGCCGAGTCGAGCGGAGCTGAGCTGCGCCGCGCTGGGTGTGGCGTCAAATGCATTTGTTCCACAAACAGGCAACCACTCAACACTCAAATAAACACAAATAAATAAATAAATATACAGAAATGTAGAAAAAAAATGAAAATAAAATTATAATTTACAGCACTGATGCAACCCTGCATACACACGAGGGCAAGTCGGAAGGACGGAAGGACCGTAACTATATTAAATGGGAAGAAGAGTTTTTTCCTTTAGCGTCCTTATAAATCAATGAATTAGAAATGGCGTAGATTTTCAAAACGCAGTAAAGAGTGGTAGTTCTACTCTAAACGGCCCATCGAAACAACTTCATCAGACTTGGCTTAACAAGTTGAGATACTCTTAGAGAAGAATTTCCTTCTGAAAAGAGAGTTTTTATTCGCTGTATTTAGAGTAGCAGGAACTAACGCTTGCATTTGGGTACCTAGTACAATCACACTGCCATAGAAAAACTGAAGAGCTGATTGCCATTTGAACACGCCATGAAATACACAGGAATAATATTTTAGTCTGTGTTCCTTAATCTTGCGTTTTAAAATAGCCAACATGTGCTCAATGGAATTAAGATCTGGAGACTGTGCAGACAAATCTAACAAAACAATGCTGTTATCTCTAAACCAATGCATCGCAGTCGCTGATTTGTGACAAAGAGCAGTCTTGCTTAATTGAACCACGTCTAAATTAGTATCGCCGAAAATGCGCCTTTACGAAGGCAGAAGAATAGCTTCTAATGCATTTATGTACTTTTAACTGTCCATGCGACCCTCGCAACATTTCGCCGACACCATCAGCAGCCATGCAGCCCCAGATCATAATGCTGCCTTCTCCATGCTTAACAGTGGGTACCACGCAATCTGGATGATATTCTTCTACAACCTGTCGCTTCACGAACCTTGGAACCAGGTGTTCCAAATATCTGTAGAAGAGAAAAAATTATGTTTTCATAAGATTTGTATTATGTCTTCAAAATTGCTCTAGGATAAGAAGCTATGGCTGTTAATACTTTAAGACGATCTTAACTAAGCTTACCTCGCAGTTTGATACATCAGACCACAGAACATTCGACCAATCTTTTTCCGTGAAATGTTGGTATCGGCGAGCCCATTTCAAACGATTTTTGCTATTCTTTTCTGAGAGCCACGACTTCTTTCGGGCTTTACATCCTTTTAAACCTGCTTTCAGAAGTTTTCTTCTAGCTGTTCGAACACTAACTGGTTTACTAAATTCATCCGAAAGGGCAGCTGCAAGGGCAGAAAGATGCATATTCCATTCAGGGGTCTTCATTCAGCACAGCCTATCCAGATCGAGCCCAGAGTATCTTTTTGTCGGAAAACTTCGACAACACATTCCATTCAACTGAAACACACTGCAGTTAGAAGGTAAGTTAAAGAAATCAATAAATAATATACCCTTTGGTCGGATTTCGACAGAAAACCCATCAGGTTACTCTCCCTTCAACCTATTATATATATTATATTTAAACGAAGTGGTTTGTGCCCTTCTCTAATAACTATATATAAAATTCATGATTCTAGTTGACTAATTGTCCTCACCGGCACAGCTAAGGTCTGGGTACTGTAGCAGGTTAAACTTCTACCTATCCAGACTCGACCCCAACATACCCAACGTTTGCCCAGCAGGCGGACACTAACCACCTCTTCACATGCGCCCTTAAGCTGACACATTTAACCCCCCTCTCCCTCTAGTCCGATCCCGTCGAAACTGCACGATTCCTGGATCTCCCGTTAGATAACCTCGGTGACTTAGATTGATTTTAAACCTGTCCTTAAGCGGGGCTTACGTAGCCGCTACTACAACAACAACACTAACTAATTGTTCTCGGACTTAAGTCTCAATCCTTACCGAAAGGTTCCTTGGACTCGGACGATCCACCAATGACATGAGAAGAAATAAGTCGAAACAATTGCAAAAACATTATTTTTCAATGGTTCTAAAAATTTAAGTACTCGAATCAAAGTATTGGGGGAGATTAAAAAAAATTAAAAAATAATTCATTTTTATTTCTTTCCTTTATGGAGCGGCCACGAGCTTATAGCGCCTCCCTCGTACTGCATACATACATACGAGCACATACAAACATAATCATATCTGTGACCACTTTGACTTGCCGATTGCCACGGCTGGACATTTATTGGCCGCACAGGTAAATATTTGTGATTACTTTTCTTTTATTATTATTATTGTTGTTGTTGTTGTAATTATATTTTTGTATTTGTAGTTTGTGTTTTTGCTTTTTGACCGCTTCAATTTATGGCTTGCACTCTTGACATTATCACCGCCGTTTGAGTGTGTTGCAACATTGTCGTTGTTGTTGTTGTTATTGTTGTTATTGGTGTTGATATTTTGAGTTTTTCCTTTTAGTTAATTCATCCAGTCATTGCATGCACTTCCATATCAATTACACGTACTTCTCCTTCGTCTATCCGTCGCGTCGTCTCGCTTTGTCAAGTGTCTGGTTACCGGTGTGGATTTAATTACTAATTTTTCGTTTTTTATTCCAATTTTCTCAGTGTCCCCGCAGCTGCTACTCAAGGTGTTTGTCATAAATTGGGTTTTTACGCGTTTTTTTTTCGTTATATAACGTCATTTTCTTAGCGCTGTGCCTGTCACATTCAACAAGGAGTGATCTGAGTCCGCAGTTAGGTATTGGAGTTTTCCAGGATCTTCTCTGTAAGACGTTACGATGTAAGTTACCAAGGTGCCAAGAGCTCTTCTTAGATGTTCTTTAGACTTTTTCAGCTAAGATTCCCATGATTTGCACTATAAGGGTCCAATTAATTTAATTTGGCGATAAGTCACTTTGCGTATTTACCTTGGTCGTCCTAAGCTCTTTGTGGTACCTGATACCTTTCTTTCGAAGTTCATCTCTCATGTAGTTTAATGAGTCTGTGTTCAGGAACCCAAGTGAACGATATCCTTATGAGTGTAGCCATTTCAGTTAGATTCCGGCGCCAGCTTCAAGATACCGGATATACACTGCAATAGTAAGTTCAGTAAGAAACATTCAAAAAATTCAAAAAAAGGGGGATGTCACTGAGCCAAAATTCAAAAATAAAATCTTCGATTGGAAATCCTTTTTTTTGTATGTTTTACAGAAGGTTATTAACAGTACGGGGCTCACAGCAAGTACCAAGTCATTTCTCCGTACATTAACATCACGTTTAAGTTGAAGAGGTTCCTTCAAATTAAAGCCATAAAACGGGCTTATTGTGATCTCTCGAGCTCCTTGCCCGATTTTTGAACCCTTACCAGGTGTCTCAAGCAGAGATTTTCACCTTTTCTTTTCTTGTAAAGTGTGAAGTATTAGCAAAGAAGTGCCTTGAGGTTACAGGCTCTTTCTGATAGGCTTAAGAAAAGATTTTTTAGTAATCTCGGATGTTAGTCGGGAATTGTAGTCTTGGTCACACCTAGATTACCATAAGCAGCACTGAAGAAAATAGTTTCATCTTCTCTGTATTAATACAGAGTCAGCATCGAGTGAATTATTTTTGAATCTTTTGAAGAAATATCAGACAATGCAAGAGTTTTAAGCTACCAACTTATCCGATACGAGTTCAGAGAAAACGGCTCCATATATTGTTCTGCAAAGGAACAGCTGCCGAAAATACTACTAAACCCGAACGTTCTTTGCGGCGAATACTGATCAAGCGTACTTAGGCCTTCTGGTCCGCTATGATACCTATGTTGGGCAAGTAAAGTAGTTTCCTATCACCTTTCCAAATGGTCAAAACTTACGGCGAGCTTTATGAAGCTCAAGAGATTAGTGATGAATGCAGATGCAACCTCAACAAGGCAGTCGAAGTAGAAATTACTGAGAAAACGACTGGGCTGCACTGAGTCCTGGCGGTTTTACGCCAGTGGTCCTGTTTAGACGTAGTAAAGACTTAGGTCTCTTCTCTTCGATCAATGACTAGGTCAAATGGTGCTCCGGTCGCATTGCATGTGGTTTCACTCTGCCATCTGGTGAATACTAGTCTTAACAGATATTTTGCCGAGAAAAGAAGTATGTATGCACACGCCAAATGCAGAGTTTACTGTGGTTGTGATTGTTCCCCTTTTAGCCAGCCCGTCGATCTATCAGCTTTTAAGGATGTTATTGCTGTATGTTATCGCCGATTTTGAGGTGATGTGATTGTTTTGAATAGACTTATTTGCTGCCTGGCCGTCAAAATATGTTCTAAAAGGTTGAGTATTAGAGTTGAGCAACCTATAAGTGGCTTCCGTTATCGCGCTTTTGAAAGATGTCGCAGTGGTCGGGAAGGCTCTTGCGCGTGTCGATAGCAAGAGGTTCAGAGTAAACGTCACAACTCACTTTGCCATTGAGTTTAGACTTATTGCTGAAGTTGGCTCAAAGACCATCTTTGAAACAGAATTGTTACATTTTCCAATTCATTCCCCTCCGGAATTTTGGTTGAGAAAGTTTTGTCGGAACAATTGTTGTACACCTCTTCCAAGAAGGATTCAAATTTTAATATTTAGGCGTGTCCTATGCGGTTTCTCCATGGTTGAGTAGCATTTACTCTCGTACCGTTACAGCTCACATGGCATTTGCCAACGATATTATGAGTAAAATATTGAGAGAATGGAAAAAGTTATTCTCAGTAGGTTTCTCAATAAGTGAGAGCAGTGTGGGCAGCTCGATTTCATAAAGGGTGGTTAAATTGTAAGGGCCGATGTTGAATGTGAACCACACCTAAACGCCAAGTTTTTTTCCGACTTTAATTTGACATTTCTCTAATTCAGACTTACTCAATTTGAACCATGGAGAGATACACAATCCAACAACGTGTTAAAGTTATCCAGACTTATTATGAAAATTTTCGAAGAAAATCATCTTCAGTGATGAGGCACATTTACACCTCAGTGGATTCGTCAATAAACAGAATTGCCGCATTTGGGAGAATGAGAATCCAAGAGTGATTGTCGAAAAACCAATGCACCCACAAAGAGTGACTGTTTGGTGCGGTTTATGGGCTGGCGGCATAATCGGGCCGTATTTTTTCCAAAATGAGGCCGGTCAGGCAGTTACTGTGAATGGTGTTCGCTATCGTGAGATGATAACGAATTTTTTATGGCCACAATTGGAAGATATGGATGTGGACGATATGTGGTTTCAGCAGGACGGTGCCACTTGCCACTTAGCTAACGAAACAATGGCTCTTTTGCGCAACAAATTCAATGGCCGTGTTATCTCACGTAATGGCGATGTCAATTGGCCCCCAAGATCATGTGATTTGACACCGTTGGACTTTTTTCTCTGGGGTTATTTGAAAGAAAAGGTGTACGTCGATAAGCCAGCAACAATTCAAGAGCTAAAGGATGAGATAATTCGGCACATTAACGGCATAGAAACTCCATTATGCCTCAGCGTCATCGAAAATTTGGACCATCGTATGGAGGTGTGCCGCCGAGGTCGCGGCGCTCATTTGGCCGATATTTTGTTACATACATAATTGAGTAATACCAATATATCATAATAAAATAAAATTTCAATAATTTCCTAAATAGTTTGTGTTTTATTCAAAATCAACATCGGCCCTTGAAAATTTAACCACCCTTTATAATTAAGACGTTGTGTTGGTCTGTTGTCTTGATACATGGATTTCAAAAGTTCTTTATAGTTGGATAAAGACAATTTTCTCTCATTGAAATTAAAGTCTTTTAGAAAGATGAGTGCAGCCTTTTTTATGCAATTACTAGTGACCGAAATCGTCGAAAGTTTGAATACTGTCGATATAACGGTAAATTCCACTAAAAATAAGAACTGTTGAATGAAAAAATTTAGAAAAAATACAACAATAAAATTACGAAGACACACACCTTCAAGAATCCTTTCTACGTTGCAGTTCAAAGTTGCAATTTTCCCGCAATAAATCATTCGACACTTAAGCCATCAAAGCGTTCGACTAACCGATAAACAACTTTAACCCAAATTTACATAAAACAATTAAAATTTGGTGAAAGTACAAGCGAAGCCCAACCAAAGAATCGACTAAACGCATTTGAAGCAAAAAATTCCCACTCCTTTCTAATGCCATTTTTAAATGGCATAAATCTATAATCGAATAAACGAAAAGATTTCAATGGCATCTTAAAGTGATAGAACGCGCAAAATGATGGCCAAGAACGCAGAACGTGCAGAAAAAAATCACAAAAAAATCACAAAAACAAAAAAAAATTAAAAAAAATCTAAAAGAATCTAAAATAAAATATGGAAAACAACAACAATAACAACAAATTAAGATAATAGCACAACAAAAGGCATCGATACGACAGTGAATGAGTCGTTGAGTGCGTGTGAATGAGTGTGTGTGCGAGTGAGTGGCTCATAAATTTGGTCATCTTCAATTTAAAGGCGAGCGTTGTTCCCAGAAAATACCAGAACAACAACAACAACAACAAATAACTAAAATTACTTTTTTTTTCTGTAAAATGAAAAGTTTTCGCATTTTCGATAGGATAAAGGCTTGGCCGCAGAGCCTTTCTCAATTAGAGAGTCAAAAAAAAAAAAACAAAAAAAAGGTGAATGTTGACTTCGCTTGGCAATGTTCTCATTTCGAAATGCCAACATATTAGCAGTACATTTCAAATTATAACTGAACAATAAAACACCTAAAA
The DNA here is from genome assembly GCA_037013455.1 of Ceratitis rosa. Classification (NCBI taxonomy): domain Eukaryota; kingdom Metazoa; phylum Arthropoda; class Insecta; order Diptera; family Tephritidae; genus Ceratitis; species Ceratitis rosa. The sequence continues at coordinate 1,516,577 of JAWMAG010000054.1, read as the reverse complement.
GTATGGATCACTTCAACGCTGAGCGCGATTCCAACACAAAATCCATACACAACGCATTTGGCCGCCAGCCAATGTCCAGTTTGTGTCTGCATTCCCTCACACACTCACACATTCATTCAGTCATTCAGTCATTCACTGAATGAGTGAAGGAAAGAACTGGTCAGCTCTGACAGTCAGCCAGCCAGTCAGTCTGTCAGTCAGTTATTGTCATTGCCAATTAAATTCTACTCGAGCATTTACGATTCGAAAACTGCGTCATCAGCGTTGTGCACGCAGCGGGATGACAGCGCAAACTCACTGCTGACAGTTAGAGTTGTAACGATTCTATGGTAGAGGCGACGAAAAGTTGGTTGCGGCTCTAAAAGGAGAGAAGAATAAGATTTCGGCTCCGAAGGTTTGAAACTCCTATACTTCTCTTCCTCGCCTCCATGGGATAGGATTTATTTCGTCCACAAAAAGACGCCTCAAATGATGCATAACTCTGATTGATTTTTCATACAAAGGGAAAAACGTGAGCTCAGCTCAAAAGACTAGGAACTACTGCTTAATGCACATGCAGAGCAAAGAACATGACCTCGGCTCCATATATATATAATTGCCGCTTTGTAAACGCTGAAGCGATTTTCCGCCGAGCTCCTCCTACAATTTGTGGTTTTGCGTCTTGGTGTTTTTCCAACAAATGGTGGGACCTACAGTTTATACTAAGCCGCCTCCGAACAGCTGATGGTTTTTTTTTTAAGAGGAGCCTTTATTTCATGTCCGAAATACACTCGGATGGGGGGACATTGCCTTCCGAGGAGCGACCGCAATTAGAAAATTTAACTTAATTTTTTATTTAAATTAATTTTCCATAACTTTTGGATGTTGGTGGCACAGGCATTTGAAACCGAGCCTCCGAGTGTCAGTACCCAACCATACCACTCGGCTACCGCGGCCGCTCCATTAGAGCGTCTACTAAGTGGTTACCATAGTCTCAGCGCCAAAGCTTCACAGGTTCCGATTGATTTTGTAAACGAAGCGAAGAGCTTAGCTTCAGTTTCAAAGATCTCAACTTTTTATATCATACTTTAAGAGAATACGTAAAGTAGGCTCTTAGGGTTTAGATCTTACGACTGATTTTATATACATTGGAAAGATACACGAAATTGGATCTGTGGAATCCAACTAACTTCGTCCATTAAGATATTATTTTGTATTCAAAGGCCAAGAACGACCTCCGCTCCAATAGATCGGGGCTTCCGGTTGATGACATACATATACAAAGACTGATCTCGGCTCCAAAGCTTCGAGCTACTAATTGATTTTCGACTGATCTTGTATATATTTAGAGGAAGGGTTGTGATTTCGGCTCCAATATTTCAAGTCTTGGTGTTTTATATAGAGGTAAAGACGTGAACTTGACTCTGAAAGTTTTCCGATCGAATTGGTGTACAAAGAACAGAAGGTGACTCCGGTCCCAATGGTTCAAAGAGATGAACGCAATCTCGGCATCTAAAGGTCGGAGCTTCCAATTGAATTCCCATATAGGGAAATGTAATGGAGATATTTCTAGTTTCGGCTGCAAAGCTTCGCTTTCCAAGTAATTTTGGAAACTCTGCTTTCAAGCTGATTATGTTTGAGTCAATTGATTAACCAACACCGTTTCTAGATGCAAAGCGACCAACGAGAACCCTCCCTACACAACGGCGCTTCCCAATTTCGATACACAAACTCACCTCCCATCCATAATTCAATAACCAACTTCGGCTCCGATGAACTCAGCCTCCGTCATATCTCTAATATCGACTTATCACGCGGTCGCACAACTGATCTAATGCTCACTGCAAGTATACATACGTACATACGTGCATGTATATATGTATTTTAGTTTGTTTGTTTGCTTGTTTGTGTGGTTGCACTTGCTAGCGACGTGTGAAACGTCTTTGCCGTTTGGCGTTTAATTGAAAAATCAAAACTTGCAACGTGCTGTGCAAAGTTCTAAAACTTGTAGTCATCCAAACATACATACACACACACACATACACACACACACAAAATACACATCTATTGTATAATCGTACATTTGGCTGTCGCTGCGTTGAGCGTGCGAACAATATTGAATGTTGCATTGCATAAAGTTCAGAACGAATCTGCCTGTCTGTATGTCTGCTGCGTGCATGCCGATCGCTCGTATTGATTTGACGATAAGCATGTACGTATGTACTCGTACATATGTGCAACGTGCAACACGCACCACAAATCGATTAGAGATATGCTGAACACTACTAGGATCATCGCGAGTGCGAGGTTATCGTTCTGGTTACAGTGGGAGAGCCCCCACTGAATGGGGAGTGGAAATTTTAGCTTGGATTTCTCAAAATTCTTACTTCTATTTACTAGATATGGGGGTTTGGTGAGTAAATTTGGCTCGATAGTTCGTCGATGCCGCTTTTATGCGTTTAAACTTCTCTGTACCAGCATCCGCGCAAGTTCTGCTTCAGGAATGCAACTACTGTCTTCTTACTCGTCTTCTGATCAGTTATTCCAAGTTTGAGAGGGGCTTCGTTGAGTCGGCAATCATTCAGTTTTTCATAGTTAAAATGAAGATTAGAAAAGGACCCTCGGGACCCTCGGAACGTACGTTATTAAAGTTCTGTCTCTGTCATGATTTCCAGATTTTTAACTCCCACCCAGAGAGCACACCAAGGAGTTGAGACTTTTGGTGAGAACGCATTGCCTTTATTACATCCCTCCAAACTACTCTCTACCTTACTTTTAACGAAATTTCCTCATGAAAACAGTTTCATAGACTCAAGTCTGCAGCAAATCTTCTTATTTTTCATCTTTATTGGCATTGGCACCGCTTACGCCATTATAAGCGAATCAATATTAGTGCGCTAATCATACCTTCTTTTCGCTGTTTGACATCAGTTGGAAATACAAAGTGAAATCAGATCACTCCCCACCTGATCCCTCCAACGGAGTGGAGGTCTTCCTCTGCTTCCACCAGCGGAGTGCTTTCATCCATTCGAAAGACATGGCCTAGCCAGCGTAGCCGCGAATGAAGATTCGCTGAACAATGTCAATATCGTCGTATAGCTCGTACAGCTCATCGTTCCATCGTCTGCGGTATTCGCCGTTGCCAATGCGCAAAGGACCATTAATTGTTCGCAGAACCTTTCGCTCGAAGACTCCTAGAGCCGACTCATGAGATGTTGACATCGTCCACGCTTCTGCGTCATAAAGTAGGGCGAGTATGATGAGCGACTTGTAGAGTTAGGTTTTCGTTTGCCGGGAAAGTCAGCAGATCTTCCCATAAACATCCATGATTCCTCTAGTTGCAGGAAGAACAGGAAAGCGGACATCATAAATCGATGATAGAGCTCGGCCAGAAACGTTTATTCTATTCTTCAGACAAGATCCGAACCCAAGTGCTTTAAGATTAGAAGTTAAGTGAAAACCTCGGGAGTGTATTCCTTTCGAAAGCAAATTGAAATATTGTCATATCTGAGAGATATCAATAGGACAACGAAAAGTTGGAGTGCCTACCAACAGCTATCAGTGTAACTTCGCGAGTATTAGATTATTCTTCGATCTGTCGTAATCCAGCCTCGGACACGAAGAGTTTACGACGCGCAAGTGTTCGACAAATTGACGTAAAATCCATCTGTTCAGGAGAACACGACAGTTAGACAAGTGCATAACCAGCTGTTTCTTTGTCGGTGATATCGACAAGCCCATCAGCGTCGCTGTGATCAAAGATTTCACTGTAACCCGACATCCAAATCAATTGTATTAAAAGCTAGCTCGACACCTTAGAGAGAGACGTTAAGCTTTCTTTAACTAGCCTTCAGACCACCATACGTGTAAGTGTGACTATGTAGCCGGAATAGGAGCCCACTTGTCGAAAAAACAACCTCATAAAATTAAACTTAGGTTTTAGAGACACCTACCATGCATTGGATAAGTCGAGGTCAAATTTGGATATGTAGGAATTAAGTCGGCTACAATATCCAAATCTAAATTGTGCCTAAATTACTCGGGGCACTCCAGGCAGCGCGGGCTATTCGTCTGCAGTATGTGGTGCGTGGACTCGCGCTGAATGTCATTTGAAGGCCGTCGGAAGGCTGTCCTATCCAGCGATTTTTTATAGTACTAAATGGAGTCGGTATAGTCTAGTACTCCCTGCCTAATGTGTCTGGGTGGGGGTTTGCTTCAAGTAAATGTCTGTTGGGGTCGGCAATCTAAGCCTGTTTAGCTCAACAGTTAGTTCCATTAAGCTTCGTCCCATCCACTGTAATAATTTTTGCAATACCTCAAATCAAATTCGAGATCCAACATGAAAATCGTAGCTTCCACTCAAGTAGGTACGCTGTATTTTTCTCCCACATCACACCACAGTGCAGTCCCGCCGCCTTAACTTGGCTTTAACACACCTGAATTCGAATTCGAGTTTAATGCATTGGCGTATAAAATTTTCAAATACAATAAATTTCCTTATTAAATAACGGTGCTAAGGTGCAAATACAAATGGGCAAAATTCAATACATATACTCGGAGAACAACAACATTTATCTACATTAAAAAAACGAAAAATCGATTGCGTAAAAGCCAAACGACAACTTGGACGGAGACGTGAACGGAGCGGGGATCGAAGCCGGCGCAGCACTTTGAGCAGCGCTATACGAGTACAAGCCAACGACTGATCGATCAACTACGCAGATATGCTGATTTGCGTTAATTTGTTGCGTTTCGTTGCGCTCATGAGCAAATTCTAGCGTGGCGCGGCTTCTTTTGCTGCCCGCCAAGAGTCTCCAAGTCTTACGCATGCATGCGCGCGGCGGCACTTCTTCTGGGAAAGATAGCAATCGGAAGATATTAGTGGAGTATTGTAGTAATTTGTAGTGCTTGGCCATTTTCTGCTGTTAATTCTAGCAAACATTTTTCCACACTTGAATTTTTTCTATTTTTATCTCGGTTGGTGTTGCTGTTGCTGTTCTTTTCTTTGCTTGTCTTTTCTGCTAACTTTTCTTTAGCTGGACAGCACTCAGCTGGCTTTGGTTGGATGGCTGGAAAAAAGTGCGTGAATCGGTGTGAAGTCATTTAAATTTTCCGCTTGGCTCATATCAGATTAGCTGATGATGTGACTTGGTTTGTGTTGCGCCTCTTTTTTATTGTGCGCCTTTTCTTCTGTTGCGTAATTTTTCGCACATTTACCTTTAATCTACTTTTTCTCACCTTTTCTTTGGTGAGTATTTTTTTTTTACTTCCTTCAACAGTAGCTTCTACTGTTATGTTTCCATTTTGCCTTTGACCCTTTGATGGGCTAACTAACAGTACTGTTAATTATGGGCCGAACAGAATTATTTACAGGAAAAAGAACTATGCGGAAACTCTCAAAACTGATTAAAATATAGCGTTATAGAATGACCGCTAGACCTCTCTTCGTTGCTCCTGAACACCTTGCGGTCCAATATGGGGTAGTCTTCTAAGGAAGGGCAGTTTCTCTTCGGAATAACCATGGCTGAGTTGGTATAGCGGAGATCTTTTCAACTAAAGTTGATCTTTTCCTATCAGAGACTATTTGTCGTCTCGGAATTCAAGTTACGTATCAGTATAGCATTCCATCACTCACTCTGACAGCCTGGCTAACATTAGAGCACTGAAAACTTTTATTATGTGTTAACCTAATTCTGATAAATTATTTTGCTCAGAACGAGCAACGTCGGCTCGGCTCTAGAAATAAGTGCTCTATTCCTTAGCCGAGGATCCCACGTATGTCTAAAATGAGGGCGAAGGAGTTGTATGTTCCTTCTAGTTTTTAAGTTTAGTGCGAGTTTTGACTAAACATTGTTCGAGAAAAACTTACTATCCAAACCGTCTGGATTAGTTGGAACGATTTTTTCAAGTCAGAAATGCATAAGGAGGGTTGGAATACTCTGACAGGGGCAACCGTGCTTAGAAAAGATCTATTTCCATAATTTTTGGACTGTGGTCTGGCAAGGGATGGGCTCAATCGGCTGCTGCACTTTCTTTCAGTAGCAATAAGTGTTCTTTTTCTGAGCACATGAACTTAATGTTGGGAGTGTCGCAATTTTATGTTCCTCATAATACAATACTTTGTGGGCCTTCTTGATTAAGCATCTTGTGACACCAAGAAAAAGCCGACGCGTGTGGTAAGACTTTTGACTCATAGGAGACGTTCTATAACGCTGAAAGTCCTTCCCAACCTCGAATGACCGCTGCCCGGAGTAAAAGAAGGTTGGTAAGTGATACCGGCGCGACAGGCTCGAATAAATTTCAGTGGAGATGCCCAATTTTCGATCACCTTTTATAGTAATCGGCACAGTATGTCAGTAATAACGAGCCGATTATTATCTTCCAAGCGTCAATCGTCTCGGACTTATCTGCGTGGACAAAGGACTTCACTTAAACCCATGAAAAATGTGCAGAGGTCTTAAATCGCGCGATCTTGGAGGCCACGTCACAGAACCACGACGCCAAATCATGCGCTCACAACAAGCTTTCTTCAGTTGATTGGTTGATTGTTTGTTGGCCGCATCGGATGTAACGCCATCTTCTTGGAAGCAAAGGTCGTTGAAATCAACATACCCAAATTCAAGCACGAAGAGCTCATTAAGTATGGCTCTACGGCCTCCCCGATAGACTGTAACATTATGAACGTCTTCATTTTTGAAGATACCTTGACCAATGATTCCCTTTGAACATAGAGCACAGAAAATATTGACTTTTTGAAGATGTAACCGCGCGATAGCCGAGTGGTTAGCTTTGCATACAGCCGCTCGGAAAGCCAGGGTTCAAATCCTGATCCGAACGTCAGGCCCTCCAATATACTCGTACATGAACTAAAAGCTCCTTAGAAGAATCTTTCGTCGGTTCGGGGTGGCTTAGAATAAACTGTAGGTCACTCCATTTGTTGGGAATCATAAAGACGCATACCACAAATTGGAGGAGGCGCTCGGCCGCAAAACGCTTCAGCAGTTATAAAGTACTAGTTATTTATAACGGCATCTCAGCAATGGTTTTTGGATTATTATCACTCTTTATATGATAATTTTGTTTATTAACGTACCCATTCAACGAAAGGTGAAAATCGGGATCTGTGGGCTCATTCACCGAGCGAGCGAAGCTTTTGATGGTCGTTCGGCTTCAATTCAAGATCCTTCCGATCATTGCGATACTTTACTCTGCAGAAACAATAGCTTCTCTCATGATCACCCTACAATATCTCTGAGTATGCGCGTTGTCCATTAGAGTAACGTGGTGTGAATTAGATCTATGATTGCTCGAATTAACGGCACTGCTGGACGATTTTGTCGACGAAATAAGCTATCAAAAGGACCTGCTCCAAAAAAGTATTGTCTCACTGGAAAAACAACACGTCTAAAAAAACTGTTTTCTGTCGACAAGACCATCTTTTCTTTTATTTTTTTATTTTTTTATGAAAATTGTAGAACATAAACGCTTAGTAGCTTGGATGTTCCACTGTTCAATAAGCCTTTAGCACATATTATTTAAATCTTTTTCCAGTTGAGCTCGCAATAATTTCTAAAATATGAAAACCGAAGCTAGTTATTTGCTCATTTTCTTTCAAATTATCTAATATCCCATTGTACTTATTGGCAAAGAATTGAAAAAATATCCTTGAAAAGGATACACACAATTTTTGCCATTTCTTTTTACTTTTTTTCGCACTTAATTACTAAATTATTTACCCATAACAGCACAGTGTGATCTCTACAATTGAAGATAAGGCGAGCAAAAAATTAATGCGATTTTTGGTAAAAATAAAAGTAAATAAATCCTTAAAGTAGATAAGTAAGGCAGACAACAGGTCAATAGAAAAAAGGCTCTCGTCTGACCAGCAGGATGCAGTACGCAGGACATAATAAGAGTCCTTCATTTCAAAGACATTTTGACACTTTCCCTTTTCAATGCGATTACTTGTATTATGAACAATGAATGTCAACGATAGAAATGTACAAATGACAAAATAAGATTTATATCACTGAGAGAGAGAGAGAGAGAGATAGAGAGAGTGATAGAAAGGACAAAAGGACGTGTATTATGAAATTAGAAGTGGCCAATGTTGCTGCATCAGTCCGGACACACGTTTGCAACACTCGCATTGTTAAAAAATAATAATAAAAAAAAAAAAAAAAAAAATAAATATAAAATGAAAATAAAATAAAAAAAAATTATTTGTAGCTCATTTATCCTTGTACATTTGTCGCCAAAACAAATCAGCTCGGATTTTTTTTGCACAAATCTTTCAGCCTTGCCTTCTTCAACTATTTTCTTTTGCACACGTTTTCTATGTGTTCAATTTTTAAAAGAAATACGATATGAGTTACGAGACGATCCTGACGACAGACAGGATGTGCGTAGGATATTTGCGCTATGTAAACACAAACATTTATATTTTTTACAGATAGATGCGTGTACATACGTACCTGCTCTCTACCTGCCATACTTTATAACGATGCGTACAAAAATATATTCCACATTTTACACACCGACATTTGGTTCAAAAAGGCTCCAGCATTTCATACTTCGTGCGGCAGAAAAATTTGACTTGAATTTTGTTTAAGGGTTGACATTTTATTGCTGTTGTTTTTATTTTTATTTATTTTATTCAACTTACATTGCATTTTTGCCCCTATACATTTATTCTTTATTTTCTTTATATTGAATTTCTGTATATATTTTTTGTTGTTTGAAGAGAATGTGCGAATTTTGTTTTGAGGTTAATTCGTGAATGCCGTTTTGAGTGGCACCGCGTGGGAACCACACCTTGCCTAGGGCAATATAATTTTCTTACACAGTATGTATTGGAATAAATTTAATATGAAGATGTTGATTAGATTATTCTGATTAGAAATTATTTGAAATAAAATTGTCATATATACATATGTATATAAAGGGTTTTCCTATAGCTATGATATGATTTCTAAGTGATCTGTATTTTTTTTTCATTGTAAGAACAACGTTTACAAACAACAACAGCAACAACTTGAAAACGATAATGACTTTTTTAAGAAAATCTTATTCTCTGTTGAGGCTCACTTTCCTGTGAGTAATGCGGTAATTAAACAAATCTGCCAATTTTGGGGCGAAGAAAATCCACAAATTATTCATGAATAACCTTTCTATTTACCTAAATTAACAGCTTGGTGTGGTTTTTGGTCTGGTGGAATCGTCGTACGGATCTGGTAGCACTGTTACTGTCAATGGAGAGCGGTATAGATCAATGATAACCAACTTTTTATGGCCACAATTGGAAGAAGTCGAACTTAACAACAACTGGTTCCAACAAAACGGTTCTACGTGTCACACAACACATGCAACAACCGTATCATTGCGAGAAAGGTTTGCCGATTCGATTATTTCAAGAAATTGTGACATTGAATGACCCCAAGAAAATGCGATTTCACACCGTTAGACTACTTATTGTGTGGTTATTTCAAGTCATTGGTTTTTAGCAATAAACCAGACTCTCTTCAAGCTTTAAAAGTCAATGTTGAACGTGCTATTCATGACATACGGCTAGATTTAGTGGGAAAAGGTCCATCGAATTCATTCCTGCAAAAGAAGTAGGAGGGATTGACATCCCTTGTCGAGGGGCCCACGCAATTAGAAAATTTTACTTAATTTTTCTTTTAAACTAGTTTCCTATTTTTTTTTGGATGTTGGTCGTAGTAGGATTTGAACCCTGTTTGAACGTCGGCGTCATCGGCGTCATCGGCGTACCGAATTTATATTCTCTAGACGAGTACGTTTCTTCAAACCAACAGACAAAATTTCAGCTACAACTCTGGCAAAATCGATTTTTTGGCACACATCATATCTCTGTAGTCTTTAAAGCCACCTTCAACAATACGATAAGACCACTATGATTCGCAGATTTCCCTAAGGTCGCCTATACATTATTTGTTTGATGAAAAATCCATGCTATCAGCTAAGAAGTTTGATGTTATGATGTGTAAATAGTGCTTGCTGGTATATTTCCACAGGCACATCTTAATTGAAGTCGAACCACCACTCGAATCGGCATCAAGACCCCTTCAGAGGCATAATAATAATCTTTCCGGATTCCATTTAGGCAGGCTCTTGCTAATGATAGGTCGTAAATCTCATTCACAGAGGGTCCATCAACATATTCAGTAACTGTCTTTTCGTGAATGGTGGATCCAACCGCTACCAGTGGCAAACAAAGAGAGCTCGAACTGCCTCGCGGCACTCAAGTAATACTGACGTAGTTTAAGTCGAGCAACTGCCGCAACTCCAATTTCTATTAATGCAGACTCGACCACGAAATACTCAACGTATGTTCTGCAAGCTCCCCCAAAAAAACAACAACCTGGTAATCCAAAAAAGTTCCCTCTGATTGAAAATGAGACCAAAAAGTTATAGATGGAGATGATACCGTTTTTCTAATGAAAACTTCGCGAAAACAATTGCAAATTGGTAAAACCGACTTCTTCAGATAAACAGGTCTATATTTTTTTTCTGTGATAAGGTGAAACAAACATGTAAATCTCTCGTTTACATTTTGGATACTATTTACTTACTCACTCACTCAACTTTTGTCATAAGTACATAGTTTTCCATTTTCCTGACTTAGTGATTTGTGAAAAGCGCTTTTTTTGCCTTATTTCTTGTTAAAAAATATTAAACTCTTTTTTTGTTAGTCCAATTTAGTGAGAAGTGTTGTGAAAAAGTGAAAAATTCTTTTGATGCTAATTTTTCAAGTGCAAAAATTATTCGAGTTTCACTTCCTTTTTATGCTTTTCTCTTTATCCGATTTGATGAAAAGCTTTATGATTAAGTGAAAAATAGTTCTAATAACTTTTTTCATGTGAAAAAATATTAAAGTTTCTTTCCTTTTTTCATGTTTTCCTGTTCACCCGACTTAGTGAAAAGTATTGTGAATATGTGAAAAATGCTGTAAAAAAGTGAAAAGTTCTTTTTAAACTTTTTTGTTTTCATGGGAAAAAATATTCAAGTTTCTTTTCATGTTCACATATTTTTTTTAATTGCTTGACTAAGTGAAAAGTTTTTTGAAAAAGGAAAACGTTTTTTTCATGTGAAAAAAAAATTAAAATTCCTTTTCGCTTTCATATTTTTCTGTTTATCCGACTAAGTAAAAAGTATTGTGAATGGTTGAAAAATGTTGTGTAAAAGTGAAAAGTTCTCTTCACGTTTTGTGAAAAAGTGAAAAGCTGTTTTTCATGTGAAAAAATATTCTTCTTATCTTCTATTATACAGAGGAAAAATGAGACTTTCAGTGAAAAATAAAAGATTTTTTATATGAAAAAGTGAAATATAAACTTTTCAAAATATGTGTGTATTTTTCACTTTTACACAGCTCATGAATTGATCAGACAATTCTAAACGTATTAAAATAAATTTTCTCACACAGTCAATGTGCTCATAAATTAAAGCTCATTCAAGCTAAAAAGCATTAAATAAACACTTCCAATACTAATTACATGCATCAAATGTGCATAAATATTAAATATAGAAATATTAAAGAACAACAAATCGAATGCATTTCTTTGCTCTAGCCATTTAATCTAACTCATTTATTCACCATTTAAGTCTAAAATCAGTGAGAAAATCAATAAAAAAATAATTGAGAGATGAAGTTATGATTTTTCAAAAAAAAAAATGGAAAAAGAAAAAAAGGAATGAAGCTAAAGCGTGTGAATTGTTTAAATACTAAATCTAAAAATATACTTAACATATGCAAATGTTTTTCAAATGTTTACCAAATTTATTTCCTAAACTAATCAAGCGATGTTTGTTCGCTCTGTTGTGACATTAAAATACATAAATACTCAAATCCAAATCTGGCAACAACAAAGATTATGTAAAAAAAAAACATATTTGAAATAAACTTGAGCTGCATATGTTCACAGAATTATACACATACATATATATTTGGTATATTTGGCTGTATTTGTGTATGTATGTACCATATTTGTCCACTGCTCTGCCCGATGGCTCGAATGAGTTAATCACGTTTTGGACGAGCACAAATAAGTTCACAACCGAGAGTCGTGTCGTTGTCGTTGTCGTCGCTAATCATTGAAATGTTGCTGTTGTTGTAAGTATGTAGCAACAAAGTATGGAGTACAAGTTGCCGCCCAAAACAGCAAAAAACCCCATGAAAGATTAGAAAAAAAAAAACAGAAACACAAAAAACAAAAACAACACACTAGTAGAAATACAATTTGTCACAGTAGCGCATTGCTCCCGGGTATGTCGGGTTGTAGTGATGTAACGAAGTTAATCGGAACTGAAATCATTAGAGACTTCCATTTTACAGCACCCGAAGAAAACTGGAGAAGGATTGCAAAAACTAAATGGAAATTGTACGCCTATCCCATGGTGTTTAGAAGCCATTCCGAGGAAATCAGTCACGGCTCACGACGAGTCGTGATTTACGAGTATTATTGAATGGAATCAGAGACGAAAGGGTAAAATCCGACCTTTCGGAACCGAGGCTATTACCGAGCTTCACTTATTGCTAAGGGGACGTCACTAGGAAAAATTTGATAAATCTTAGAATGAAAGTAGTTTTCATTAGCATTGTATTGGGTTTTGGGTAACCATAGCTGGGGGTGTAAAATCTATTGGAAGTTTTATAATCAATCCTCTTTATATTAGAGACATTAGGGTTGTTTCATAGACTCCGTCTCATGCGCAGACAAAAAAAGAGACTGAGTACGTGAGTATGAAGAGCTTAAAAAGCTGGATGCCAGGGGTAATACTCGAAAATTATACGAAAAGATACTGCAACTTAAAGAAGGACCCAAAGAGGCATACTCTTGTAGAACCCAAAGAAGTAATCTAGCGGCGGATGCCCAGATCATACTTTAATTAGGTAGGGAACACTTCTTCAGCTGAAGCTGAAAGTACAAATGGCCCACCAGCAGATGGCGAACACAAATACCCAATCGATGATGGAACATTGTTTCATTGCCCGATTAAAAAGTAATCGCCTGCTTGGAAAACAGCAAAACGTCAGAAACCGATGGATTGACGGCCGATTCATTTAAATACGACAGGAAAGAGCCGACAAGGTGAATGCCTCAGCTTCTTTGGTTGGACGAAAGCTTGACTCATAACAAAGACCCCGAGTCTACGCTACGCTTTGAAAGTTTTCTATGCAGTACCCCCCGGTGAAAGCAGAAGAGGAGGAAGACCTTCGCTCCGTTGGAAAGATCAGGTAGAGAAGTACCTGGTATTCGAATTGGCGTCAAATAGCGAGTAGAATGAAGAAACCGTGCTCAGCTATAATCGCTGTAGGTGGTGTCTACCCCAGTGAAGAATATAACAAAGTAAGTAAAATTGATTCGAGTCAAAGTCGTTAAATAGTTTAGTTCGAGTCTAAGACCATAGAAAAGATCGAGTATTTGGATTGGATGAAGATTCGAGTTATATATTTAGGTGCAACAAGCTTTAGAAACCATTTTCAGATATAATTCTCTTGTAAGGAAAGCTCAAAAGCTTGGACCCCAGAGTTGTTGAACTGGAATAGAAAATGAAATTTCTAAATATATTTTATGAATATCGGAGGTTAAGGCCGAGTCGACGCGAAACTTCTGGCTCTCTGTCGAAGTCGAATATTCGTTAGATCACTTCGTAGCAGCCACAAACCGCTCTATACTAGTTCATACATGTATGTAATAAAAATAAGAATAATGTCTCAACCTCAGCTGACCACTGCCTCTTTGCTCCAGGCATTGGTGCTTTCTTTGAAGGTGGAGGCCAGCAGAGACATTTTCATATACGTACAATCGCTGCATGTCCCTGTTCGCTGATTTCAAGCACAAGCAAATATTGGTAAGATCATTTGTGCGGCTGTTTTGGTTATTGGAAATACCCTAGCGGGTGCACAAATTACGCTGAGGACCACAACATACTCGTACATATTTCAACAATCTCTCGCCAAAGCTCTGCTTCTGCAATAACTGGTCAACAAATTTGTTTCGTAAGAAGGGAGCACCTGTTCATTGCGGGTCACTGATGTTCGTTGCTTGTTATTACGCTTGTCTCTTGTTACTACGAATACTATTAGAGTTACTATCTTGTTGTTGTACCAACGAAAGCATATGGCTACTGTATAACGAAAAGAAAATCGTGACAAAATTTATGGTGTTCGGAGGAAAGATTGAAAAGGTAGGAAGGGAAAGAAATGAAGAAATGTTGTAAGACGTACATATATTTCCTTAAATAAGATCAGTGTTCATGTTTCACTGCGATTGCACAGAGCCCGGATAGAGCCTGCTGCAGGAAGACTAACGCGGATTAGAAAGAAGTCAGACTGCTCAGGGAAGCGCTTAGTGGAAGTTCGCTCAGTAATCTGTAGTCATTTGTAGCATGTAAGCTTCTGGACGGATACGGCACTATTAAGAAGAAATTACAAATCCGCGCGTGAAAATCCCCGAGACTCAGTGAGGTTGAGCTATCAATTAAAGTTCACACCAATCGTCTGAGAGTAAACTTGGACAGCATAACAGGAATTCTAAGAACCCCTACAACGGCTTACTTGATCTACCACCTATCGACATCGCAGTTGGGTGGATTTACTACTTGTACCTTCGGGCATAAGTCCATAATCACTGGAATGGCGGACAAATAGGCATACCCTCATGCTTTTTCCGGGAAAGAAGGTTTCAAGTTACATAAAAAAGGAGGATGGCATAAGAACATGGGAACCGTCTGCAGTATGTATAACATCTACTTCAATGGATCAAAAATGGCTAATGGGGTGGTCGGCTGAATCTATTGCACGGAATTAGATCTTAGGCAAACCTTAAAGAATCCAGATTACTGGAGTAAGACGCAAATTAAGGCTGTGCATGTGGGGTCTGCAAGAAAGCGGTTCCACATATGCTGGATTCAGGCCGTAAGAGCATTCCGGGATATGAGATAGTTGATGAGATTGTCAAAAGCGCCAACTATTTGGCTACCGAACCAGTGCAGGAAATACCGAAAAACATTGCATAATGAGAATCCCAAAAGGGTTGACAGATGGAGCAGGGTGGGATAAGGATAAGGAAGATGAAGGGGAAGATAAGGGTTGACGATAAGACATGCAGAAAGTGCAAGGAAGAAGTCATGGATAAGCCGCTGGAACATCTCCTTATGTCCACCCTTATCTAGAATTCGTCTTAGAAACTTCGGAGCTGTGCAAGGGAAAAGCAAGAAGGAGTAGCAAAATTAGATAGCAAGACTTTCTTAAACTTCTACTTTAGCTCGAAATAAGCTGAGCTTCTTGGCATTATAAAAGACCATCAGGTCTGGGTTAGGTTAGATTGCGGTGGATCAATCAAATCGGATTCACCTAGGCCTGACTTAGACCCATTGTGATACTGCAAAAAAACCATCAGGTTTTATCCTCCATTCATTTTGATTCTCTAATGAACTTCATTAGGTCCATAACTTTGACGTCAGCTAGTTTCAATGGACCATTCAGTAGTAGTGTCCAAAAATTACCAAACCTCGGCTTGCTCAAAGCAGGATAGTCGCATAAGAGATGGGTAATCGTCTCCTCCTCTTCAACCTCCTTGCAGCTTCTGCAGCGTCTTCTATAGGGAGCCCCTAGCCTTCCTGCGTGGCGTCTTATCAGACTGTAGCCTGCCAGAACTCCTATAACTTTGGGTATGTCACCACTTTTTAAGGAGTACTTATCTCGTTATCTCATCTTATCCCATTTCGGTCATGTATGCCTGGTTTTGTAGCAGGTTGTGATGTCATTCCATCTTGTAGCAGTTTGTTCATGAATGAATTCCTTCAGAAGCAGTTTGCATGTAGCAAGGTGGTCGTACCTCGGCTAGCATCCGCCTTACAGTTTCCCTCGATTTCCCTGTGACCAGGCACCCATTTGAGAGACAGTCTGTTCTGTTTGGCCATCTCCTGTAGAAATCGGCGATTGTTTAGCACTAATTTGGAGTTTAACGTAAGTGAGCCTAGTGATTTTATTGCTGCCTGACTATCGCTGAAAATGAAGATATCTTTATCTTTAAAGCTGGCTCCAACTTGCTTTGCAGCCTCAATGATAGCAGATATCTCCGCCTTGAAAACACTGCAATGATCAGGTAGCCTGAACGAGAGTTCCATCGGAGGGTTTTCTGAAAAGACAACTCCGCTAACTTTCTGTCTCAAGCTTTGGCCCGTCTGTGTATATTTCCAGGCTATCCCTTGAAGTATTGCACGATCGCACCGTAAAGGAGTGTTGGTTTTACTATTGAGATGTAGATCCATCGGCAAATCCTGAGGCTTAGATCCCATTTCTTACCTATTGCTCTCTTGTATATATAGCTTCGGAGTACGAATTTGTGAAGAAGTCAACTATCATAGTTTATCCAATTCTTCTGTAGAAGAAGAAGATTCTAGTGTTTAACTGCCTAAGAGGTTGGAGATGGTAGTCTGATATGACTCCCAGTTAACAGCAGGTCTATGCATGGCGTGAAAGCCAGCCAGTATAATCCAGCCTAACCTAACCTAACCTTTGTCAACTGATTGAAACTTATTCGTCCGAAGGCATGAGTTGACTGTTTGTAAGTTGCCATTATTATGTATTTAATAAATAAAGATTTAATTTTAAGCTTTATACTGCATGTGGTAACTAAACAACAACAACAACATTGTTGACAAGAAGTACAATCAAAGCTATATTATTGAGCAATATATGTATGTAATAAATAGTAACAGAAATGAGCTTAAAAATAGTAATAGAAGATAGTACACGAGTACATACATGTACATATACATATGTGTGTGCAGGTTCATACTTTGGTAGATTCAGATTCCGATTCAGATTGGTAGAGATTGCCGCCAGATTTAATCCAATTTTCGGGTCGTCTTATTATTACTTTGCTTTTAATTAAAATTATTGCTCAGCATATTTTTTTTATATTCGGACTTAAAAGGTGATTGACATGTGTAGAGTAAGTTTTTCGAAAGATTGCAATATTTAACGGTTTTATTTTTCATTTCTTTGAAGATGAGTCAATTAAACTATTTTGATATAAATTTTTTTCAATTTTTGCAAGTATGTTCATTTAAAACACTTTCGCAATTCTGACACAAGACGTATTACGAAAAAGCTCTCTCTTTCACCATATGTGTTGAAAAGCTTTTTTGCTGATTTTATGAAACAAAAAATATATATATTTATTTTTTAAATTTTATTACAACACAACTATAAATTCATGATTATTAAATGTTTCATAGCAAAAGAAGGTGGTCTTTATTTATATATTATGTCAAGTAAAAAGTTCGTTCGGTTTTTTTATTGATTTTTCAAAATATGATAACTTTGTGTACATTTGTCCGATTTAAGTCAAATATGCGCCAACAAGATGCCAACTTCATTGTACTCTTCTTGTAGAAGACTGCGTCCCTATTTGCAAGAAACTCTTTTCACAGGCCTCTCTTGAGGCCAACTTCTCACCATCAAGCGCGTTCGCCATGGACACGAAAAGATGGTAATCACTTAATGCCAGGTCCGGACTATAAGGTGGGTGCATTAGGACCTCCCATCCGAGCTACCGGAGCTTCTGGTGCGTCACCAAAGACGTGTGTGGCCTGGCGTTGTCCTGATGGAACACATTTCGGCCTCTGTTGATCAAAGATGGCCTCTTTTGGATGAGTGCTGCCTTCAAGCGGTCCAGTTGTTGGCAGTAGAGCGCCGAATTCAGCGTTTGGTCATAGGGGAGCAGCTCGTAGTTGAAGATTCCTTGCCAATCCCATCAAGCACACAGCAAAACCTTCCAGGCCGTCAATCCCGGCTTGGCCACCGTTTCTGCCGGCTCACCACGTTTCGACCACGACCGATTTCGCTTGACGTTGTCGTAAGTGATCCACTTTTCATCGCCAGTCAACAAACGCTTCAGAAATGGGTCGATTTTGTTACGATTCAGCAGCGATTTGCAGATGGAAATTCGGTGCATCATGTTTTTTTGCGTTAGTTCGTGTGGCACCCAAACATCGAGCTTCTTTTTAAATCCAAGGTTATGCAAATGGTTCCAAACGGTTTTTTGGCTTATCTTTAGTTCCTCAGCAATTAAATAAGTGCTCACGTGACGGTCTGTTTCCACTATTTCCATGATTTTATCGCAATTGCGACGACAGGCCTCCCGACGCGTGGTGCATCTTTGACATCGAAATTACCGGAACGGAACCTAGCAAACCCCTTTTGTGCTACACGTTCGTTTACAGTATCGTGTATGTTTCCTTGGCTGCATGTCATGTAGTGCCACCTTGTTGGAACCAAAGGTCATTCACATTAACATCTTCCGATTCAACATGGCTCTACAACGTCCTCCATTGACTGCAACATTATACTCGTTTGACTCCTTTTGGCTATAGTGCCTACCAAACGGTAACTTTTTAAGGATGCAATGGCGTTACAACAGTGGCTTGTGGATTATCATCACTCCAAAGGCGACAAACTTGTTTATTAACCTGCCCAAGTCAGCCAAAAGTGAGCTTCCTCGCTGAACAAAATTTTATGAAGAAAACCGGGATCGATGGCCAACCCGACTTGGGTCTATTCACCAAAGTTGTGAACTGTTTGATGATCTTTCGGCTGTAAATTTTGTTTAATTGGATTTTGTAAGCTTGCAAACCAAGATCCTTCGTCTCTGAGGATGCGTATTATCCACTAGAATCAATTTAGTGCGAGTCCCATTCATGGTTGCTCGAATTAACCACTCTGCTGGGCGATTATGTTATGGAGTTTGTCTTGGATGAAATTATTTGGCGCATTATTGCTGACAAAAAATAAGTCGAAAATTAGACCCCTCGGCAGGAATACCAGGTGTGTTTGTTGAAGTTTGCCGGTTTTACTAGTAGATGTCGCTAGCAATATGTATAAATTTCTATGATTTGGCATGTATATAATTTTTTTCTATTGACATTAAACTACAAAAATACGCAAGTCACATTCCGCCAAAATAATAGCATCATATTTGTTTACCTCAGTGAATATGTCGAGTTTCTTTCCGAATAAATCGCATCGAGGAATTGTTGT
This sequence comes from Ceratitis rosa, assembly GCA_037013455.1. Lineage (NCBI taxonomy): Eukaryota > Metazoa > Arthropoda > Insecta > Diptera > Tephritidae > Ceratitis > Ceratitis rosa. The sequence goes on along the minus strand of JAWMAG010000054.1, from coordinate 1,497,529 downwards.
TGATCCAACCCATTCGCAACAAAAATTACACTACATGTGACTCGAGGAGCAATTTGCCAACGTTTAAAAGCCATGGGAAAGATCCAGAAGTATGGAAAATGGGTGCCACACCAGCTGAACGATAGACAAATGGAACATCGAAAAATCGTTTGTGAAATGCTACTTCAACGATTCGAAAGGAAATCTTTTCTGCATCGAGTTGTCCCGGGGGACGAAAAATGGATTTATTTTGAGAACCCGAAGCGAAAAAAATCACGGCTTTCCCCTGGTGAAGCTGGCCCATCGACTGCAAGGCCAAATCGCTTTGGCCGTAAGACAATGCTCTGTGTTTGGTGGGACCAGTGTGGTGTGGTGTACTACGAGTTGTTAAAACCTGGTGAAACGGTGAACACGGATCGCTACCGACAACAAATGATCAATTTGAATCATGCGTTGATCGAAAAACGGTCGGAATGGACCCGAAGACATCTCAAAGTTATCTTGCAACATTACAACGGGCCGTCTCATACCGCTAAACTGGTGAAAGACACATTAAAAACACTTAATTGGGAAATATTATCGCACCCGCTGTACTCTCCAAACCTCGCCCCGTCCGACTATCACCTTTTCGCATCGATGGGACACTCCCTTGCAGAGCAGTGCTTCGCTAATTTTGAAGAAGTCGAAAAATGGCTCGTCGAATGGTTTGCCTCGAAAGAGAAAAGAGTTTTTTTTGGAATATATCCATAATTTGCCTAAGAGATGGGCGAAATGTATAGAAACCAATAATCAATACTTTGAATAAAAAAATTTTGAGATTCCTCTGAAAATTAAGTGTTTTTTATCGAAAAAACCGGCAAATTTCAACTAACACATCTGGTGTATTCGATCCAGCTGCAGCGGTCACTTGTCAAAAATTATTATGAAGCTAAGTTCTTGACCCAAACATTAAGTTGTATGCCTCTTATTTTTGCTTGCAAATCCACATATCTTAAATAACACACTTTACATTTATAATTTTATAAAAAAAAATTTAAGCAAAAAAATTTAAAAAAATCCAAAAATAAAGCAACATTACTCTGTAAATCCACTTACTTCCTTTTGTAAAAATTCATTCAGTAACCGAAAGAAAATAATATATTTTGAGCAGATTTTAATCGCATAAAAGACCTGTAATCCGAGGTCTGCAAATATTACATCAGCATTGAGGGCCAAACAGATTAGGTGAATAAATCGCATTGCCACTGTTATCTGAACAAACCAATCACCAAAAGAAAATTCGATAATAGAAAGCCTATTAAGACGAGAAAATGAGAAATTCGCACGCCTAAAAATCTCCTCAGCAAAAGGTGCAAGTGCAGAAAAATTCTCACACAAAAAAAAACCTAAAAAGGATGCAGTTTTCTGCAATGCATTCAGAATGAGAGAGAGAGAGAGTGAGAGATAGAGAGAGAGTGAGAGAGCCAAAGAGCAGAGCAAAGGAATTAAAATGAAAAATATTCAATTTATTGATATGAATCAAATCAGCAAAACATAAAAAAACAGATCGAATTTCCATAGAGGAAATAGACAATGATGGTTTGGAGGCTGCGTCGATTGTGCTGATGTAAGAGGAAGCAATACAAACAGACGGTATTCAACATATGTTTGTGTGTGGAAATAAAAGTGCGTGGAATGAGTGCTGAAGACAAAGATAATCTGCATTTGATATGCCACAATTATACATTCATAAATATTATATATAAGTGATCACATGTGAGTGATCAGCACCTGTGTGCGATTCCCACGTTTGGGGAAAAGAAGTAGAGCCAGCAACCCTCATAAAAATATGTAGAAGCACAGCGCGTCTAATAGCAAACATACATATATACGTGCAATATGTACACCAGCGATTCTGACATTTATCGAAGCACTCGCTGTCGCATTAGCGGATGCTGTTACGCCCCGCGCAAAGATGCTCCGTTTTTTCCTGCTTTTTTTGGTGAAATTCTATAAATTTTTTTGTCAAAAAAAAAACGTGCAAATAAAATTATGCGCCCTGAGTTCAATCAAAAAAGCCTAAAGTACTACGGAAACACACCCAAAAATTTTGAGAAATAATAGTCAAAAGATTTTCATATCAAAAACACCATAAATTGCAATAAAAACACCAATAAAATGTGTTGGGAGATGAAAATATGACAGATGAGCTGTTAAGTGCCGTTTACCTGTTTGGGAATTTTCTCACGCATCAAGGACACGCGTAAACTCGCACCGACACACACATACTCGGCGCATCAAAAGGTTACTCTCCGCTCTAAAGGGTGCGGTGCCCTTGTGCGCAGAGAAGAAAAGCCGTGACAAGTGAGTCTGCCAACAGTTTGTTGATGGACATGTGAAAGGTTGATTTTATTCATTTTTTTTTTGTTTTGTTCTATTTTTTGTATTCTCTTTCGCAGGCGGGGAACGCTGCTGCTGCTGTTGCTACTGCCTTCTGGTCTATAAAATCTATTGTTCACGCCTTCTAATGCGCTTTTAAATGCGATTTTCTATGGTTCCTTAATGCTAGCGGGATTTGTTTTTGTATTTGAAGAGAGCATTGTCCTTGATTTGCTTAAATGTTGTTTTTGTTATCTTTTTGTATTTCCAATGTTGAGTGTTTTTTGTTTTTGGGGGTTTTAAATTGCCTTCGTAAGCGTGTAACGCACTTGTTTGCCGTACTTAGGTCACTTCCGCATCCAAATCTCGGTGCTAGGGAAGTGCTTTAATAGGGGTAAAATATAATATTTTTTTATGTTACCGGAAATTATTTTGTATATTTGTACTATATAAGTTTGCCCTTTACTGCCTGGTCGATTTTTCACCTAAACCTTGAAAGTGTTTTTCTCTTTAATGACTTCTTCTAGACAGTCTAATATTGAGGCATAGTATTTTCCAGTTATAGATACCTTTATCTTTATTAACGACGAATGATATTTCTTCCGAAAAGACTCATAACTTTCCCAACTGACTGTGACACCTTAAAAATGTTGGGCGGTGCTGTGTCCTTTTTATGCCATAGAATGGAATTCAGTTTCGACTCAAGTTCATAATGATAAACCCAAGTTTTGTTTCTAGTAACAATTTCCTTCATGACAGAGGTCCGAAAATTCACGTGAACTCTCTATTCGTGAGTATTCTCGACACCCATCATGCGCTTACCATAGTTATGCTAAGATGATCGTGCAGGGTCTTTTAAATAGGGTTATCGGATATTCCAACCCTTGTGAGAAGTATTTTCTTCTTTAATTGAGCACTGTTGAGAACACTTTTTAAATTTTTTGGTCACAATGCGATACTCCTGTCCGGCTTTGGGTCGTCTTCAAGGAATTTCCCTCTTTGTTTGAATCGATAGTTTGGAAGGAGTGGGTCTCTCGACGAACAAAGACCAAACTCTATAAATCACTCATCATTACTGTCCTGCTGTATAATGCAGTAGCGTGGACGTTGACAATATCCGATGAGTCGGCTTCGAAAGTCTTCGAGGGAGATATTTTGCGGAAGATTTATGGTTCTCTACGTGTTGCGAACGGCGAATATCGCAGCCGATAGACCGATGAGTTGTTATTGCAGCCTTTCAACGTTGATTAATCCGTGTGTTTGTTGACGGGCGATCTTTGTTGCACACAGGCGGATGCGTATTTTCGCTGCATCAAGATAGTGGTCCGAGTCGATGTTGTGTTCTTGAAGTGTACGCACGTCAAGAACACTGGAGACATGCCTTCCGTCTATCGCCTCAACCCATCTGGGGATGTTTCGTTGTAGAGGCTGGATTTTCCGGTAAGATACCTTCCTTACCCACCCGGGCGTTAAAATCGCTACGCTGCAGGCGCTCATAAATGGTATTCGTGGTCTAACTGTTCTTCCGTCAACGGTGTTAAAAAATTTCGTTTCGCTTTGATGTGGATTGTGGGCGAGACGTTCATCCATCGGAGTGAATGCTAGTCATCGGCAGCGAAATCTCTCTCCCACCACGAATCCGATACCAAATTCGTTCTCCTTTATATGTCCGCTAAATTATATGCCACAAGAACCTACTCGATTTCGTCCTTGTCCCGCTCATCGTAGTTCTTCTTTTTCCCATTTAAGGGATGCGTGGGTCGTCATCGGAAGAGGGTGTCTTATCCGAGGCATTTTTAATTTTTTCATTGGAGCTGGTTTCTACGTGGCGGTTCCCAAACCCAGCTTACAACCTCGCTGGGCGAGTAAGTTTCAATTTTTTACACATTTGTGTAGCAAGACCGACGCCCACTCCCAGCCGCACCTCTGGTGTACAGACGCTACAATTTAACTTCAGCGGACCCTTAAGCAAAATAGGAAGCTTCTTCTTTTTTAACCGTTACCCAAGGCTCTAAACGAGTTTGTTACCGCATCTTGCACAAAGGTTACCCACGTTTCCAGGGTGCGCGACGTGGGCGCGCGATTAGGAAATTAGTATATATATTTTGTTAGGATTCCTACTTTTTATTATTTAAAATTTTTATGCAGCAAAAAATCACTATAAAGAAAGTCAATGAGGGCACTATTGACACTGTGCTCCAGAGCAGTTTACTCCACAGAGTTACTTGTGGGACAGACTGAATCAATTATCACAATAGTTGATAAAGTTGATTTATAAAGGGTGCTCGTTTCACACATGTGCTTTTCAAGAAGAAATTAATTTTATGTTATGGCCAAGAATTTAACTTTTTTTATAAAGACAAGGGCTTTCCACTATGTCCAAAAATTATTTCGTTCTGGCTCATATAAATTCCAGTAGAAAGACCAAATTTCCACCACTTTTTGCAGCAATTTTTAGCAGTAACGCACCGAATATTCTCTTCCAATGAATCAATCGTCTCGGGCTTATCTGCGCAGGCAAGTGACTTCACATAACCCCCCAGAAAATAGTCCAGCGGAGTTAAATCGAACGATATTAGTGCCCAAGTCACAGACCCAAAAGGCAAAATAATGCACTCACCAGAAGTTCCCTTCAATATACGTACATTGACCGTTCCGTTGGTTGTATGGTATGTAGCGACGTCTTGTTCAGGCACGAAGAAGTCACTAATTATGGCTCTATCGCGCTATCCATTGATTGTTTTGAAGAAATATGAACTAATGATTCCCTCTGTCCATAGAGCACACCCAACTCGTGGATTTTCATCACTCTAAATACGACAAATTCGTTTATTAACCTACCTATCCAGCCAAAATTGAGCTTCATCGCAGAACACAATTTTCTTCTGAAAATCTGGATCGGAGCCAATCTCGTTTTGAGCCTATTCAACGAACGTGAGACGGGTTCGTTGGTCGTTGAGCGAAATTTTTTGTACGAGTTACATTTTGTAAGCCCTCAAATCAAGATCCTTCTGCAAAATCTTCCATAAAATGGATGGCCACAGCACCAATTGTTGGACTCGATGACGGATGGACTCATTCGGGTTTTCTTCGATAGTCTGCTTTACAGTCGCCATAAGGTCTTCGGTGCGCACTGTACAGGATCTCTGAAGATGCGCAGTATCCACGCAGTGTTATCTTCAAGAGAATTACATTACAGTTGTCCTCAAAAGAAAAAAACAGCGCCACCAGACAGTCTAGCATAAAGCTGATTGTGTTTCTTTACAGAAAATGTTATTCCCTCATAATTTGTTTTGTTATTGACGACCGACTTACAGTCATACATACACATCTACTTGTGCATACAGATATGCGTATCATGTATATGCAAAAAGATATTTTTTCCTACAACCACCTTGCTTATGATAATATAATATTAGATATCAAAAACGCATATTCATAAGCATAAACATACATATGTATGTCGGTAAATGTATTTATGTACGAATATAACCTCTACCTGCCGATGTGCGCTGAGTTAGAACGAAAAAAAAAGTATTTGAAATAAAAAAATGGCTCTGCCCACCACCACCCGTTCGACGAGTTGGCAAAGTCGGTGAGTCGGTAAGCTGCTCATTTTGTCTGCTTCAAGGCGGACATATATATAATTAATGTACTCGTATTTCAAGAAAACAAGCAACAACTCATTTTAATGGCATTCCTACTTGCATACATACAAACATACGAGCATATTCTATTCTATTTCAGTTAATAGGGCACGTGCTCATGCGCAATGCCAGCAAAAACAACAAAAGAAAATGCCAAGACGTTCAAGTATAGTTGAAAATAGTCGCCGTCGCCGTCGGCGTCGCAGTCGCAGTCACTTAGCCATTGTCATCGATTGTTGCTACTGCGGCTGCTGCTGCTGCAACTGCTTTGGCTGGACACGCGCCGGCCCACTTCTACTATTAACTTAAATTATTTTTATAAACGCATACGCAAACAAACACACATATATATGTATATATGCTTTTTTAGTAGAGATGGAAAACACACACATTTATTTATTTTCTATTTATTTATTTGGTCAAGAAGAATTACTTGAATTGCGCCACCGCACAGCCCTCTTCCTTTCTATATATTTAGCTCTGCTCTGCGTTGCTTTGGACGCTCCCTCGATTGCCCGCTCGTCCGCTCGCTCGCTCGGTCGGTCGGTAATGGTCGAATTGCTACCACAAAGCGTATCGAAACGACACTGGAACGCACTGGTAAACATATATTTAGAGAATTTTCATGATTACACGGAACTGCTCATCAATGCGCGAATTTATATGGGTCGAAGTGGTGGGGCCACATATTTTATCCACGTGGTCGATACAATAAGTACAGCTATTCTCGTGCCACTACCTATATGCGGCTCGGTGTGGTACGAAGCTTAATGAATGAATGTGCTGTATGTTCTTTAAAGCACTTAAGTAGATCAAAGATTGTGGATACATACTCGTATGTCGCAATTATTGCGTAGATAAACAGTTAAACTCCATTGTGTAATTTAAACTTGCACAAAATATTATATACCGATGAGAGGCGAATATTGCTTGATTGATGTGGATCTCATTTATTTTCGATGGCTTTTGATTTTTTAGACAGTGAAGTCGTTGGTCTTTGGGTAGAGCCGCTACAACTTCTGAAGTTGAGGAAATACTATTTCGTAATGCTTTAACTAATCTCTCGCGAGGAGAAACTGAAATGATTGTTGGCAGAGTCTCAAGTTTATGCTTGCCACTGTATACGTACAGCCTTGGCCAAAAGTATTAGGCACCCCACTAAAATACAAGTATTCTCAAATGTGGCTATCAAAGTTACCAATTCTTTTTGTAAATGTCTTACATGGGTGCTTAACTTTTGATTAAACGAATAAATTGTGTAATATTAAAAGTCATAGCACTCTGGGTTAAGCTAAACTTAAAAATTGTAATTTTTAAGATATTCATAAAATATTTTCGCATTTAAAATTTGAAAGTGAAAGTGTAAATTAAATTTAGTGAAAAGTTACCAATCTTATAAAAACAGTTCATATTTACCAAAATGCCTAAAAAAAGTGAAATTATTCACTTACGATGATAGAGTTAGAATTCAAATTCTAAGTAAAGAAGGTAAGTCTCAGGTTGAGATTGCCAATTTGGTGGGATGTTCGCGGTGAGCGGTGCGTGGTCCAATGTGCTATCAGGCGATTTGTGGAGACGAAATCCCACAATAATAAATCAAAAAGTAGAAGAAAGCGTCTAACCAGTAATCGAGAAGACCGAATATTTATACGCGAGTCTCTCAAGGACCGCAAAATATCTTCTTCTGCCCTTTCGGATGAATTTAGTAAGCCAGTTAGTGTTTGAGCAGCTAGAAGAAAACTTCTGGAAGCAGGTTTAAAAGGATGTAAAGATGACTCTCAGAAAAGAAAAGGAAAAATCGTTTGAAATGGGCTCGCCGATACCAACATTTCACGGAAGAAGATTCGTCGAATGTTCTGTGGTCTGATGTATCAAACTTCGAGGTAAGCTTAGTTAAGATCGTCCTAAAGTATTAACAGCCATAGCTTCTTACCCTAAAGCAATTTTGAAGGCATAATACAAATCTTATGAAAACATTATTTTTTCTTTTCTAGAGATATTTGGAACACCTGGTGTGACGTTCGTGAGGCGACGGGTTGGGGAAGAATATCATCCAGATTGCGTGGTACCCACTGTTAAGCATGGAGGACGCAGCATCATGATCTGGGGCTGTATTGCTGCTGATGCCTTCGTTAACGCGCATTTTCGGCGATACTAATTTAGACGGGAATAATATTATATATATATAATATTAGAGGAAGTGAGTTCCAATCTAAATAATTACGAACCCACCTGCACAACGTCAGAGCTGCCCCTGAACTATCAGATATAAGACCGTCCTCTGAGTTCTTGTGCGGCTTAGGGGTGAAAGAATTTACCCCCTGCAAGGCAAGTCTGTCGTAAGCGGCATTATGTTGAAACGTTTCGGATTTTTATCCACCCAAGTGCTGTCATTTGGGAATTTTGGTTGCTGATAAAAGAATCATGAAAGCCATGCACTGAATGCAGCGTTTTAAAGACAAGGCGAAGAACATGAACATTACTGGGTACTTGGCCGAGTTTATGCCCCAACAATCGCTGATCTGTCAGTTATGACCATTCCACCTTCCGGTTTCCAGTAAAACATGTAAATTCTTTTCGCCACATCTGGCTCTCTTCCCAACTTAATAACAATTTTTGTGGAAAGCTTGTGCCTGAGAGGGTACACTAGAGACCCACTGCGACAAATTTGGTTTAAGCGTTCATTAAAGTCTAAAAGTGTATATCAGGGGTGAGTCTGCTAGCGGGCGTCGTCCTTGAAGCCATTTTAAGTTATAACACTTGCACTGGGCACGGTACCCGTTACTTAGAAATGTTGATACTTATAAAAGGTTAATGAAGTCTCCGATGAGAACTTCCAAATATTGCACCGTAGTTCGTAATATGGTTTCCTGCATAGGGATCTACAATTTAAAGTCGTATTCGAACCGTTTGACAGAGCTTTGTAAAAAGCTATTATTTTCAGATCAGTAAGCTCTCGAAGTGGTCTCACTTGCTGCTAAGGGGTGATTGATTAATAGTAAACTTTTTCTGTTTTTTAAAATGGAGGATAAATTTGCTTCCTGATCGGAAATACAAATACATCAGCCGTTTGGAGGCGGCTTTGAACAAACTATAGGTCCCTCCATTTGTTGGAAAAACCTCAGAAGCACATGACAAAGAAGAAAGAAGCTCGGTCGACAGTCGCGGGAAGCTGACAACAAATATAAAAATGAAGAGCTGATTAACACTCATTTGAGTAGATCCAAAGCTACAAAGCCCATCATGCTTTTGAAAGCTTTTGAAAGCTCTGTTTTACTTCCCAAAAAGCTTAAGTTCATACATCACTTTCCACAAAGAGTACAAAAGCTTGGCGTTTGAAGTTTAAAATGTTCTCACCCATGTAAATATTGTATTTAACGGTGAATGGCGAAAGGCAAATATTTTAAGATATTTTTTATTAATCATATTTTTTATTTAAATCTTTATTTTAACTAAAAACTAAGCTTTACAAGCATATTTAAGTGTAGCTTACAGCGTGTTTGTGAATGAGCGAGCACTTCAATGAATGGAAAGAGAATGTAACTCACTCATTCATTGAGCAGCAGGCATTTAGAGTTATTTAGAAAAGTAACTGCCGAGTGCCGAGACGCGTTTAGAAAGGAATATTCAAAACAACAAAAAAAAAAATAAGAAAAAACAACAAGTGCTACTTTTAAAACACAATACTTTTTGGTCAGCAAACAATAAAATCGAAAAATTTACTTTACAATTATTGGCTTGTAAAGCCTGCACTAGCACGTCTACTACAATCGTCTAAGCCGGGTATTAAGTCGTAATTACATCCGGTGCGACAAAGCCGCTGAGTTGCTGCCGCTAGAGGCTTCTATTTTTGGTTTTCTCTTTTTTCTTGGAACAAAGATGCAACAATAGAATTGTCTTTTGTAGAGCGTTGAACAGAAGATGTAAATTTTTACAACAACAAAAAAGCAACTCGGCGCAAATGCGTCAAATTGTCTACATGAAATTCGATGAATGAAAATATTTTGCTGTTGGCGGGGAAATGCTATGTATAAATTAATTGTGTTTGGTCGACGGATCGGTATTTTGTAGTTTTCTTCTTTCACCTGTTTGCTTCTTTAATATTTTTCACTTTATTCATAGTGAATTACTTATATATGTATATAGAGAGTTAAACAACATTGTGCCATTAATTTCTTCTTTTTGCTATTTGACGCCAATTGGATGTACCAAGTACAGCCAGGTCCTTCTCTAACTGGTGCTTCTGACGAAGTGGAGGTCTTCCTCTTCCTCTGCTACCACCAGCTGGTACTGTATCGAAAACTTTCAAAGCTGGAGTACTCGTATCCATCCGAACCACACGATCTGCCAGCATAGCCGCTGATTCGCTGGAATATGTCAATGTCGCCGTATAACTCCTTCCATCGCCTGCGATATTCCCCGTTACCTACTTGTAGAGCGCCATAAATCTTACGCAAAACCTTTCTCTCGAACACTCCTAGCACCGACTCATCAGATGATGTCACTGTCCATGTATCCGCACCATATAACAGGACGGGAACGATGAGGGACTTGTATAGTTTGGTTTTCGTTCGTCGACAGAGGACTTTCCTTCTCAATTGTCTACTCAGTCCAAAGTGGCACCTGTTGGCAAGAGTGATTCTGCGTTGGATTTCAAGGCTGACATTGTTATTGGTGTTAATACTTGTTAGGAGATAGAAAAAATTATCTACGACCTCGAAGTTATGACTGTCAACAGTGACGTGTGAGCCAAGTCGCGAATGCGTTGACTGTTTGTTTGATTACAGGAGATATTTCGTCTTGCCCTTGTTCACTACCAGACCCATATCCTTCGCTTCCTTATCCAATCTGGGGCCAGCAGAACTCACGGCGAGGTTGTTGTAAATGATTTTACCTTCTCTATTCAGCTCTGCTGCTCGTATTATTTTCTCCAGCATTAAATTGAAAAAGTCACACGATAAAGAGACACCCCCTCTCGCCCTGAAACCTCGTTTGGTATTGAACGGCTCGGAGACGTCCTTCCCGATCCAGACATAGCTGTTAGTGTTGTTTAACATAGCTATTTAAGTTTTGCGGGGATACCAAATTCAGACATAGCGGCATAGAGACAGTTTCTTTTCGTGCTGTCGAAGGCGGCTTTAAAATCGACGAAGAGGTGGTGGGTGTCGATTCTCTTTTAAGCGAGCGATTGCTATTCGAACTTCTCCAATGTCGGGTAGCGAAATGTTTGTTCCATCGATTGGGATTTTGGAAATGCTCCAATTTATTCAAAACTTGGAACCAACCCTATCTGTAACCTTGAAAATTCGACAACTTCTGATTGAAAACTCTTTTGGTGAAGAAATACAAAACTTTTCGCAGATCATCTAAAGTAGTTTTCTCGACATTTCTAGACCTTATGAATCTAAACTGCCAATGAAGAAATTCACTAGAAGTGAAGTGAGTGAAGTGAGAAGTGCTCAAAAAGCCTCCGGACGAAGCCTAAAACTTTATCACTCACCTTCTTAATACCGGCTTAATGAAGAGAAGTAAATTATCAGAGTTCAAAATAGTTTTGAAACCAGGGAAGCCAGGAGAAGTTGTAATACCTTATTGTCCTATTAGTGTCTTCCCGTTCTTGTCAAGTGTTTGACAAACTTTATGAATGGTTGCCTTTCTTTTTGGGCATATCTCAACCCTTTGACATACATTTTTTATTATTAAATAGTTTATAATACGAAGATATTCCTTCTCCCTCTCTTAATAAGAGCTAAAATCTCTCTTAACTCTCTTAATAAAAGAATAGTGATAAATATTTTTTGTGGATCCACATCACTGTACCACTCAGATGTTGTCAAAATTCTTAATCACACAGATAATATTAAAAAAAAACAACAACAGCTCCGAAAGCAATCTTAAATAAACCACAAATTAGTTAAGATGACAATTCATGTCATTAAATGGTGTTCATTTGTAAATAATTCAACAATCTTCAGACGATTTCAACACACATTTGCATATTCATTCATATTTTATTATTTCCAACAAAAAAAAAAAAATAAGTATATTTATTTGAATTAACATTTCTATTTCGAGGTGTGATAAATTCGCGGCAAGAAAACAGATAAAAATATATTTAAATATCTGTATATCCGTCCCTCTGTATATAAATATTTTTACTGAATATTATATTTATGTGTGCAGCCACGGTGCATTGGGCAACAACAGCTGGAAATTTATATGTATACTTACATATAAATTTACATACATACCTCGGTGGGTTCTCTGGCTCTCAACTTCTATTTAACATAATTCCAACATAATATTCAAAGGCTTATCGCTTTGAAGTGCTGATGCTCGATTGTATTAAATGTTAATGGGTGACCGCTGTCAAATCTTAATTTACATGCCACAAACGCTATACTTAAGTACACACATATATGTATTTATTTATGTGATAGATAAAAATGCGCACGCTGATCTCTTTTTATTAAAAGGAAAGAGAGATATATACATATATAGGTTTATCGATTTCTTGGTTTCATAAGGAGTGAATTTTGACACCTCTCAAATTTAACTGTCAAACCAAACATGTTTTATTTTGTTATAAGTTTTTAGTGAGTATCCGGAAATAGTGAACCCGAAACCCCAATCGATGACGATGGAAAAGACGTTCCATTACCTGACCATGAAGAAGTTCGAATAGCAATCGCTCGCTTAAAAAACAACAAAGCGGCTGGAGCTGATGGCCTACCGGCAGAACTATTCAAATACGGAGGTGAGGAACAGACAAGGTGCATGCATCAGCTACTTTGCAGAATATGATCTAAAGAAGGCATGCCAGACGATTAAAATCTAAGTGTGTTGTGACCAATCCATAAAAAAGTAGACCCCATAGTCTGCGCCAATTATCGTGGGATAAGCCTCCTTACTATCGCCTATAAGGACCTCCGTCAAGATCGGAAAGGACCTCTCCGAGCCGTTCGATACCAAACGAGGTTTCAGACAAGGTGACTCTTTATCATGTTACTTTTTTTTACTTCTTGCTGGAGAAAATAATACGAGCAGCAGATCTGAATAGAGTGTACAGCTGCCGGCATACGCCGATGATATCGACATTATTGGCCTCAGCAACCGCACTGTGAGCTCTGCTTGTCCCATATACGTGTAGGATAAGGAAGCGAAGCATATGGGTCTGGTAGTGAACAAGGGCAAGACGAAATATCTCCTGTCATCAAACAAACAGTCATCGCATTCGCGACTCGGCTCCCACGTCACTGTTGACAGTCATAACTTCGAGATCGTGGATAATTTCGTCTATCTACAAGTCGCTCATCATACGGGTCCTACTATATGGCGCAGAAGCGTGGACGTTATCAATATCTGATGATTTGACTCTAGGGGTCTTCGAGAAAAAAGTTTTGCGGACGATTTATGGTCCTTTCCGCATTTGCAACGGCGAATACCGCAGACGATGGAACGATGAGCTGTACGAGCTATACGACGATATTGACATAGTTCAGCGAATGAAGAGACAGCGGCTACGCTGGCTAGGCCATGTCGTCCGAATGGATGAAAACACTCCAGCTTTGAAAGTATTCGATGCAGTACCCGCTGGTGGAAGCAGAGGAAGAGGAAAACCTCCACTCCGTTGGAAAGATCAAGTGGAGAGTGACCTGGGTGCGCTTGGCATTTCCAACTGGCGCCAAACAGCGAAAAGAAGAGATAAATGGCGCGCTATAATTGACTCGGCTATAATCGCGTAAGCGGTGTCAACGCCAATAAAGAAGAAGAAGAAGAATGGTTAATATAAATGTCGATGAAAATGAAATCATTTCGCTATGCCCAATAAATATTCACAAGACAAAAGGGAAGCTCTTCAATAAATGCCAAAGAAATTCGATATCAAGAGCTAAGAGCTGCCTATTTATTAGCAGCCACTGCCACTATAACTTTCTGCAAAATACATACATACAGAAATATTAGTGTGTGTGTATGTGTGTGTGAAAGTGTGTAACTTAATTTTAATAACCATCAAATGTATTAGTTTCTGAACGCGCGCTGCTTTGGCGTATCGAACAGGTCCGGTGCGGAGGATTTTCGTACAAATTTATGTGTAAATTTTATTATGTTGAAGTCAAATTGCTTGAATTTGCATGAAATTGACATTTATTTCATTTAGTAGTGTTCATAATATATTGGCGCAGACATACAAACACACACATACACGTATACACATGTGTTGTTAACTTTTGTTTGCGTTTTTTGCAAACTCACAGAATAAATTAGTTTAATAATAGTTAATTGTGACAAAAGTTGTAGCTGCGCAGCTTCTCAATCATAATTTAGTTGTAGTTTCCAGTTTTCTTTTTTTCTTTTTGCGTGTTTTTTTTGATTAGCATAGTTCCGTGGCTTTGTTCAGCTCAATATTCGGTTTTTAAAACTGTAACGGTGTTCAATTGTTTGAAACGCGTCAGATGAGCTGCTTTGTATCAAAAGGCTGGAAACAAAAAGGATTTCAATGGATGCTTTTTTTTCATTTGCATGAATTGTAAATTTATTTTACCGATATGTTTTGTTCTAAGGCAATTCTTTTGTAGTTACTTTAGTTTGGATTTGGGTAATATGAAAAACAAATTTAATATATTTTTTGCATTGAAAAAGAATTTAGTTTGGGCATTGTTTTGTCAAATGTATTGTGCTGGTGAAGGCTTCTGAAATTCGTAATTGGCAACAATTGTTTTCGGCTGTTGAACTCTTGTTTTCTGTAGTGAAATGGCCTGTGGGCTGATGATGTCACCTTAAGGTTGCAAAATACAAAAATAAAAAAAAATATTGCAAATCAATTAATTTAAAAAATTGAATGCCTTAATTAAATTTCATTGTTTAAACATTCTGATTTCGTAAAATTATATGAAGACAGTTCAAGAAATTAATTAACGCAGAAAGAGTCGAGATACGATTGAAAACTTGGACCAAAAGTCATAGCTTCGGAATCATGTTCCACGTACAATGCTTTTTTAAGAATGAGTTTAGGATATATTTAAAGGATATTTTCTCGCCGTTGATTGAGTTTTTGGCTTCTCTAAAACTTTGGGAATTTCCCTCAACTGAACTGGATATATGGAAAAGAGAAGATATAGATAGGCTCAAGCGGAAATTAAATTTAGAAACTAAAATGCTTTAAATTAATTTTTTTAACGCAAAATATTTAGAAATTATTATTGTACTTTATTAAAAAAAAATACATATATTTTTATTTACACAATAATATATATTCATAAAAATATTTTTGTTTTCTTTCAAACACTAATATCGTTTAACTGCATATGTATGTACATAGCATAGTATGTTTGTATGTACACGTACATATGTAAGTGCTTACAGCTATTGTTGCATGTTTCTTTTTATCTTACTTTCTCACAAACGCTTAGCAACCAATATAATAAAAAGTGAATGGTATCATTTTTCGTTTGTTGTTACTGCAACAATATGTTGGCTATTATTATAAGTATGTAAACCGACAAATATACATATATGCTTTCAATAGCCGTGATCGTCTAGTGGTTAGGACCCTACGTTGTGGCCGTAGTAACCCAGGTTCGAATCCTGGTCACGGCAATGTTTCGTCTCAGCAAACATTGTCACGGAGAAAGCAATATTTTTTTTTTTAAATTTTTCCATTTTATTTGCATTTTATTTAATAAAATATGATCAAATTACTATCTGTTCATTTATCTATTTTATTTTATTAAATTTCATTTAACATTTAATCAAACTAATTTAAGTTAAATTTTTATTTATATTTAATATAACTTTTTATTCGTATCATATTATTATATTTTCCTTAATTCATAAAATTTATTTTAAATAAATCTCTTTGCGTAATATAATTTAACTTTTTTTACAAAAAAATTATGAATATATTTTTTGTTGTTTGTTTTCTTTTAATTTAAGTTTATTTTCTATCAATGAATTTTATTATACTATTTATGTTTATCTTTTTAATTTTATACTAATTTATATAAATTTTGCTATAAATTATTTTGCTTTTATTCGTATTTTGTTTTAATTTACTTAATCTATTTATACCCTTTTTTATTAAAATATAATTTTATTTTCTTTTTATTATTTAATTTTATCTTATTTTAAATAGATTTATTTCATTTTAAAATATACTGATTTATTTGTTTTACTTTATTTTATTTTGCTTAATTTTATTTTATTAATATTTAATTTCAAATAATAAAATTAACTTAAATTGATATGATTTATCTAATGTGATTTTTCACTTTATCTTTATTATTTTATTTTAAAATAAGTTATGTTTATTTAATGTTATTTTAGTTATTTTTATTTTATTTTGTTAACTTATTTTATTTTTGATTTTATTGAGTTTAAACTTATATATTCGAATTTTTCATTTAATTTAATTTTTAATTTTATTTTGCTTCATTTTTTATTTATTGTATTGTATTTTATTGTATAGCTTATTTTTATTTAACTCTATTTTATTTTGTTTAATTTTGTTATTTTGTTATTTTTTTGTTTTAATTATACTTTATTTTTGACTTTAGTTTAATTTGTCTTATTTTATTGTTTATTATTTTGTTTAAGTTTATTTTTTTTAAGTTTATTTTATTAATATTTGGTATTAATAAATGAAATTAAGATAAATTAATTTTTAAAGAATTTTTAATTAATTTTAGTTTGATTTATCCCATTTTATTTTTTATTTTATCTTTATTATTATTCTTTTTTCTAAAATAGATTATGTTTATTTAATATTATTTTACTTATTTTTATTTTATTTTATTACCTTATTTAAATTATTTTTTATTTTTTTCCGTTTAAACTTATATATTTGACTTTTTCATTTTATTTTATTTTGCGTTATTTTTTAGTTGTTGTATTGTTGTTGATTGTTTTGTATCTTATTTTATTTAATCCTATTTTTTTTTTTTTTTTTTTTAATTTGATTATATATTTTATATTTTAATTTATTTAATTCTACCTTATTTTAGTTAGTTTAATTTGTTTAACATTATTTTGTTTAAGTTTATTTTATTGATATTTGGTATTAACTAATGAATTTAAGTGAAATTAATTTTTTAAAGAATTTTTACTTCATGTTAGTTTGATTTATCCCATTTAATTTTTTTATCTTTATTATTATTTATTTTATAAAATAAATTGTGTTTATTTAATATTATTTTATTTATTTTTATTTTATTAATTATTTAAATTATTTTTTATTTTTTTTTTCGTTTAAACTTATATATTTGACTTTCATTTTATTTTTTTAATTTTATTTTGCTTTATTTATTTAGTTATTGTATTGCGTTTTATTGTTTTGTAATAAATTTTATTTAATCTTATTTTTTATTTAATTTATTTTTTTTTTATTTTATTATTTATTCTATATTTTAATTCATTTAATTCTACCTTATTTTACTTAGCTTAATTTGTTTTACTTTATTGTATTTTATTTTGTTGAAATTTACTTTATTAATATTCAATTTAATGAAATTAAATTAAATAAAATTTTTAAAGAGCTTTTAATACATTTTAATTTGATTTATCCCATTAATTTTTTATTTTATTTTATTCTAAAATGGGTTATGTTTATTTAATACTATGTTACTTATTTTTATTTTATTTCATTTTTTTATTTAATTTTTTATTTTTTTCCATTTAAACTTATATATTTGACTTTTTTCATGTAATTTTATTTTCTTTTTTATTTTTTACTTTTTTTTTATTACTTTTTTTGTTGTAATTTTTTTAATTCAACTTTATTTTACTTTAGTTTTATTTGTTTTATTTTATTGTATTTTATTTGGTTTTGTTTATTATTTAATTTAATATTTAAAACATTTGTTTTATTTTACTTCATTGGATTTTATTTCAATTTAATTTGTCTATGATTTTTTATTGTATTTTATTTTTTATTTTTTCATATAGTATTTAAATTAATTCAGTTTTAAAAAAATTAAATTTATTTTGTTTTGTACTCTGTTTTTATTTTATTTTATTTCGGATTTTATAATCCTTTTTTTTCGTTATATTTTAGTTTATTTCAATTATCTTAGTTTAATTAAATTGAATTTAATTCTTTAATTAATTATGTTTTTTTAAATTTATTTATAGTTGTTTTATGTTATGTAAAATTATCATTTTTCTAGTTTAGCTTAGCTTATTTTATATTATTTTATTTAAGTTATTTTTATTTTATATTAATTTATACATTTTTTATTTAATTATTTTTAATTTATTTAATTTTATATTGTAACTATAGTATTTTTTTAATTTTTCATATAATTTAC
This sequence comes from Ceratitis rosa, assembly GCA_037013455.1. Taxonomy (NCBI): domain Eukaryota; kingdom Metazoa; phylum Arthropoda; class Insecta; order Diptera; family Tephritidae; genus Ceratitis; species Ceratitis rosa. The sequence goes on along the minus strand of JAWMAG010000054.1, from coordinate 1,479,240 downwards.
AATATTTTTTTCCGTCTTTCACGTTTGCTTGAATCTGCATTAATTCTGCTCCTTGAACCATCCTTTAACCGTCATTGCGTAGCATTTAAGTATCTTTTTTATAAAATTGAGCCAAAATAGATGGTCTATCCATCATTTTAAAATAGAAGAAGCAACAGTGGTCAAACTATTATGGGCTCTGTCTGCCAAAGGCGGTTACGGCACCAATCAAGCACAAGCCTTTGGAGACTTACAATGTGTACGTTAATAGTCATGTATACTAATTTGTTGCGCCTTAAATTTGCTACCAATTCTGAGTTGGCCTTAAAAACAAACAACTAAAAGCAAACAGTACTTTGTATATAATACGAGGATATACTTGCTGCACTACTCTAAATATGAACTTGTCAGCACTGGAACTCTTCAAATGTCAAACTGAGAGCAAGCAACTGACACTTTGTTACGATTTTGTGTCATTTTCCGAAGATGCTTTAGCACGTTTTCTCAATTTTTTTCTTATCTTTCCTCTTTTCTATGGAAAAATGGCAAAATGACATAAAAAGACGCGAGTGCAATGGACAAATAAAGAGTGTGAGCTTCAATATGCCTGCGCACAGTTCCTTTCGGCCAAAGAATATAAATTAAATTTATCAATTTAAGGTAAAAAAGAACAAGCAGCAGTAGCTACTACAATACAAAGCTATAGCCAGCCATTGCCTATCGTTTAAATAAATAAAGCAAAAGACGTACCACGGATAAGGAAACTTTGGCTTTGTGATTTATTGGCATTGCTCAAGTTAGCTCCCGTTGGACACATCGGCGCAATCACACATATGATGATGGAAAGTTTAAAAGCAGCATTTACTTGATTTTATTTCGCAGTTTTTTGTGCTTTTGCATTGAGAAGACAATCAATTAACCCGTTTAAAGGCAATGGACCAACTTTTTCTTTTTCCCCACTCGCCATTTTCGCTACGAACAACTAATTACTGCACTTAACGAGTCGCCATTAACGAGCGGACGAGCAAACGAACGGCTGAGTGAGTGGATCAAATGGGGTTTCTAAGTGACTTAGTTCATTCGGCTGATGTGTGATAACATAGTTGCATGAGGAAAAATAAAGAACACGACCAAAGTGAAGCGGACTCTGGCAAAACAAAAAAAAAAAAAACAAAAAAGATTTCATCGTGGCGTCTTTGACGTTAACTGCTTGGAGTGAAAAGCGGCATAAACGCCGCATTGACGCGTTGACTCGCTTATTCGTCGACAAACTGGAGCGTGCTATGTGACACAACTAGCAACTAGTAGCACGTTCCGCCAGCTGGCGGTGTTAAGCGGTGTTTGAAAGGATGCTTTGGGATGCTAGTAGGCTGAAGAAACGACTGGACTACACTAAAGCAGGGAATCAATGACGGCTCTGTCGATCTGAGGCCAGAAGAGCGTACGTTTAAACGCTATCAATATAAGCGTATTTGTTGCCTGCATAAATGCTGCTGCCGCATTGCCAATCGCTGCTGTCATTAACTGACAACACAAACATTACCCGAGCTCTAGTGGTGAAGCTAAAGCTGAAGTTGGCAGCTATAACGAAACGAAACTAAACTAAACCAGCTACGCGCTACTTGATATGCTGTTTGATGTTTTTGTAAAGCACAGCGCATATTTAGTATATTTATTGTCGTTGTTGCCCCTGGTATTTTGATATTAGATCACTTCTCGTTTGCACTATCAGTTGCTGCAGCTGCTTTTCGATCTTGTTCTGCGATAAGGCCGCAATTCGCCTTGTCTCGCCTCGTCTAACCTTGTCCCATCTCGCCTCGATTTGGAGCATCAAAATGTTGCCTGCACCAACTTTTGTATATACATATGGTACATTTATTAAGTGTAAGAGCGCATCTACGGATGTCTAACTAATGCAAAGGTGAGACTTTAATGTTGTTGAAAGCTTTCGGCTGAGCAGCAGTATGGAGATCAGCAGGAGTTGGAGCCGAAAAACTGCCACAACGTGTTGGTAACGACATCAATAAGGCCACAATACGTATGCATGTACTCGTAGTGTGGCAACGAATTCGAGCCAATAATAATTTAGCTTGTGTACGACATGTCTGGCACGCGATTTCCATCCACTTAGCAGACACATCTAATAATAATTGCATATGATGTTGTAACCAGATCGTAAAGTGGTTGGAAAATTGCAAAAACGTTTTACACATTAGCATTATTTAGCATTAGGAAGGATCGGAGGTGTATGAAGGGGTGGGAAAATGTCACCATCTCCCGAGTAAGCTCTCCTCACTGTGTCATATTCTCGTCAATTAGTCGTGATCATAGCAGGTGAATTGGTCTAGTTGTAAATATTTGGGAAAGATTCACAATTAATTACATAGAAGTAACAATTTTTCCAAAAAAAATATAAAAATTATAAATAAAATATTGCTTGCTTGTTTAGTTGAAAGAGGATGTTCAGATTCTGACTGCGACCGACTGCTCTCAATCCATTGAGTAGGCTCATTATGCTCTCCCTGCCTAGCTCCACTCATTAAATATGTTCGCGAAATTTGATGAAATTTCTTATTTGCTTTCATCCAAGAAACGTCCAAGCGACTTTTCACGAATAGGTGGACATTTGACAGGAAAATCGGGCAAAGAGATCTCTGTCTCGATAACTTTTGGAATCTACATATAAGTCTGACTATAAGACTTACTGCTTTGGAATGTGACTTCTGTAAGAGAGATTCGTATTCGTATTAGCTCTGAGCTTTTTTCTAATGAATTGGAAAATTATTAAGAAAATTCTCGAAATTATTAAATTTATTTGGGAAACAAATCAAAGTAAAAGCTTTGAAAAATGCCGGACTGAAGAAGAAATGCACAATCGACTTAACCGGCGGACAATACGGATGGGAGCTCTTTTATTGAATTGTGTTGACGAGCCACTGGTGGTGGGCTTGTACTGACTAGCACTTTCATATATGTGATTACAAGATCTTGGTGATCTCGAGTAATTGTTGATTTGCAGCTGGAGGCAGGTGTGTTTTCGACTCTCGATTTATCATCACTACAACTATGAATTTGGGGTCTTTAATAGGGCATAGACTTAACTTAATTTTCACTTATAACCATTTTGAAAACGAGTTCGTGAAAATCAGTGCCTTGCCGTTCATACGAAGTACCTAACCAAGCCATCGATATTTCTTGATTTGAGCATTAAAAATATAGAAATTGGTGTTTCATAACCGCTGAAGGGGTTTTTCGGTTGGGTTTTCGTTATCCATCAATTATGACTACAGTTTTAACCCGTCTCAAAATGACTGCTGAATTTTTATTAGGAGATTTTTATTTCTTATCAGAAAACATCTAACGGTATTTGCCGTGAATAGTTTTGGATGTTTGTCTAGCTCTACATAACCCTCCACACATGGTACGTAGCGCTCTCTACTCCGTTGCAGCGGTCCCCCGGCGTGCAATACCTACCTCATGATAAAACGTAGAAATATACTATTGAAATTGAAAAAATATCATAGTTAAACTTCTTTGCTAACATTGTGTTTAATCAAAATTTAAAAATTTTAAAATCAATTTCCATATCTCTTCTATAAAATGTATGTAAAAAATGTCTAGAATTCGAAAAAGCTTACGTTGCTTGAATTGTAAAAGCTCGATCAATATTCAGCTTCAAAGCTCAATTTAGAAAACTCATATGCTTCTAAATCATTCGGTGCGAATAACTATATTGTCATCTCACGAATTGTTGAATATTCACTATGTGTTTCGAAAAAAGCCAAAATCTATCCTTGAAATTTGTTTACTTTAATCACAGCGCCACCTATCGGCAGCTTTATGACTGCGAACAGCTCTCCAAGGCAAAACCAGTTGCCGTATCTGACCTCCAAAGGTCGTTTGCTTGTCAAACACTTGACACAAGAACATAGAAATATTTTTTTCCCCATTTTTACATTTATTATAATTCTTCTCTAATTGAAGTTGTAATTGAAATCGGATTGCATTTGCAAAGTATGATAACAACGAACGTCAATTTAACATGAATGATATCAAAAACAAGCATTGCTACATGCACATGAACTCAGAGATACAACTGAGCAGCACAATTCAAAGTTGTGACATGACAGAATGATTACAGAGCAAATGCAATAAATGTGCAAAACAGCCCGGATTCTCTGCTCTAACAGCGCAATGCAAGTGAGGAGAAGAGACAAGCTGCAGCGGCGAGAGGAAGCCAGAAAGAGAGCAAAAAGAACAAAAATAACGGTAAGTTTCATAAAAGCAAGGCTCTGCACCAACACCTACTGCCCCCCCGCGGACCAGCTCGCAATTTTAATAACTTCATCTTGTGGCAGCAGTAGCAACAACAATGGCTGTTGTAGCAGTTGAATGCAGTTGCAGTTGCAACTTGTTTACAGCTGTTGACTTGACTTGAGTTCGCATTTGTTATGCATAGTTGTTGTATGAAAAGTTGTTGTTGCAAAGAATGTTGATTAAATGTCGTTTAATATTATTTGCCATTATTTACGGACACTTTTTTCCATCTTTATCATTTATTTGCTATTTCTTTGATTAGTTGTTGACGACGTTGCCTCGGCCAATGGCATTGTTGCTGGCATAGTTAAGCTGCTTTGCTATACATACGTACATACCAACCTACGTGCAGAGGTAATTAATGTTGCCACTACTGCCCTCATCACTGCCATACATATGTACCTACCATATGTACAAACATTCGCATATACCTATGTAGGAGCAACTACTTTTTCTTGTTGCCACTAACCACCAGCAATTACTGCCACACGCCATTGCAACATTTAAGATTTTAAATAAATACATTTTTTATGCAAAATACCTTTTACATTCAGTCACAAGCTAAGCAATTCTAATTCGCTCCACTAAATAAAACTCCTTTTTCTATCGGCGCCTCTTACCATCGCCATTACTCACTGAAAACTCGTACGTATGTTCATACATTTGTAAATGTTGCTGATATGAGTAATTATAGTTGTACAATTAATAATGTGCAGCAATTAAAATGTTCGCAAAAACTCAAATGAAATGAAATAAATTTATTCACATGAAAGTTGAATGGCGACAGCAAGTTGGGAGTGAGTTTTTTTCATTTAAAATATTACGTTTACATTAAAGTAAAATAAAGTAAAATAAAGTAAAGTAAAAAAAAAAATAAGATAAAATAAAATAAAATAAAATAAAATAAAATAAAATAAAATAAAATAAAATAAAATAAAATAAAATAAAATAAAATAAAATAAAATAAAATAAAATAAAATAAAATAAAATAAAATAAAATAAAATAAAATAAAATAAAATAAAATAAAATAAAATAAAATAAAATAAAATAAAATAAAATAGAATAAAATAAAATAAAATAAAATAATATAAAATAAAATAAAATAAAATAAAATAAAATAAAATAAAATAAAATAAAATAAAATAAAATAAAATAAAATAAAATAAAATAAAATAAAATAAAATAAAATAAAATAAAATAAAATAAAATAAAATAAAATAAAATAAAATAAAATAAAATAAAATAAAATAAAATAAAATAAAATAAAATAAAATAAAATAAAATAAAATAAAATAAAATAAAATAAAATAAAATAAAATAAAATAAAATAAAATAAAATAAAATAAAACAAAATAAAATAAAATAAAATAAAATAGAATAAAATAAAATAAAATAAAATAAAATAAAATAAAATAAAATAAAAAAAAAACAAAATAAAATAAAATAAAATAAAATAAAATAAAATAAAATAAAATAAAATAAAATAAAATAAAATAAAATAAAATAAAATAAAATAAAATAAAATAAAATAAAATAAAATAAAATAAAAAAAAATAATAATTTAAAAAATATAATAAAATAAATTATATTAAATTAAATAAAATTTAAAAAAATATTATAATATAAAATAGATAAAGAAAAATTAAAATTTATGCTACATTTTTGGGAAGAATGTGAAGATTTGCTATTCTTTCCTCCCCGATCAGTTATTTAGTGACGGTGATCGTGGTAGCATTTTACCACCTGCTTTTGTAACAATTCTTTTGGATGCGGTTTGAGACTTCTATCATTCTGGGACGTTTGCTAAATACTTTCTCTGCTCAGAATAAAAACGAACTATTTTCTTCTCTTCAATGCTGGTGTGTCGACCCTAAGATTTGGACCTCTGTGGACCAAATTTTTACTGAAGGTTGTCAAGAGAGGATTCGCCAATTCCATAGACCTCGTCGCCAATAGCAAACTAAGTTACTTCTTCCAAGTATTTCTTTTCTTGCTTGCATGACTTTTGGCGACTTTCTCGCATGTTTGTCGGTATGTGTACATACATACACGTACATATATTTAAAATTAAGAAATTATGAAATTCTCAACCGATTCAATGCATGTATTACGATTTGCAATTTCGTTTAACGCTTGCAAGCAAAGCAATGCTAATGACTCAATCAGAATTTGCAACACCAACAAAATGCGCTTATTGCCACATAAGAGAATTTGCAAGTGTCCAACTGGCAACAAAAGTACGGTGAAAAAATTATATGCATGCAATGAAGCAAACTGTTGATAAGTAAGTTAAAAAAGGAAGTCGGCAACATGCCACAAACAATCAAAGTGAATTAGTGACACGCAAAATGAATATCATTTGAGTCATTCCTATACATACATATACATATGTATGTACATGTGGACACATGAATATTTAAATGTTTTGTTGTTGTTGTGTGAAGTGTGAGGATATTTGATTTTCTTTTTTTTTTTCCTCACAGGATGCTTTAGCATGCAACACAGCTGCAATAAGTAACTTGCCACATACAAACGTACATAGTACATACGAGTATAGAGTGGCAAAAAATATATCTGCAGAGTAGTGATGCAATGAGAATTGTAATAAAACAATTGTGGCAAACAAATACAGTTATTTGTGGAAAAATTTATGTTGCAAGCAGTAGCAATAACAACAATTGCAACACCTGTTGCTGCTGCTGCTGCGCTTAAATACCACCACCTGTAGCTTCTACAAACTGAAACTCGAGCTAGCTAAACAGCTGGTGAGCAGTCTGAGAGGTCACAAGAGGTAAAATTATGAGTGCAACATGGTTGCAAGTTGTAAACACTAAATATTTGTTTATTATTTTATTAGAAAGAAAACGTCATACTTTTGCTATAATTCACATTTAGCGACGGCTAATGCTCATGTTGCAAGCTGTTTAGTTTATGTTGCAGCAGCACCATGCAACGCTGCATGCCCTCATTTGTTTGTTTGTTTATAATTTTAGTTGATTATTTTAGCTCACTTTGTTTTTTTTTTTGGTTAATACAGTTAATTACGTTGCGTGCATATTTGTGTGCTACCAGCCCACTCTGCTGTATGTAACTTAAATTGATTTATAGTAACACCGCATCACTTAGTATGCGTGTGGCAACACCACATGCTGCTTTGTTGGCGCATGTTGAACGTGCAACACCACCGAATGCGTTTCAGTGCGCTGCACCGCCATGTTTACCACATTTGGCAGCAAAAGCTTAGTAAGGCTTAATAAACAGGCGGCGGCCGTGAGAAGACAGAGGACAACCCAGCTAGCCGTGATGGCCTTCAGGTTGTGGCAGTAATGAAAAACTTGTTTCGATTAATGCAACAAGTGTTGTTGATCTTGTAGATTTTTGTATTACAGCACTTTTGCACTTTTTCTATCTTTTAATATTTTCTCAAGCAATAATTCAATTTAGACAGCTCCGTTGGTGTCCATAGCAATGCTTATCGAATATTTCTAAAAAAAAAGTTTTTATAGCCAGCTCAATGCAACATATTTAAACACATAGAAGACAAATACAAAATTAAGATATTTTTGTTGTATATGGTATACAATACATATATAGAATTTGCAATAAAGGTATATTTTGATGTATATGAAATGTGGTTTATATATGGTATAACATATATTATATTATCCTTTACTTTGTTGATTGGATTATTTCATTGACAATTTGATACTAGCCTGAATGTAGGCAACATTTTTGATATCAACTTATTCCATTAAACCATTGCCTACATTCAGGCTACTTGTTTAATTAATATTGAATTACTATTATAGTTTCTTTATTAAAAATTCATTTTTATCAAGTACATATAGATCATTAATATCTACGACTTTTAGTCAATTTTCGAGTAGCTTCAAAATTCGATCAGAGTATAACTTCTGTGGCTTATCGGCGCAAAGTAGTGATTTTCAACAGCTCTTGGATTGTCCAGTTTTTCGCCATCACAATTGTTTAAGTTTTAGTTTTTAAATGGTGCAAGGTCCAGACTCTATGGTGGGGCCTCATAACTTCTCAACAAAGCTCTGTAAAGTTTTCCTTGGTCAAGAAAGACATAATGTGGTGTGAAAGAGAAGATCTTTTCTATTAAACAATTCTGTTTGATTTTTTAAAGAGTTTGTTTTAAGCTGTTTAATAGTTGACAGTAGAGAACGGAATTTATCGTATTGCCAAGGTGTAGTAGCTCAATTCAAGCTTTGAAGTCATTAGTGGAGATAGAGAGAGAGGTTTCGTAAATTTACCCGCGGGTTCACATACCTGTTGTAAGAGGTGACTAAAATCCTATAGCTTGCCGACAGTTGGTCTTTATACCACGATTCGAGGCCGGATCCGACCTTACTGACATTGCGCCATTCGTTTCTTCTTTTTTCTGTGTGACGCCAATGGGAAATACCAACTACAACCGGGTCCTTCTCTACCTGGTCCTTCCAACGGAGTGGAGGTCTTCCTCTTCGTCTGCTTCCACCGGCGGATAGTGCATCGAAAACTTTCAAAGCGGGAGTGCTTTCAGCCATCTGGACCACATGGCCTAGCCAGCGTAGCCGCTGCTTCTTGATTCGCTGAACTATGCCAATGCCGTCGTATAACTCGTACAGCTCATTGTTTCATCGTCTGTGGTATTCGCCGTTGCCAATGCGCAAAGGACCATAAATCGTTCGCAAAACTTTTCTCTCGAAGACCACTAGAGCCGACTCATCTGATGTTGACTTCGTCCACGCTTCTGCGCCATATAGTAGGACCGATATGATGAGCGACTTGTAGTGTTTGGTTTTCGTTCGCCCAGAGAGGACTTTACTTTTCAATTGCTTACTCAATCCAAAGTGGCACCTGTTGGCCAGAGTGATTCTGCATTGGATTTCCAGCCTGGCATAGTTGTTGGTGTTGATGCTGGTTCCTAGATAGACGAAATTATCTAGGACCTCGAAGTTATGACTGTCAACAGTGACGTGGGAGCCGAGTCGCGAATGCGATGACTGTTTGTTTGATGACAGGAGATATTTCGTCTTGCCCTCGTTCACTACCAGACCCATATCCTTCGCTTCCTTGTCCTGTCTGGAGAAAGCAGAACTCACAGCGCCGTTGTTGAGGCCAATAATGTCGATATCATCGGCGTACGCCAGCAGCTGTACACTCTTATAGAAGATTGTTGTTCTCTATTCACCTCTGCTCTGCTGCTCGTATTATTTTCTCCAGCATTAAATTGAAAAGGTCACACGATAAAGGGTCACCCTGTCTGAAACCTCGTTTGGTATCGAACGGCTCGGAGAGGTTCTTCCCGATCCAGACAGAGCTGTTAGTGTTGTTTAACATAGCCATTTAAGTTTTGCGGGGATACCAAATTCAGACATAGCTCCTATTCGTGCTGTCGAAGGCGGCTTTAAAATCGACGAAGAGGTAGTGGGTGTCGATTCTCTTTTCACGGGTCTTTTCCAAAATTTGGCGCATGGTGAATATCTGGTCAATGGTTGACTTACCAGGTCTAAGGCCGCACTGACATTTTAGCGTTAAACAAGAAAATATTCTCTTCAAAATCAGCTGTTAAAATATTTTTCTCATAAGCGAGTATGTACGAGTATGCGCTGAACACCTGTAAACACCAACTAAACTTCCATTAATAACAAAATAATAAATATCCACACTAACGTTCAACGCTTCCACCAACAAGCTTTAGCTCTATGCAAAACAACTGCAAAATCAGCCTAAACGCAACTCATTAATTGTAAATTCAATAAAAGTGTCTCATTGCTTCCTGCTTCCGTTGAAATAAATTCACTTTGTATTTACCGCATTAGTAGCCACTTTGAATATCACACATACACACACAAATACCTTGCATAAATAAAAACAATTATTTATTAACATAAATATATATGTATACATATATGTATAATTAGCAAATATGTCATATTTTATAGACTGTTTAGAGTTAAAGTGTTGGAATTATAAATGTTTCGCTTCTCGTTCAGTTACTCACCAGCGATCGACAGGAAATGCGGATATTTACCTACTAGGTAAGCATTAACTCTTTGCAGAAGTTTTTGTTTCGATGCGTTTGCCTTGCAGTCCTTCACTCACTCGTCTGATGAGTAAGTATGCCTTTTTGCTTGTCACCTCCATTGACTTGCAGAAAATTTTCTTTTTATTTAATTTTTATTAACTGCTGATTTTCCTGTTGTTGTGGTTAGCTTATTAAGTCGCATTAGAACGTCCATTTATTAGATAAATAGCCAATATTTAGCATTAATAATTTTTTTAATTTTCCATTTTGTTTTTTTTTTTTTGTTGTTTTTACTTTTCTCTTGCAATTGTACGCATTGACAGCAAACATTGGCGCTTTACAATAATAGCTACCTGTGGTGGCTTGTTGTTGTCAGTGTTTGCTGTCGCCTTACAGATTGATGTTGTTTGACGCTGATATGCCACACACGCGCCAGTAGAGTTGGGGAGCGAAAAGTGAGGGGTGAAGTGAGTAATGTGTGTGTCGACAAAACTATGTGTCCCATGGGAAGAGAGACAAATATTATTTTAATTTATTTTTTTTTATACTTATTTGTTTTTTTTTTTAATATCACATATTTTTTTATTTTATTTTTGTTAATTAAATTAATTTTGTTTCATTTATTTTTAATTTTAGCTTATAATTTTTTTACCTATTTAATTTTATTTTATTTAATTTTTATATTTTGTCAATTTTTTTATTATTTTTTATCATGTAAAGTATGTAAGTACCAGAAGGAGAAATAAACCCATCAAAATTCATATCGATCGGGTGAGAATGAGGAGTAGAATTAATTTAGCCATGTCCGTCTGACCGTCTAACTTCTGACTGGTATATTCAAACTATAAGTTCTCAAAACCAAACGACTGAAGCGTATATACGAGCACTTTTTCAGATTTCGGGTCATAATATTATAAAAACACTATCAAAGCGTGAAATTTGGCATTCCTCGCCCATAGGTGTTGAATATTATCGAAATCGATTTTTTAGGTATGAGATTTTGGGAGAAGAAATACGTCAAAAATCATCTAAAAGGGTCAAATTTGGCATAAGGGCTTTGACATGACTGAAGACAGTTCTTTTTTTCTTTCATTATTTTATTCAGTTCTCGATTTAATTTAACTTTACTTTGTTTTATTTTTAGTTTAGTTTTCTTTTTAGTTATTTTATTTTATTAATTTTTTTATTTTATTATTTTTTTATTTTATTATAATTTTTTATTAATTTTGTTTCTTTTTTTTTGTTTTTCTTTATTTTATATAATTTTGCTTAATATTGTTTTATTTTAATTCAAGTAGTTTGTTTAATGTTATTTTATTTGATATTTTTGATTGAAATTTTTGTTGCACTCTCATTATTTTTTTATATAATTTTATCTATATGTTTTCGTTTCCTTTGTTTTTGTTCATATTATTTTATTTGAAAATTGAATTTAAAATGTTTTAATACATTTTTGTAATTTTATCTCACTTCATTTTAATTTCTTTTTATTCGATTTTATTTGATTTTTTATTTCATTTAATTTTAACTAATTCAATGTTGTAGTTCTTTTTTTATTTTGTTATTCACTTTTTTTATGTTTTAGTTTTTTAATTTAATTTTGTTTTATATTATATTTTTTAATACTATTTTATTTTATTTGATTTTATTACAATTAATTTAATTTAATTATTTATTATATTGTTTCTCTGCTCAGAAATTATGTCATACTCTAATTAATATAATTCGATTTGTTGATTTTCTCGTTTATTTTTTTTATCTTTTAGTTGGTATTATTTTATTTTATTTAGTTTTAATTAATTAACTTTTATTTAATTTAATTTGTTTAATTACTAATGATTTTATTTTATTTTTTAATTCTTTAATTTTTCTTTATTTAATTTAATTAATATTTTATAATTATTTACTTCATTTTGTTTTGAATTTTTTTTTACAGTTATTAGGCCGAAACTATCAGTATCGCTTTCAGTGGGACACACCTCTTGCGTTTTGTATCAGCTGTCAATCTCAAACTTTTTTCTTGTTGTCTAAGAATGATATGTATGTTATAACATTGTTTGCTTGCCATTTTCCACATTGTGTTGAGTGATCACTTCCGTTGCAGTTCGCAGTAATTACTTTGGCAAATACTTGTATGCATTTTTAAATAATTTAAAAACATTATTATATAATTAAAATGTTGTTAGAATATAAACGAAGTGCATTAGTCAGATAAGTGTTTAAGAACATACACACACATATGTATGTATGCATATTGTAATACTTTTTATTTAATTAAGAAAATTCTTAAGATAATCATCATAATTCAGCTGAGAAGTGCAAATATTTATTTCAATATATATCTGAAAGTAGGTTCGTGAAAAATAACAGTAATGCGCTTGCAAGCTCTAAAAGTGCATGGTTTGCAAAAATGCTATATTCAGGCAAACTATAAGAGAAATTGAGGTTTAAAAGCAGATAATGCCCAGTAAAGCTTTAATAGGTTGTCAAAAGTGCTTGAGGGGCTTCCTTTGCAGGTTAAAAGAAAAAAATGAGAATTTTCAGGTTATGTAGAGAACACTAGAACACACTCTTTAGAAGAAAGGAAAAATCAGAGAGAGAGAGAGAGAGAGAGAGAGAGAGAGTGAGAAAGCTCACACAGCTTTTCAGTAAGATCTCTTACTAAATAAGGACACGGACGAATTAGAGGTTGAGTTACAACATTTCATGCCGTTCAATAGAAATAAATCAAATTGAATGTTTCTAAATTACTGTCCTGGTGCGCTATAAATCTAATGATAAATCGTTCGCTGATCAAACTCGCCAACTCAGTTTGATCTACTTCTTCTCTCTCCTAAACTGGGCTGGCAGTGTAAGCTCAAGTTGAAGTCTACGGGACCGAGTGCGTGCGGTGTTACGTTTCTGATGAATTTCTTCAGCTTCATTTGATAAAACGGACTAGACAAAGAGTTTCTGAGGTCGAAGAGGTGAATCCGATAGGGTTAGACGGGCCTCGTTTAAATGGATCCAAGGCTGTTTCATTACGAGAACAGAGCGAAAAAGGGTGAGTTAAAGGGAAATCCACTAATACTAGACAATACCCTCTGGTTGGAACAGGAAATGAATAAGGAAGGCATGCAACTCTGTAGTTTCAGCTCGAAAGTCTTTTCCAAAAGCTCCGCTCAAGTACATAATAAGCTTAAACTTATGCCGCATTCCAGAGACCAGCAGTGAATTTTGCGAAAAAGAGGCAAATGATTAAATTTCAAAAACAAACGGTCTATCCTCCGCAAGGTATGCCAACTTTTTCGAATATTTCTTCGAATTTTCGCTTGTATTGAATTTGGCTAAGATAGTGGACATTTTCTCAAACGAATCCCATAATATTACTCGTATATTCTTCGTTCTTTGGCGATCTCGTTGAGTTTCGTCTGAGACGTTAGAGCACCTCCTCCGTTTCTGTTCACTCTTAGCTGGAACTCGTCTTAGATATCTCAGAGCTTCACAGTTCAAAGGACCTTAGGAGACTTCTCAATTGGGTATTAAGACACTCTTGAGCTTCGGGTAAATTGTAAGCGTTCTATACGATGACCACGCCCAACTGGCACTACAAATGACCAGCGGGTCAGTGTAAGCGCATCAGCCGGTCAATGCAACCTAACCTAACCTGTGCGGACTGGTATTACCTGCTGACGTAATTTAATCTTTTCTTATCTCATATCTATGTAGCACGTACATACATATGTGCGCTACAAAAATAGAAGAATAGGAGGAATTTTGCATAGTTTTGCGTGGTCTTAGAAGATTTGTCAAAATCTATAGACAAACAACTTTTCTTATACAATCGTAGATTTGTTGTTTGCGTAGCCACGCACAGCGCACACGGCACGCACTTGCAAAGGCGCATTTGTACTCGTATATAGCTATGTACGTGCGCATGTGCGCATGAATACCGGTATTGTGAGCACCACTACTATACTAATTAGTATGCAATAGGCGGTGGGCGCTTCTGCCACATTTATGGCTGCTTCATTTGTTGCTATTTACTTATAATATTTATTATACACAATGTGCTGCTGTTGCTGTTGCTGTTGTTGTAGGCAGCAAGAATGTTGGGCCTGTTTGTGAGCTGTCAACACGAGTTGGCTGATCGGATTGCGAATTGTCTTTTGGCTGTCGACTGTTGGTTGTTAGCTATAGACGGTTGGCCATTTCTGTTCGCTCTTTTTGTTCTTCGTGTTGTTGGTGTTGTTGGTGTTGATCGCGCGTGCAGTCCAGTAAATAGCGATCCCAAATCCCAGTCTTCACTTTGTTGCTGTCATGCATATTGGTCTGTGCATTTAGAGTTTTTAGTTTTTATTGCCGTTGTTGTTGTTGTTGTCGTCGTCATTTATTAGCTAGCCAGCCTTTATTCTTATTATTATTGTTGTTATTATTATTCTCCTTCATTTGTTTTTGGTCTGCTTTTCTCCCTCTCGTTGCCGGTTTGTTCGAGTCTGGTTTGACCTACTTTGTTAACGCCATTTATATTGTCGTTTGTTATTCTTATTGTTGTTGATTAATTCGTCTACGTTGTTGTTGGTATTTTTTTCTATTTTTTTTTCATACACTTTTTACATTGTTCTCGAATTGGACATTGTTGACTGCCACTGCTTGTCGTGTGTTACGCAGACGTGCATTTTTTGTTGTTGTAGTTGGCATGGCAAAAAGTACAATCTTCGCAAATCCCTCAATGTGGAAAATATGTTTATTTACAAAAAAGGCTTGAAATTACACTTAAACCCTTTTAAATTTGTGTTTGTGTTCGCGATTGTCTTGCGTTCAGCGATTTGTTTTCGTTGTTGTTCTGACAAATTAAAACGTAAATAAATAAAATACCTTTTATGGTCACCAGACAATGGCGTTTAAGTTAAAGTGAGATGGCTTAAATTTTTTGTCTGTTTTGATTTTTAGCTTTTCGTAATACCGTTGCTGTGGTTGAGTTTGCTGTTGAAAATTATACACAAATATAATTCCTGCATAATTTATTAGTCGCGAAGCTCTTTATTGACTGTAAGTTTCATTTTACTAAGTATGGAACTTTATAGAATTTTTTGTAAAAATTTTATTTTACTTTAAATTATTTTATTTTCATTAATTTAATTTAATTTCTTTTTTTATTTTATTTTAATTTGCTAATTTTATTTTATTAATTTTATTAAATTTTATTTAATTTTTTTGTTTTATTTTATTTAATTTTGATTTATTTCATTTCATTATTTGGTTTGACTTTATTTTACTCTACTATAATTATATTATTCCATTAAATTTTGTTTATTTTGATGTGTTTTATTTTCTTATAATTTATTTATTTTATTTTAATACGTTTAATTAATTTTTATTTATTTTCGCTTCTTATCTGTTCTTTTATGTTTTTATAATTCTTTTTTATTTTATTTTATTTTAATTTAATTTGTTTGGTTTTTTATTGTATTTTATTTAATGTAATTTAAATTAACTTTATTTAATTTTTTTATTTAATATTATTTTGTTTTATATTATCTTATTTTATTATATATTTTTTTACTTAATTTTATTTTTTTTATCTTGCTTCCTTTCAATTTATTTTATTTCATTTTCTTTTAATTTCTTTTCCTTTATTTTATTTCATTTCTTTTATTTTATTTCATCTTATTTTTATTTTTATTTTATTTTATGTCACTACATTTTGTTTTATAATACTTTAACCAAATTTATTTTATTTTATTTTCCTTTTTTAAATTTTGTTTTATTTTATTTTAATATATATCATTTTATTTTCATCTTATTTTAATTAATATTATTAAATTAAATTTAATTTCATTTATTTTACTTTCCTTTTTTTGATTTAATTTGATTAATTTTTTTTTTAATTTATTTCATTTTAATTTACTTTATTTTAATTTAGTTTATTTTATTTTATTTCATATTCTTTTATTTTATTTTTTTTTTAATTTAATTTTATTTTATTTTCATCTTATTTTTTTTAGTTGTGTTAAATTTAAATTAATTTAATTTTACTTTACTTATTTTAATTTAATTTGATTCAATTTTGTTTTATTTTAATTTTTTTAATTTTGTTTTATTTATTTTATTTTTTTTTATTTCTTTTATTTTTTTTATTTTATTTTATTTGATTTTACTTTATATTATTTTATTTTATTTTCTTTTATTTTATTTTATATTATTTTTTTGATTTAGTTTATTTTATTTTATTTTTGTTATTTTATGTTATTTTAATTTTTTATTGTATTTTATTTTAAATTATATTTCTTATTGCATTCTATTTTATTTTATTTTATTTTATTTTTTTTTAATTTATTTTACTTCATTTGATTTTATTTTATCTTATTTTATTTTATTTTATTTTTATTATTTTATATTATATATTTAATATTAATATTTTATTATAATATATATATTATATTTTATTTTATTTTATATTTTTTATTTTATTTTAATTTTCTTTAATCATTTTTTATTCTATATTAATTTATTTCGTTTTTTAGTTAGTATTTTTTATTTTTTTTTATTTTTTCTGATCTTATTTAGTTTTAATTTACCTTTTATTTGACATATTTTTATACATTTAGTTTTTTTTTATATTATTTTATTTTTCCTAATTTTTTTTCAATTTATTTATTAAATTGGATATTTCTTTTTATTTTATTATACTATAAGTGGATTTATTTTAGTTTAATTTCTTTTAGTTTATTTTATGATTTTGGTTTAATATTTAATTAATTAATTTTATTTAATTTCATTTTATTTTTGTATCTTATTTTATTTTAATTTATTTCATTTTATTTTACTTTTCTTTCATTATAATTTTGTTTTGTTTTTTTATTTTATTTTAGTTTATTTTATTGTTTTTTAATATAAATTTAGTTAAGTTTATTTTAAAGTCATTTAGTTTAAGGCAATTTAATTGGTTTTATTTATTATCTTTTAATAAAAAAATATACAAAATTTTTGGCAGTGTTATTTTTTCCTCCATTATGTACTTTTTTCCCTCAACTGCCGTGTTGATTGATTTATTACCACATTGTTTTGCGCCTCGAATTTCAAGTGTAACAGGAATGGATTTAACGCCATGCAGCGCCAACCACTTGCTACAGGGCACATATAAATATATGTATGTGTGAAAAGATTGGTGTATAGGGTGGTGCTTTTAAATCGATATAATAACTGACAATAATCGATAAATCATAATTATTTACCGAAGTAATTTTTTTTAATTGTTTAGTAGGTTAAGCATCTATTTCATATCTTTCCAATGAGATAGGTCTTAAGCAAAGATCTTTGTATTGAGTACAAATTTTAATCAACTGAAAATCAGCTTTTCTATCTACTTCCCCTATGGAAAATAAACATCCCTAATAAAGTTTTCTTTTATTTATTCATGAATGACGCTGACTCCTCTTTAGTGCGTTTATTTTCAACATAATTCCTTTAACCTTAACAGCGGCTTCCTCGCTTGACATGAACCTGTTACATACATACGAGTATTTACGAAAAAATATATACATACGTGTATTTATTGAATAAAAAACTGTTTATTTTGTCGCCGGCGCATTACATTGACGTTAATGCTCGCAAAGTATGCTTAAATGGTTGGGAAAAAATTCTGTATTAACTTTGAACTTTAAGAAGGAATGAACAGAAGTGTGTCGAATGTTTGGAAATTCTTTTGTGAACTGCCGTTATTCGAAAACAATAAGCCATGGGAAATTTTAAAAAATTAAAAGATTGTAAAATTTAAGCAACCCATAGGCAATTCCATTAAAATGTATGATGTGGAAAAGATCAGTTGATGAACTACTGCAGCGTAGACATTTTTGCCTGGATTTAACGGAAAATTTCCCTTAAATAGTGGAGGCAGAGCTTTAAGCTCGACATGGCTTTTCGAATATAGTATGAGAAAGTTTTCATCAATTAAAAAAAATTCAAATAACTCTGTTGTTTTGAACTACAAACTCTTCAGTGTAATTTGCCCGTCAGCAAGGTTGCCCACTCAAAGGGGAAGTGTATAGCAAAAGAAAGAACGGTAAATAGATGATATTTGATTAAAAGCTTTCGACACTCACACAGCTGCTTGAATTGATAGCCACAGCCATTTGTCTAATGATAAAATTATTTCAAAATCTTTGCATAATTCATTCAAATTATGCCACAGCAGATGGATTTATTGCGCAATTTCTATACGGTTCTTTGTCGAGTTCTTATCAAAATATTAATTAGCTTAATTAACACGCTGATAGATATTTAAAGTTGAACACAAACAAACAGACAAATCAAAGTTGAAGAAGCTACAACTTCTTGGCTTTCCTACCAACGCCTTTTGGCAGTACGCCAACAACAGCAAAAACAGCAACAACAATCATTTAAACTCACAATCATAGCACGACGACTCGCTTCGACTCGACCCGGCAGTTGTGGTTGGCTGTTGGCATTTTGTTGTTGCTGCTATTTAATGCGTAGAACTAATATTTGCACTGTTTGTATGGTACTGTGGCATGCCACAATAGCAAGACGACGCATTATTAATGCGCGCAACGCGTCAAAACCAGATCGCAAGATCGGACCAATGCATTCATCAGCCATGGCGTAGAGTTGGGTTTGTGTTTTGTTTCAACGCTGGCGTTCTTTGCGTCGGCGCTTTGGCGTACATCTCGTAAATTAATGGTTACCATGCATTCCACAGGTAATGTTGCAAGTTTATTAATAATTTGCTTGTATTTGTTTTTGCTTTTCTCTAACCTTTTTTGTTGTGTGGTTTTCAAGAGTCACTACTGTAATTCTTCATTTTGTTTAATTTATGCCATTTCTTTGGTGTCTGGCTTCCTCAGCGGCTGCTGCTGTGGCAAGCAGTCTTGTTTTTTTTTGCATGCAACTTCTGTTTGATATCAATTAGAATTCATTGTTCACCAACGGTCACACCTGAGGCTTTTTGAAATATGCGATTTGTTCTAATCAAAGGAGATTTAATTGAGTTCGGCTTGATCACAGGCCTTAATGAGGAGCTGGAGTTTGTTTTCAGATTTTGATACCAGAAGACCAGTATAACTTCCGCCCATGAGCCTGTCCAGATTTATATGATGATATATGAGAGTTATGAGGCTCGAAACTCCAGTTAAAGTTGGAGATTTCTAAGCTGTAAAGACTGAACTGTAGTATGATCGAAGTTCCGAAAGAGGTGTATGCTCTACCGTGGTCAAAATATCAACTGTGTACGTCGTAGTTGTTTGGAGGAAATCAAATTAAGTGCGAAGAATTCAGACCTCTGGTTATCGTAATACTAATAAGATTTAAAGGCATGGTACGTTGGAGGGCTACCTGCTATTGAAAGACAGCTTTGGTCTGCTACGTAACACGTGCTCGCAGTCCGGTTGGGTCTGAGCAGACATTGAAATGTCACGGTGTGACGTGCCATTATACTCCCGAGGTCTTTATTTCAACTAAAGGGACCGGAGCCTAGAAATAAGTGTATAGATGAGAGAAATTTAAAATGGGAGTCTCAAGAAACGAGAGGACTTCCTCTCCCCGTGTCTACACTTTTAATAGTACGTGCTCATGTTCAGCATGATAAAGTCTTTGTTGAAATGTCGTTGAAAATAGGTTATTGGCAACTTCATTAAGCTGTAGTTTACTCTAGCTAGATATGTTAAATTTTCTCGAGTTTGACTTTTACTTCAGCTAGGAATATTTTCACGACTTGGATGTGGATTTCTCGGCTTTTTATGGTTGGAAATGAAAACGATTAAAACCAATTTTGACGAGATGTTGATAGGTTTATTGTGAGGTCCTGCCCACGTAGTCAATCTAATCCCATGACAGCGTTCCCGAAATTCGTTGAAAAATTAAATTTAATCATCTTGGTGAAATCGGGGTCCATCCAATGACTGCAAAAGTTCGCCAGGAAACCACTTCCCAAAAAAAAAAAATCTGATTGAGCTCTGGAGGCTCTTGTCTTTGAAGCATCATGTGAAACTTCCGATTCGTGGACTATGCACTCTACTTTGATAAACATCTAATTACCCCAGTACTCCCCAAGGATTCCATTTTAAAAACAGATTAGTTCAAGCTTTTGGGGGCTCCACTCTCCCATAGTATTAGATCAAGTTTCCGGTCAGTTAACTCTTTTCGCTGGTTGAGTTCTCTTGAAAATCTGGATTTCCGACCGTTGAGCCTTTGTACCTTCGTAGGTCAGTTATATCTATCAATCAACGGCTGTCTGTAACGTTTCTAGTTTATTCCTCCAGTTAGTATTTGCTTCGGGTAGTCAATTCGTGTTTCAGATGATGAGCATATTGCAAGAACAACCCACTTATACACTAACCCCTTAGTACTATTGCCAGTTAAGCCCTAATCAGAATTCGAAGTGGTGGTTTAGGACAGTCATACCTCGTCACGAGGAGGTATGATAAACATTCATCTGTTCAGTTCTTCTGGCAGTATTTGGCAGTCGATGATCGACGCAGTAGCCGAGTGATAACCGAGGAGTCATGGTTGTCAGACCCACTCGTACGAGTACATAATTTTTGTTTATTACGCTCGCTCTTCGGTAGGCATTGTTAAATCCTCGAAGTGAGATGAAATAAAAATCACCTCAAAAATTCCTTCAGTCGTGCAAAGGCATACAATTCAAAATGGAAAGATGAAAGGGCTGGACGGATGATGAGCCGCCTCCAGCTTTTTCATCTGCTCTTAAAGCCATGGAACTTTTATTCCCCATCTAAAGATAAAAGCGTTTTTCGAAAAGTTAAGATCTGAACACATTTTTGGAAGAGAAGGTAGTGTACGCTGAGCTGTGTTGAGGGTATGCTTGAGCAGGCAGTACTAAGTTCAGAATTAGTATCAAAGAACTATGTTCACTGAGAAAATTTATGATAAGAGCTTAACTGATTCGTGAAAGACCGTACCATTATCGGCATTAGAATTCTTTTCTCTTCGTTGTTCGGAAAGTAGTTTAAGTCTATCCAAACTCTGTACCCCTTATTGCAACTGCTCTTCTAGCTAGCCTAATTGATTTTTCTTCCGGTCACTTTGCTCTTTCAATGACCTCTAGATCCCATAAGTGCAACTTCATTTCGATCCCACCCAGCTCAACTATTACCAAAAGCAGGGACACACGGACGCTTCTAACAAATTTCCAGCCATTAAATCAACCCTATTGGGTATTACTAGTAACCTCATCGTAGTTATACACCAATCCACCAATCCACCAGTTCAGCAGTTGCCGTTTAACAAATTTGTCGCTCCCTGCGGACTATCAACCTTGTCGCCTTTGCGAGCCTGTGGACAGTCTCCATATAATTTTTTTTTTTTGCCTTTGAAGTCGTCGCAGTGTTACGCCCCAAAGTGGGTATAATTCATTAAAGGTGCATTGACAATTGTAAAAGATAAAAACAACAACAACCATAGACTCGCCTATGGCTAATATGGTTAAAGCGCAAATAAAGGCAATAAAAGTACAAACAAAACAAAAAAGGTCATGAAGAAAATAGAGTAACAAGAGCGTAGAAGATTTCTCTGAAGAATTGCGCAAAATAAAAAATCTTATTAGATCGACGAGTTTGGCGCAATAAAAGCTTTCCGACTCGCGACCAAAACGCAATGCAGAAAATCGTATTAGGAGTGTGGCAGACAAGTACATATGTCATAACATATTCTATTTGTTGCAAAAAAAAAAAAAAAAAAAAAATAGACATGAAAAAACCATCTAAGTAATCCAATTTATTGGATGAGTGCATAAGTTCGTGCCCGATTTCAAGTGCAAACTAAAATTGAAATTTTTTGAAGAAAGCGCTTTTATTAATCAATTATGTATTCGCCATCATGTTCGGCAATCCACTCCCAACGTTCAACCAATTTACGGATGCCTGATTCATAGAAATCGCGCGGTTTCTCGTTGAAAAAGGTGTCAAGGTGGTTTTTGACGTCTTCCACATTTTTAAATTTTTTTCCATTCAAATTGTTCTGCAGCGATCGAAACAAATGATAATCAGAAGGTGCAATGTCGGGTGAATATGGGGGATGCGGCATGATTTCCCAATTCATCTCCTTCAGTTTGGCCAGGGTCGGTTTTGCAACATGTGGCCTGGCGTTGTCATGATGGAAAAGAACTCCTTTGCGATTGGCCAAAATCGGACGTTTTTCATCAATTGCTTTCTTCAATTCGACCAATTGCTGACAATACTTGTTGGCAGTCATCGTTTCTCCAGCTGGCAAGAGCTCAAATTAGATCACGCCTCGGATATCCCACCAAATGCACAGCAGTACCTTCATCGGATGCAATCCACTTTTCGACATCGGTTCCGCCCCTTCGTGTGCCTGTTTCCATGTTCTTTTGCGTTGAACATTGTTGTACAGGACCCATTTTTCATCACCAGTCACGAGCCGCTCCAAAAAAGGTTCGTTTTTGATCCGTCGAAGCAAAGAAATTGCTGTTGACATACGGTCCACTTTGTTCTTTTCACTCAACTGATGTGGCACCCATGTATCGAGCTTCAAAGTGTACCCAACCTTTTTTAAACGACGAAACGCAGTTGATTTATTGACGTTCAATTCACTGGCAACCTCTTCCGTCGAAATACGTGAGTTATTCGCAACTAAAGTCCTTAGAACATCGTTATCAAGCTCAGAAGGCCGTCCACTGCGAGGTTGATCTTCGAGGTTAAAATCTCCAGAACGAAATTTCGCGAACCATTTCTTTACTGTGCGGAGTGCTGGAGCACGGTCCAAATAAACTTCGCGAATATCTTTAGTTGCAGCGCCCACTGTTTTTCCTTGCGGAATTCGTATAACATAATATGACGCATATGATCTTTTTCGTTGTTCATCTTCCATGCGTCTTTTCACTAAGCAACTCAAATCAAAATGAAATTATTTTATGCTTGATTTACAGTTCGGACTGTCACCTTTCCAACGATATATAATATGTATATATTTCTTTCGCGAGCGCCACTCTCAAACGATTCGTACGGCATCCAGCGGAATCGGGCACGAACTTATGCACTCATCCAATAAAGTTCGATCCATACGCAGGCGGTTGCGCGGAACTCAAATATGGGCGTGTGTATGTGTATGTGCGTAAATATGCATTTATAATTGTAAATCTCTTCAAGTAAGTCGTCAAAGTTAAGGCGTGGCTAATCTATTGCTAATACCAAAGAAAGATTGGCATGCGCAGAGGATTTAAGGATAATTATAGCGAATTTCCATAACAAAAAGATTCTTCCGCCGACAGCGCACAACGGTTTTACTTACTCTCCTTGAGTCTCTAATTAGATCTAAGTATACATTTCTATCTTTCGCTCGTCATGACCTCTTTAGTGGCGTATTTTTCGCATTATTCTTCAAAGTCACTTGAGCAGCTTGTCAGTGGTTTAAGTGAAACCCAAAGCAGGTTATTAAGTTCGTCAATTGTTGAGGTTGCTGAGCATGTAACACTGAGTAAGCGCACTTGGACCTGCTGGCTCTCATTGTGATACCTATGGTGGGCCTGTGAAAAGAAGTTACGGCCTTTTATGGAACGCTCGAGATTTTTGAAATTTTTGGCAGTAAGATCTGTAAGACAGTCGAAGTAAAAATTAGCGAGGAAACAATGTTGGGCCGCTGAGACCACTCGACAGATGTCACTAAAGAAGTAGTACATCCTCCTACCAAAAGTCCCCGATCAGATAGCGCTAAATTACTAATCCAGTTGTCATGCTCATGCAGGTCTTGTTTAAAAAGAGTTGAGATTTTGTTTTCATCTCTTTGGTCACCCCGACAACATCTATTGCCTGTACTGGTGAAGGCCGATCTTAGCAGGTATTTTGCCAAGGAAAGCAATATGCCCATGCTGTGTGCAGAATGCGCTCTTTCTAACTATCTCGTTTGTCTCACAAGATCCTGGGATGCCTTTGTGCTCGGGAACCTAAACGGCGGATGCTTCTTATTACCACCCATGATAAGGTATGATTGCATTGAAGAGGCTTTGGGACAACTTAGATACAAAACAGGTTAGTCGAAAATGGTTGGTAAAAAGTCGGATTGCATTAAATGTCTTATGAGCTCTACAGACGTAATTGGTTTTGTTTCCTCTCCACTGTTCAGAACGGTTGATATATTGACGGCTCGTTTCCAAAAAGTACTCTCCAAAAGAGCATGCGATATTGCTCCTCATTGAGAGTCCGTCCACCGTATGGGTGTACTTTCCATCTGTTTTCGCTCAGAGGTTTTATTTCTAGGAGGAGCGCCCTCCTGTTCATAGTACCGAAGCTGGCAAATTTTTTAACAGTCTCTCTGCTAAGTGTACAACAGGACCATAAAGTGGGACATCAGAATTCCAGTTTGCTTGTTTCCACGTTTAGCCTTTCTAAGAACACATAAGAATATCGAAGGTCCTGTCCATACTAAAAAACGGTCGACGGAGCGTAATATAGAATAATGAATGCTCTCTCTGTTTTGCCACCATCATCGCTCTGCACCCCTCAGTATTTCTCATCAGAAGGTGCAGAGCAAATGTGATAGTAGAAATCTCCGCATGGGCAGAGTCGTATATCTGTTTAGCATAATCTAATGATCATTTCCCTACCCAAAACAACTAATAGCTATAGGGATGAGTCGACCGCGGCTTACAGAGCTACTGACTTTAGGATTTGAGAAAATTTCGAAAACCTCTATTCTGTTGACAGAGCTTTGAGGAGCAGTAAAAATATATTCAAAATAATGCTAAGATCTGCTAAAAACAACCTCTTCCAAGAAGAGCTTCCGGGAAATGTAAACTGTAAAAGCCAGAATGATTTCGGGTTCGTTAGAAGAAGACACGGTATTATACAAGATAACAGGGTAGTGATAGTCTGATCCGTGGTGGGCTTATTCTTAACGAATATCAATTTGTGGAAGTTTTTCCGTTTTAAGTCTCATAAAGTGTAGACTTTAGATGTTCTCTAAGCCTAGTAATTGTATTATGCTCTGAAGGGTCAACACTTCCAAGTGATTTTGAGCTTTCACAACAATTTGATCTCCGTGAAGCATCATTAAGAAGAAGGATGACTTCCAGTGTTTAAAGCTTAGTCATTTCCTTACAAATGTGTAGAGAATATGGCAGGGCATCGCAGCTAGACGTGGATGCCGAAAATACCTGAACTTATTCAGCGTGTTTCCCAAAGAGAGACGGATTTGGTCAGAGGATATTTTCTTCTTTCCTGTCTTACGTGGATCTAGAGCTGAAGTGGCAATTCAAAAGGAGGAGAATGGTCTTGAAAATATTATTATTCTAATGATCGAAAAAGATCTGAAATGTCACTGAATGACTGCCTCGGGAATTCTCACACAGATCTTTGCATGGTTTTATGTAAATGCAAATAAGAGGATTAGTGCATCGCTCACCCTCTACAACCCCTCCCCCCCCTAGCATTCCACAAATACTCTCAGACGAACGCAACAATCCGAAGAATGTTCAAGTCATTTGAAGTTCAGAAACTCAACAAGCCATTACCGTCCGCGCAGCAAGTCAACCACTGACATAAACTCACACAAATACACACACATCATTACATAGTGCGGTATTATCAGCCGGTTAGACGCTCCTTCGTCGTCTATTTGAACTGCCAGCCAATGCGTATTGGACATTACTTTGACCACCATTTACGTTTTGAAAACTGCGCGTAGCAACTTACCGCATCTCACCGCACAACTGTCAAGTCAAAGTCAATAAAATCAAATTGTCAGAAACATAGAACCATTATTATATGACCAAAGCACACGGCGGTTAATGTGGACAGACGGACGGACGAATGGACGAACGGACGGCAAGCAGTTAGGCACAAAACGACAGCAGTGCTGATTTGAAGGAGGGGCTGGACGTTGCTACATAAATCGAAGCTGCAGCGACGACGGTGGCAGCAGCAGCGGCCAAGCCAAATAAAATGCCTCCAAATGAGCTGCCATGGGAATTTAGAAGCTACTTGTGGCCGCGAGCAATTTGAAGAGCATTCGGAATCTAACTAAATACAACAAGCAGTTTGAGGAAAAGTTGTCGATATGGACCAAACAAAGTATGAAGAAGAAGCAGAGGGGGAGCATATAAGCAGAAAATGCATTTGCACGTAATTGGTGAAGAAGTGAAAGATCAGTCAACTGATTACCGTGGAAATGTTAAAGAAGTGTGAGGCGAGAAAATATGAACGTGGTAGAGAGTGGGGCTTGTGTTGATTAGAGATGCTACGGTATGGATAAGAAACGCTTGGGTGAGAATAATTAGTATGAACTAGACGAGCTTTCGACATCGGTTTGCATCGCGGCTCATGAATTATATAGCGCTTACATACGGAATGGCAGTAACTTGGACTCGGGTGGCTCTAACCACGCTGCGCTGCTGACTTCGGTTGCACAAATGTGAATACTTTGACTTCTCTTCCAGCTCAGGCTATCTCAACTATCAACCAAACCTCTTGAGATGCACAAAAATACCATGGGAGAGGAGAGTTTTGCTCATTTTTCAGAAAAGTGTGAGCTTCTGTTTATATTTCACTCTGCCACTGGCTGTGATCTGGCTTTTGGAAGGTTGCAAATTTCGGTTTGGTTTGAAGCTCCGACCTCTACTTGCTTTTAGTAAACCTAATCTAAATCTTTCGCACGGTCTTCGTTTCGGGAAGTCCGCTCTAATGAGATCCCTACCACGTGGTAGATATAAACTTCGATAAACCGAGTGTAAGTCTTAACCAACGAAGTGCAGCGTGCTCTTAGAACGGGGAGGGGAGTTCTATAGGAACATTTTGAAGGCGAGTTTTCGGGGCATTTTAAAGTGGAAGGAGAAAAGAAGCACTATCGTCAAGCTTGGAGGCTCTCTCAAAAACTCTCCGTATATAAAGAGTAACTGCTGCATTGGTATTAACCCATAAGATAGGTTTTATAATTAACTAATACAAAAAATTAGGTTTAGAAAGTTTCTTCACGTAGCGAAGACCCCCCAAATCATCTCAATTCGAAATACCATCTAGCTGAATAGCGGGTCCTTACTATGCACGCTACAGACCCCCTCAGTTGATCCAGAGTCCTCAACTCTGTTTCCGAAAGCTTATACCTCGAATTCACACTCCTGAAGTTGACTCGGTGTCTTCGGTTTTGACTACCGCTTTCGATTACCTCAACTCCGTAGCAACCCTGGTCATTAGTTGAGCTCACCAAAGTGTTATTGTTGTTATGTTCGCAAGTTCGCAGTGTTAATTGCATGGCTCAGTCGAGTCAAAGTCGAGCTGCAACAGAGCTGAGTTGATGCGATGTGATGTGAATAAATAGTTTTCGTTTGCTCTTTTTATTCCATAAGGAAAAATGGGCGCACAACCATTTTCAGCTGTTACAACATAATTCCATATTTTCCGATCGTTTTGCGCTTGCTCGTCTGCATGGCTTGCCCGCTTTGCTCATGTTTAGATTCTTGCTTTGGCCAAAGTCAATATTGAAAATATTACAGCTGCTTGACAAATCCTTTTTGGCATTTTGCTTTATTTGCAACACGACTAAAGGCGAACCACTGACTCGCCTCTTCGCTGTCGAGAGCTGTGCGCTGTAAGCTGCGGCTAAAATGCCCGCTCCCGGGCGCTGATGAGTCCGAGCGATGTGTTGATGGCTTGATGTTCGCTGTCATGGCCATCAACAGGCAGTGAGTTGTGTTTAGTTGGTTGGTTGGCTGATTAGATTGCAGATCGCTGATTGGAGTTTGGTGTGATATCTCGTCTATTTTTCTCTTATTGCTATTTTGGACAATAATAATTAATTTGTATGCTCTTACAGACATTTCCCGCCACATTTGGCCAATGACACTGAAAGCCATAAGAGTTCATGTATAACATGTTGTAGAAATTGTTGTTGTTGTTGTTGTTGTTACTAATATTCTTGTTGCTGGTGTTAGTGTTGTTGTTGTTGTTACTATTATTCTTGTAGCATTTGTTAGTGTTGTTGTTGTTGTTACTATTATTTTTGTTGCTGTTGTTATTGTTGTTGTAGTGCAAAACTTTATTGTCTCTCGTCTTTTAAATGTATATATGTAGGTATATCCAACATATACATACTTACACATATCGATTAAATAGCGTGTGGTAAGAATTTGTGTCGCCAACTCCTTTACAACAACGGTACACCTATTTTGATATCCGCCTTTTAGCTCGATCAGCCAACACAGCAGAAAGTAAAATCTACAGAAAACTACCAGTCAAAAGGAATTCTGCCTGGACATAGCGGGAGAGCTTTCAAAAACATCTTACCGGCTGCTTATAAATCTGCCATGGAGGACCTAAGGATTAACACGCTACGGATTGCATTCATAAATAAAATACTTCTGTGTAGAACAGTAATCGTGATCCTCGGAGGTTATCAACAATGCACTTACGTGCGCTGGAATCTTACGATCAACTTGCTTCTGATAGTAACTGATTGGGAGTTAGGATCGTGCTTATGTCCGATGATATTGTCATAGCCTACAGTGGTAAGTTTCCACAAACCTTATGCGCCTCGATGCAGAGATATTTTTGAACACTCTCTGAGTGGGGTAACCGTTGTGGAATTTGCCTCAACCCAAATAAGGTGGAATTCATCCTGTTCACCAAGAGTTACTCCTAAAAGTACCAACGATAAACCAGACAACTTGAAATGGGTTGATTTGACTTAAGCCTCCGAACTAAAGCAAAATCTATGGACGAAGTTAAGGATGAGAGCCTGTACTGGAAAGCCAATATAGTAAGAAGATATAAGAAGGCCTTCATTGCCATACCTGCATACATGTAAAATAACCGTTGATAAGAAATATGATTTGAACCCTAAGATCTGTCACTGGATCTTTACACCTGTTGTGTGATCAATAACTTTATATAGGGTGACTGTATCGTGAGCTACGTAAAACAGGGCGGTAAACGTTAATCTCCTAAATAGAATTCGAAGATCAGCGATGATTAGGTGTGACAATTAAGTAATGAGATTGATTCCATAAAAACCGTATATTTCAAAACTACAACTCTGCCATCCCCGTCAAAGTAGTCCACTTGGGTAGCTATATAACGATTCCAGCGCGTTTTCCATGCCTCGTAACATTTCTGGAACGCTTCGAATGGGATGTCCGTGAGTACCCACGTCACGGCTGACTGGAAGTCCTCAATCGACTCAAACTGGGTTCCACCGATTTTGCTCCAGGGAACAAAAAAAAAAAAAAACCAGAGGATGACATATCGGGCGAATAAGGTGGTTCCCGTAACATCGCGATCCCTTTAGAGACCAAGTACTGGGATACGCTAAAGGCGGTGTGACACGGCGCCTTATCGTGATGAAGGAACCAGTTACGAGCGATGTCTGGGCGCACCCTGTTGACTCGTTTTCGCAATCTTTCGAGAACTTGGCGTTAGTAGACTTGATTTACGGTTTGCCCCGGTGGAAGAAATTCTTTGTGAACGATTCCGCGGCTATCAGAAAAGGCAATAATCATCGTTTTAAACTTCGACTTGCTCATGCGAACTTTACTTAAACTTAAACTCTTTATGCCATCGAAACACCCGGGCACGACTAAGAGCACTATCACCATGCACTTTTACAATTTCAGCGTACGTTTTCGAAGCTGTTTCGCCCAATTTGACGCAACATTTTATCGTGACGCGTTGCTCTCGACTTCGTTTTTCCATTTTCGTGACGAGCACCACGAACATACGTTTACTCAACACGACACAGCAGGCGAACTAAACAAGCTAGAGCGATGGCAAATACATCAATGGAGAGAAGAAGGATGCCGGGAGAAGGGAAAGGGAATTTCAAGGTCGCAGGGTTACCATAATCGCAGCAATATAATCAGTCTCATTACTTTATTGTCACACCTCGTATAAGAGGTGCGCTTAAGATCACACCAAATGAGCCTTTGAATGTGATTATCGATGTTTTACCATTAGACTTTATGGGTTTCCAGTCTGCTAGTCGCTCTTCGCCTAAGTGAGCTCGATCTGTGGAATACTCAGCGATTCTAGAAAGATACAATTTCATACCAAAAGGATAGAGTGAAGCAATAAATTCGATACCCCAATCGACTGTATTGAGACTGATGGATCGAATGAAGGAAAAGTTGGAGGAGGTGTGTTCTCAAGAGATCCTCCTTTTAAGTTTTATTTCAGGCTGCACACACATAGAGTGTATTTCAGGCTGAAAATTCAGCCAATACGAAGGTAACAAACTACATTGGACCAGCACTTAGGATCGAGGATATTTTTATTTTCAGCGATAGTCAGACAGCGTTTAAATCGCACGGGCTCCCTTACAACGATTTTAAAAATTGTGCTTGACTATCGCCGATCCCTACAAGAGCTGGCAAAATAGAACACATTATCTCTCATTTGGGTTCCTGGTCACGGGGGGATTGTAGGGCAGATGAACTTGTCACGTAAGGTACGACTACTCAGATTCTGCACGTCAAGGAAGGCGTTGGTGTAGCCTTTTGCTACATCCAAACTGCTACTGAAAAACTTAACTTATAAGCAATCCGAATCAAGATGGAATCACACTGCTATTTTGCCGAATTTCTAGACAAAATTGGCCGAAATTGCACCGAAGAAGTCATGCGACGTACGCGCTCTCAAAAGATAGTTCATATCTTTCGTTGTAGGAGTTTTAACAGGTCTCTGTCAGGTCAGGCGGGGCAGTTGGGAGTTGCTGTCCAGAAGATGCTGTAGAAGTTGTGAGAACGATGAAAAACAAGAAACGATCTCTCTTCTTCTATGTGACTGATCTTATATAAGATAGTTGGCATAAAATCGAAGTGTATGGATGATGAAGCTGAAATGATATCAAAATGGGCCTACACTTGCCTAAGTGTATCGATGCTTAACTTAGCTCAATTTGAGCTGAAATTCAAAAACATTGTTATGGGTTTTCTTTTGGTGAAACGCTTTTTTTATGTTTATATTATTATTAGTAAATGCAATTAATATTTACAATTCATATGCTTCTTCTACTTTTGCTTCTCCTTCTATTTGTGCATCTTCTTTTCCATATTTTACTAATTTTTTTCCTCTTTAATTCCTTTTGGTTTGCCTTTTACTTTGGCTAAAATTTGCATAAAATCACCTAAAACGTAGAGATAATTTTTATTTTTTGATAATTTAAAACTCGAAACTTTTTCCACACACCTTTGGCCATTTGTGGTAATTACATTTCAACAAATTAGTGACTAATTAAAATTGGCTGTAATTATTTATATTTATTTTTTGCATACATATACATTTCTTCCAAAAATTAGTAGCATGAAAGCCGTTATAAGTATAGAAGTATTTATCTAAAGGCAAGTATTTAAATATTTTATTATTATATATGAATTTTGTTAAATTTCATAATTTTTTCTTTGATTGCCATTAAGACAATCATAAAATAAATTAAGTTTTCTATTTTTAGAGAGAAAGATTTTTTAGTATTTTTTCTTTCTTTTTTTTTTTTGCTTAATTTAGTGCCATTAAAGTAATTTTAAAGTATCATTTTATTTATTCCCTTTAGCGGTAGCTGAAAAAGAAAATCATTGGTATAGTGTGTAAATTGATTTAATGTAATTATGGGTAAATTATAACGTGGCATTGGTGTCTATTTATTTATGCTTTACCAAGTTAAGAAAGTTTGTGCGAGCTTCCTTGCCATTGCTTTACACACCCTTGTGGCTGGAGTTAGTTATTTTTCCTAATTTTTTATCGTAATGTCTACCAAAATGGCTAAAATGTTTGTCATTTACCTTAGAATGCCTTCGCTATAGCATCCACCTTAGAATTTGTATAAGAGAAAATTGTTTCATTGGCCGAGATGTGGGGACCAAAGTTCGTCCTTATCAAAATTCTCCAATTAAGGCACAAAACCTATAAATTATGGCTATGTAGCGCTTTCCAATGATCCGCTCTGCCCATAGAGCACACCTAACAGTGACTTCTTGAGGATGTAATGGCTTTTCAACAGTAGTTTGTGGGTTCTAATCAATCCAAATGGATCAATTTTGTTTATTAACATACACATTTAACAAATAGCGAACTTCATCGCTGAACAAAAATTTCCTTTGAAAATCGGCATCGGTGGCCATCTCGTTTTGAGCTCATTCACCGAACTTTTGACGCGCTTGATGGTCGCCTTCAAAATGTTCCTATAGAACTTCTATCCCCATTCCAAGGGCACACTGCACTTTGTTAGTTTAGAGTTATATTCTGTTTTATCGAAATTTCTATCTACAGCGTCATAGTTTTTGGGGATCTCATTAGGGTGGACTTCCCGAAACTATAACCGAACAAAAGCTTCAAATTACGTATGTTAAAACCCGAGTAGAGGTCGGAGGTTCAAATCAAAATGAAATTTGGAAACTTCCAGAACATTTTGTAGATCAAAGCTAATAGTGAAGTGAAATATAAACAGAAACCAATAACAAATCCCTTGAGATTACTTTATTAGTCTTCCTTTCAAATTTTAGATCGATCGGCTAAAATGGAGACGAAATAGCGCAAGAAGCTGCGGATAGGTCAGGCGAAATTCCACCACCAACGCAAACAGAAATACGCCATGTGATTCTCTTCGGGTTTCGCCGTAGTTTACAGCCAATAAAAATATCCGGTGAACGCCAAATTGCATATGGAACGATTGCATCGTTTTTGAACACTATTTCTAAATGGTTTCGAAGATACCAGACCGGACATTATTCCGTTGAGGACGCGTCTCGAGAAGGACGACCAAAATCTTTCACTGACGACTTCACTGTAGCTCTGGTGAAGTCCAAAATTGAACAAGACTCACGCTTGACACAAGAAACTATTGCTAGTGAATTGGGCTTGAATGCCATGGCAGTATCGCGAATATTAAGTAATCATCTGGGATACACGAAGAAATCTGCTCGATGGGTATCACGAATTTTAAATGAGGCCGATAGTGAGGCTCGGGCGCATTTTGCTCAATTTTTCCTAAACAAATTCGAAAATGATCAATCTAGCAACTTTAGTAAAATAGTTACTGCTGATGAATCTTGGTTCTATAAGTACGATCCAGAAACCAAACAGCAGTCCATGGTGCGGAGCCCAACAGTAGTAAACCAACCCGTAAAATCTAAGCAACAAAAATCAGCAGCAAAAGTAATTAAGTCAGTTTACTTCACCCGATATAAAATCGTAGCTGCTATTCCATTGGAAAAGGGTCAGACGATAACTGCAAAATGATACACAGAAGAGTGCTTACCAAAAGTTTTCAAAAATTTGTCTCAAAACAGGAAGAAAGAGGATTTTCGGCGCTACTTTTTACATCATGAAAACGCGCCATCCCACACTGCTGAAATAACGAGTAATTTTAATGCGACCTCTGGGATCGAAGAAATACGTCCAGCCGGATATAGCACCTTGTGATTCCTGGTTAAAACAATGTATAAAGAAAGGTCTTTAATAGCAATGAGGAGATAATTAACGCTGTTAATGCTGAACTTGATAAGCTTAAAAAGCAAGATTTTGAAAACTGTTTTCAGAAGTGGATCTATAGGCTTAAGAAATGTACTGAAATCAATTGCGATTATGTAGAGAAGATAAAAAGGGCAAAGATTACGAATACATTCAAGGGGAATTTTTTTTTGAAGTTTGTCTAAAAGAAAGTATAAGTATTAAGAAGACGATGAGTTAGTTAAGTATGGAAGGCCATTTTAGAAATTGAAATATTAAAAATGTGACATTTTTCTGCCGCTACAACTTGTTGACATAGCTTAGCACATGCATTTACGAATATATCAACAGCTGTATGTATGTATATGGTTGGGAATATGTTTGATGCGTGGACAACGTGAGTTCTATATACATACCTACATAGGTATATACGAGTACAAATTGCCTGCAGTCAAATCAAAGTCTCTCGGCATAAACAATTTAGATGCCATCGATGATTTATAAGTGCTACCGCGCTGGTGTAATAGGTCTACAACAACAACAACAACAATAACAATAACAACAACAACAAAATGAGAGTTAATAAAAACTACAAAGTGTTGATCGGTAACATTGTGTCAGGCGAACAGCAAGTAAGCAGCAGCAGCAGCAGCAGCAGCATCATCATCAGCGATTTGATGCACGCAAATTAATTTCAATTTGTAAAGCTTCAATGCACGCGCCAAATTGATGATGATGCCACAAATGCAAAATACACACACACACACATGCACAAACACACGTACACTTATTGCCACCTGCAGAAAAGTTGGTATGCATGTATGTATGTAGGTAAAGGAATGACAATGACGCGTGCGCAGCCGATCGGGCGGTTAGCCTTGAGTTAAGCAAAAAAAAAAAAAAAACAAGAAGAAGATAAAGAAGAAGAAGACTTCACCATTTGAGTGCGGAAATTACAAATAGCGAAACATACATAAACAAACATACATACGTGTATATACACATTTGCAGCCGTATGCGCGTGTATGCCACGTCAGCCGCCGCTTCTCGATTCTGCGTGATTGACTTTAAATAGCAGAGTAACAGACAAATGGTCAAAATGGCAAAATTACGGAATGGACGACATTCTGTCAGTCTTGCAGTCAACCGTACACTCAGTCAGTCAGTCAGTCAGTCAGTCAGCCATTCGATTAGTCATTTGGTCCACCAAGTAAAAGCAAAAACAATGCTGCTTTTAGTTGCCTGCAATTATGGCATTTTTAAGTGTAAATGATAATGGGCCGCACTATTAAATAACCGCTATAGAGCAATGACATTCTAAGCGCGGCTGCAGCAACAACAATAACAACAAATATCAGCAACAACTCATAGTGGTAATTTATTTTTTTTTTTTATTTTTTTTTTATTTATTTTTTATTTTGCTATTTATTTTAAGTGCCAAAGAATGCGCGCAGCGAAACTATTTCACCGCTATCACTTGACGACTGCTCACAACACACATACGTACATATTTTACATGCATACACACATACACTTGGCAACTCATTGGAGGCATATCTTTCAACAAATAATTATATATATTGACAGCAGCTGCCGTTGCCGCCTTCGGCATGAGCTTTTGGTGGCTCATTTAGGTGCACATTAAAATGCTGAAGAACTTACTATATTTAAGTAAATGTGTGTGTATGCGTCTGTTTGTTTACTTAGCATAACTCACAGATATCTTGGCATGACATCATAAATCATACAGTTCGTGGATATTTGCTTTAACTATGATTTTTAATTGTTGTAAAAAAAAGCTCAACTGAACTGAACTAAACTGACAATGAACTCTAAGAAATACACAAAAAAAAACTATGCTTGCACATCCATACATACCCACATTCAGACACAGATTTATATAGAACTGTAAGGTACATATATGCAGAAATCATAACAAAACAAGTAAGGAAGAGCCGAGCACAGATGAAGTCATTCGTCGATGGCTTTAATGATCAGTATCTCGTGTTCTATAAGTGCGATTGGATTACCCCAGAAGGCCTTAGAAAGATGATATTTTGTACTAAAAACTTAATGGAAGAAGAGATGATCACTTAACTCAGTGGTGTTTCAGCACATGTCAAAGAAGGCTCCCAGCAGAGAGAAAATACGCTATAACCTACAACTTTTCTTCGATTAAAGCGAAAACTCTAAGGCAACTGAAGATGTGAAGAGTGTTTTTGGAACCGGTGCTGTAACAGTCAATCTTGCATATCTTTGATTTCGTCGATTTCGTTCCGCTAATTTTGATGTAAAAGATGCGCCACGGTGTGGAAGGTCAATTGTCAACAATATAGATAAAATAATAAAAATCGTCGTGTCTGACCATCATACGAGCACTGCTTCGGCCCATCTTGACACCCAGAATTCATTATTGGATACTATTCAACCGAATAGACCACTAGTGAAGAAAATATAGCGGCCGTGTACACGAAGACCGTTCGGCGCCGTTCGCAGCAACTCGAACCAACGTATGAAACGGCTTGGCACATTTTACATCGAGATCTTAAATTGAAAGCGTACAAAATACAGCTTGAGCAAGAACTGAAGTCGCTCAACCTTCCCATCGCTTCGCTCTATGAGCTCTTGAAAAGTTCTAGGAAGATCGTTTTTGAGCGAGAGGCACATTTCTGTCTCAATGGGTAGCAAAATTGCCGCATTTGGGACATAGAACAACCTTAAGAGATTCAAGAGCTGCCATTTAATCCAGAAAAAACAACGGTTTGCTGTGGTTAGTTGGCTGGTGGAATCATATTTATTCAAAAATGATGCAGGTGAGAACGTAACAATCAATGGTGACCATTATCGCGCCATGATAACCGACTATTTGATGCCTGAAATTGAAGCTCGTAATCTCGACGACATCTGTTTTCAACAAGACGGCGTCACTTCAATCAATAGATTTATTGAGATTACACTTTGGCGAGCAGATAATTTCACGTTTTGGGCCGGTCGATTGGCCACCAAGAACGTGAGATATCACACCGTGAGACTTTTTCCTGTGGGGACATGTAAAGTCTAAAGTCTATGCTGACAATTTCGCTTCGATTCAAGCCAGGAGCAAATCAGCACACATATCATTCGCCAGTTACCAGTCGAAATGCTCGAACGAGTCATCGAAAACAGGACTCAACGGATGGACCATCTGAGACGTAGCCGCGGCCAACATTTGAAACAGATAATCTACAAAAAATAAATGTCAAAGAAGTGTTCTTTCGAGTCAATCCCCATTAAATTTGAATTTTCTGTGTTTTTTTTTTTCTTTAAAAACGTAGGGAACTTCGAAATGGATCATGGAATTGCATATTTAAGTAAAGTTTTTTAAATTATATGCTGAAGTTTAGTACGCTGGCTTGAAAAATTGGCTTATATTGAACCGTATATCATGAAATTATGAAAAAATCTCTATTACAAACGATGTGAAATCTCAAATTTATAGTAATTTCGAGCAGTCTCGTTTTCCGTGGGACAAAGTATTAACTCAACAAACCATATGTACCTCATGCAACTAACTACACACGCATTTGCACAGAAAAAAGGTACTCGAATATAACTGCGAAATCTGTTACACAACTCCACGTCGATTGCATGCCTACAACCCAGAACCAACGACCGATCGACTCACCTGTTATTAGAAGCTATAAAAAAGTATATACGCTTATATGTATGTACTTAAATACAATATAAAAATGTAAAGTAAAGGAATTCTGTTATTTTATAATAAATATATGGCAGTCGCATACATACATACATACATACATACATACATACATACATACATACAAACACACTTCAGCGCACCTGTGAACCAACAATTAATGTAGAAATAAGTACATGTACTTGCCAACCCATATAAGAGCCAATAGCATGCTGCAAGTGTTTGTATGGTATATATGTATATGCGTATACTCCTTATAGCCATAATTCACAGAATCTTCTTGACTTAATTACACTTTTCCACTCACCATTTTATGTATGTGTATGTATGTATGTATATGTTTCTACCTATATACCATAAATGTATACCCATAATTAAACAAAGAAGCCGTGGAAGCATGCAACATATGAGCATTCATTAAAAGCACACACACACACACACACACTTGCACACACATGCGCTTATAGATAGATATTTATACAAATAATTAAAAGAAAAAATTGTTTACTGAAAACTATGCTTCTTTGCCTTTTGTTTGAATAAATTTTAAAAGCGCGACTCTATCTTTGTTTAGTCACTTAACTGATATTTTATGGTTGCCACACTTGTTGTTGGCTCTTCGCTTGCGCGGCGCTTTGTTCCAGAGTTCTGCGCATGCGCAGCAAATAAAAACAAAAAACCAAAAACAAAAACTAACAAAATTTGCCGCTTCTTTTCGCCGTTGACATGACGGCTTTTGTTCACTACCCGCTCGTATGGTCGTATTTTTTAATAGTCGTAATTCAGTAACAGTGATAAATTTCCAAAAAACGTAACGATGCGTTAAAATTCTGAGCGATTTTACTTCCGGGTTCTAAGCACGAGCATAAGAGCATAAGTTTAGCGGCAAGTAGTTTAATTAAGTTAATACGATTTGGTGGTAAATAGTTTTTGTGCATTATTTTTGTTTTTTTTTTTCAATTAAGAACTTTTGAGGGTGATAAAATATTGACATGCTTGTAATTTACCGTTATGTACCTTAAAAATGATGGAAAAAATGCGTAAATAAATTTTAAATTGTACGAAAAATAAAGAATTATCTCGACGACCTAAGTCGAGTAGGTTGACTTTGTGCACACCATTCAGGGAGTCATATGGTTAAAAGAATACACTTATAGACCATCATTTCGACTAGAGCTCGAGTTTTGAACATTTTCGTGTATTTTGAATAAAAAGCTTTGACTTTTTGCTTAGCACATTTTTCCATAATTTGAGTTTGAGCTGTTGGGCAATGAACGAGTGTCGAGTGAACATCGAGCTGCTCGCACTACTCGGTACCCGGATATCTAGGACCCTAGTAGCTTGTGAAATACGAGGTGTGACAATTAAGTAATGAGACTGATTCCATAAAAACCATAGTATATGTATTTAAATTATTCTACAACTCTGCCATCCCCTTCGAAATAGTCCCCTTGAGCAGCTTTACAACGATTCCAGCGCGTTTTCCATGCTTCGTATCATATTTGGAACGCTTCGACATGGATGTTCGCGAGTACCCTCGTCACGGCTGCCTGGATGTCCTCAATCGACTCAAAATGAGCTCCTTTGAACACCGATTTTGTTCTAGGGAACAAAAAAAGTCAGAGGGTGACTTATCGGGCTAATAAGTCGGTTGTTTCAACGCGGCGATCCCTTTAGAGACCAAGTACTGGGACACGCTAAAGGCGGTGTGGCACGGCGCGTTGCCGTGATGAAGGATCCAGTTACGAGGGATGTCTGGGCGCACCCTGTTGACTCGTTTTCGCCATCTTTCGAGTACTTGGCGATATTAGACTTGATTTACGGTTTGCCCCGGTGGAAGAAATTCTTTGTGGACGATTCCACGGCTATCAGAACGGGCAATAATCATCGTTTTCACCTTCGACTTGCTCATGGGAGTTTTACTTAAGCCATCGAAACACCTGGGCGCCGGGGACGAACGAGACGCAGATGAAGAAGCTACAAGTTTGCCAAAACACAGTTTTCAGGACCGCGACAGGAAACCTCCTGATGTCTCTTGCACAGCGAAGTATTCATGCTACAAGTTAAGGAGCACAAAGCTTTGCTGTGCAAGCAATTCCTATTGGGGTGCTGCCTATGGTAACATCGGAGGCATCTTATAGAAGCTGAGCCTCCACCTAGGCACATCAGAAAGGGAGTACTCGATATTAAGAGCACCATCCAGCAACATTTGCAACAACCGCTAGACAGGACGGCGTACAGAAAAGCACCTAGGTCAGGATATTGTAGCAGGTTAAACTTCTAGCTATCCAGACTCGACCCCAACATACCCAACGTATGCCCAGCATGTGGAGAGTCTCCGCACGACACTAACCACCTCTGCACATCCCCCTTAAGTCGACACATCTAACTCCCCTCTCGCTCTGGTCCAAT
Source organism: Ceratitis rosa (assembly GCA_037013455.1). Lineage (NCBI taxonomy): Eukaryota > Metazoa > Arthropoda > Insecta > Diptera > Tephritidae > Ceratitis > Ceratitis rosa. Next base: position 1,439,401 of record JAWMAG010000054.1, on the reverse strand, counting down.
CCCGTCGAAATAGCACGTTTCCTGGACCTCCCGTTAGATGACCTCGGTGACTTAGATTAAGTAACCTGTCCCTAAGTGGGGTAAACGTAGCCGCTACAAAACAACGACAACAACAACAAATAAATTTCTTTGGGGTGAAAAAAAAAAACGTTTGTGGTGCTCGTCTTGTTGTTTACCCAATAAATAGAGAGTCCTACAGTTCATTCTATGCTGTCTCCGAACTGCCGCTGGATTTTTATGAGGAGCTTTGATTCTCATGTCAGAAATGTACTCGAATTGATTCACATTCCTGTCTAGAGGTGATCGTAATGTACTCGTCACCCAAGCACCCAAGGTTGCGCCGAAAACATCTAACGGTATTATAGTTAGAGTACATGTCACCAACCAGGACTGCGATTTTTCGAACACAAAATTCCGCCTTTGGATTAACCTTGTTATTGGCACAGCCCATCTACTATGGTATGGAAGGCTGCTTTAAAATCTGCGATGAACGTTGATCCTTTTAACACGGGGTTTTCTCACTATTTTTTGTGCCTGATGAATATCATTGATGGATTTATCAAATCTAAAGCCATACAGATACCACTCGATCATGTCTTACCTATATGCAATATTGAGAAAGGGACCACCGTTTTGTGGATTCAGCAAAGCAAACTTTGACTCATTTCGCCAGCATTGACTACTCGGTGGGTGAAGGTTTTAAATTAAAATTATAATTTCCTTATTTTTCCGCTAATCCCGAGACCATTCAAGGCAATCACTGGTTTTCAATCACAGATCTGTTGGACTTATCGTTTATCTCTCTCATAGTGCCGATAACGCCTGTGTTATCAACATCGATTGGAGAATCAGGTTCGCCATCTTCTACGCTAAATCATCTCTTTGAGTGTATGCTTTACCATAGTCTTCAAACCTTTTGTAAAATTTTTCATAGAATTTACAACGATTACGCCAGTCGGTTTCTTGAGCTCTTTATACCAACTCATTTCGGCATGGCATTTTTTTCTGTCTGTAAATGTGTCTCGCTTCCCCATTCAACTGTCGGAACATTTTCCACACAGTCAATTGCAATGTTGCATGGTAGCAATATTTTTTCTTTCCGCTGCGGCATAAAAAGCCTCACCGTACCGGTTGTGTTCCTTTTAACCTTTCCGAAAACCGATAGTATAGCTGCCAACGATAGTACGTAGCGGTCATGAAATGCTGACCCATAATTCCCTTATATCGATTTGCTGAAATCCGTCAGGCTGTTTGTTTGTTTCATCAATATGATAGTCGGTGTTAGATCTCTGGAACGTACTTTAGTCTTCACAACATGATCGATCTGGCTGCAAGTTTTTCTTTTCGGAGACAGCCAAGATGAATTTTTTATACAACCATATTTCGGTCCCCGCCGAGGATGAGCAGCCTGAACCGAATTAGGGGTGTTTTGTTGTGAATACTTAATTCTCCGAGTGTTGTATCGAATATAACTTCTCAGGGCAGGTAATCTAGCCCATAGTTCCTTGAATAATTTTAACATCGCCACGGGGGCTGCACTCAAAATTATGCTCCAGGCGCTCATATAAGTCATCTTTGCTCATATCGTCCTTCGTTGCCGTCGGTGGTAAGGAATCTACAATTTCAAACCGCCTAAAAACGGCTATTGGATATTTTTAGGAAGGGAAGGATACGGTTCTGGTAGTGAAAGAGGGCAAGACGAAATATGTATCTCCTGTCATCACACAAATAGTTATCGCATTCGCGACTCGGCTCCCACGCCACTGTTGACAGTCATAACTTTGAAGTCGTAGATAACTTCGCCTATCTTGGAACCAGTATTAACACCAACAACAATGCCAGTCTGGAAATGTTGGAAATTGGACTGAGAATGCAACTTAATAGTGAAGTCCTCTCCCGACGAACGAAAATCAAACTCTAAAAGTTCATCATCGTTCCCGTCCTGCTAAATGGTGCGGATACATGGACAATGACAACATCTGATGAGTCAAGAAAAAAATTATGCGTAAGATTTACGGTCCTCTACGAGTTGGTAGCGGTGAATACCATCGCCGATGGAATGATGAGCTGTACAACGATATTGACATAGTTCAGCGATTCAAGAAACAGCGGCAACGCTGGCTAGGTCATGTGGTCCGGATGGTTAAGAATACTCCAGCTTTGAAAGTTCTTGATGCAGTACCCGGCGGTGGAAGCAGAAGAAGAGGAAGACCTCCACTCCGTTGGTTAGACCAGGTAGAGAGGGACCTGGTTCTACTTGGTATCTCCAATTGGCGCCAAGCAGCGAGAAAAAGGAATGAATAGCGCGATGTCATAAATTCGGCTAAAATCGCGTAAGTGGTGTCTACACCAGTAAAGTAAGTAAGAAAGGATATTTTTAGAAAGTTTCGACTAGAGTCCGAAACCAGTGTTCTTTAATGAGGCGCGACAATTTTTTAGAATTTATTTTTTTTAATTTTGGAAACATTTCTAGCCAGGAATCAAACTCATAATCTCAGGCAATTAGCTTGCGTTCCTAACTAATCCTACAATTTATAGTATGCGACCGCAATAAGAAAAGTTTATGTTGCTCCAATCAGTATTCCAACACACTACCTGCTCGGCTGCTGCGACTGCTACTACTTTTGTGATATTTTAAAGCATTAATGGGTCACAACGATGGCGCTTTATATACACCCACTGTGACGCATTGCTGTACTGCGCTGTGCCACCTACTTTGCTATGAAATATATGCACTTGTTACCTCATAGAGACTCTCCGCTCGAAATTCACAGGAATCAAAAACGAAAATTCCACAATTTTTCTCGCCATTTCTGGCAGTGAACTACAATTATATTATAATAAATCTGCTTTATTTTTGAAAAACATTTAAATATAGGTAAATATAAATTTGCAAACATATACCTATATACATATGTACATAATAGCTATATATTATTGTCTCAACAAGTTGTTGACTTGCATCACCTGCCGTGTAATTAACTCGCGTAAACAAGCAGTTGCAGATAATCTCACACAGCGCAAAATGGACAATTTCAAAGTAAAGAGACCATTTGCCGCCTTCATGGCTACGCGCGCACTGCCAAACACAGTAGGTGTTGGGTGTTTGCTCCGGACACACCCACAGCACTTTGCAGCAGCAGCAAACAAACGTATTTTGCCTATCGATCGGCTGGCATCGCTCGGCATTGCATAGGTATTGACAAAACGGCAGTTAAGCGACAAAGTGCGGCAGCAGAAAAAGAAGTCAGAAAATGCCCACTAATGTTGCAGCGAAACACCCAGCTGCGTTGGCGGTTGCTATAAAAATGTTGCATTTGAAAATTGAGCTATAAAAAATTCAAAAAAAAAAAATGAAAAATTTCATTTCAACTAAAATGCTAATAAGCGCACAGCTAGCCGGGCGCATAACTGCTATCCTGCGGGTAAATCACTGTGATTAGAATTTAATAGTTGCCAACGCAAAGCAACAACACAAACGTTGCTGCGCCCCAAAAAGTGCTCAGCCTTCAGTTTCACATTGCAATCTCAGTGCCACTGCCACTGCCACTGCCGCATTGCTGATAATGTTATTCTACCAACATGTTGCACACCACTTTAAATTAGTGGTAAGTCATATGTGTGTTGCTACCTTTTATTTCTTTTATTTTTAAATTTTTTTTTATTTATTTTTTTTTTTTTTTGTTTTTTTAAATGAGTTTTTCTTTCTTTTTTTTCCGTCTAACTCACAACTTGTCTCGCGCGCTGTCCCGTTTAAGCTTTGCCAGCTAGCAACTGCTGTAGGCTATAATTTTCCACCCACATGCAATTTGTGATCTTTGCTTGGCGGCTGCTGCTGCTGTTGTTGCTGCTACGGCTTACGGCTGCTGCAATTCCACTTACTTGCCGCCGTCACGTTACGTTGTGGCATGTGCCTTTGCGATAATAAATGCACTTTTGTTATTGTTGTTGTTAGTGCTGTTGTTGTTGGTGGTTATGTAGTTGCTGTTGTGACGGTGGTTTGTGCCTGCAACTCGCTCATTCATCAGGTATTTGGCGAGTTGAAGTGACGTTGACTTTGAAAATTGCGCGAGCTGCCAACGCTGCTGCTTGAGATTGCCGTGAAAATGCGGCTGATTTGTCTATCACTGCGTGGTCGTATGCCGCCGTTATGTAGGCACGTGCATACATACCTATGCACTCGTACATATGTATATGTACACATATGTAAGCATTTTCTATATGTACATAGGTATGTTGTAGCGAAATGCACTTAACCGTGTAACTTTAGCTGCCACTTAATTTTATCTTTGCCACTTGGCTTGACACGTTGTTCGGTTACACTTTTATTACATACATACCTATATATATATATATATATGTATACATATATATCACGTGCATTTTTGCTTATTTTGTTTTTGTTTTACTCATTTTTTTATTTGAATATTTTTACTTCCTGTGCTGGTGTGTTAATGAGATATTGAAATCTCAGTTCAGAAATTATTTTTCGACTAAACTGAAGCCCTCATATCTATCATATCTTAAGAGGCCTTCTATGGCTGAACTTTAGTACACCAATGCCGCCGTTTTGTTTATTTTCCGAGGTCTCTGTTGAACCCAGTGTCCAATGCTTCTACGGACATGATATGCTATTGGATTTTTTTCAGGGAATCGCAGCCAGCTTGCTATCTAAAGAAAAACTTTTTTTCATCCAGTAGAGAAAAACAGATCGAAGGTCTTTAATTCTGGGGTATCGATAGGTAGACACAGCAGAAGCACGTTCTTACTTAACGAGATTGACTTCAACATTCCTTCAGGATTATTCAAGATATTTTAAGGCACACATACTGAACATATAAAAAAAAAATTGGCTTAGTGCAATGCCAGATTTTAAGGCGCATTCCTCAAATATTCTTTGTTTAAGAAACAAATGTGAAAGCACCGGTATCAGATTTTCGGTTAGCGATACGAGGCGTGACAATAAAGTAATGAGACTGATTATATTGCCGCGATTGTGGTAACCCTGCGACCTTAAAATTCCCTTTCCTTTCTCCCGGCATCCTTCTCTTCTCCATTGATATATTTGCCATCGCTCTAGCTTGCTTAGTTCGCCTGCTGTGTCGTGTTGAGTGAACGTGTGTTCGTGGTGTTCATCACGAAAATGGAAAAACGAAATCAAGAGCAACGCGTCGCGATAAAATTTTGCGCCAAATTGGGCGAAACAGCTTCGGAAACGTACGCTAAAATTTTAAAAGTGCATGGTGATAGTGCTCTTAGTCGTGCCCAGGTGTTTCGATGGCATAAAGAGTTTAAGTTTTAGTAAAGCTCGCATGAGCAAGTCGAAGTTGAAAACGATGATTATTGCATTTTCTGATAGCCGCGGAATCGTTCACAAAGAATTTCTTCCACCGGGGCAAATCGTAAATCAAATCTACTATCGCCAAGTACTCGAAAGATTGCGAGACCGAGTCAACAGGGTGCAGCCAGACATCGCTAGTAACTGGGTCCTTCATCACGACAACGCGTCGTGCCATACCGCCTTCAGCGTGTCCCAGTATTTGGCCACCAAAGGGATCGCCGTGTTGAAACAACCGCCTTATTTGCTCGATAAGTCACACTGTGACTTCTTTGTTCGGTGGTCAAAGGAACCCATTTTGAGTCCATTAGAACATCCAGGCGGCCGTGACGAGGATTCTCGCGGACATCCCAGTCGAAGCGTTCCAGAAATGTTACGAAGCATGGAAAACGCGCTGGAATCGTTGTAAAGCTACCCAAGGGGACGATTTTGAAGGGGATGGCAGAGTTGTAGAATAATTTTGAAATATACTGTTTTAATGAAATCAGTCTCATTACTTAATTGGCACACCTTGTATGTTAAGATTTTCGTTGTTCTCGAGATATGTCACTGTGAGGATAATGCAAGGTTGAGTTGTAAAGATTTTTGCGAGCTATACCATGATGATTTGGATGAAATTTACCACCTCATTATAACAGTTGATGAAACTTGGATTCGTCAATATGATCCCCCCGACTCTGAATCGGAGTCGATGCAGTGGAAAAATCAGCGTCGCAGATTATGGAAGGGAACTACAATGAACGGCCAGTATTACGCTAATTTGTTAGTCAAGAGCCCAGTGTCTTTCAAGAGAAAGCGTCTAGGTTAAAAGGTCCATATAAATGGCAACACTTCAGCTTTGAAAGTTTTCGCCGGCGGCAGTATTGGAAAATCCAGTTGGAGAAGGACCTCCTTAGTATTTCTTATAAATTACTTTTTTCTTTCTTTGTTCAGAACTTGTCAATGTGACAACATAAAAACCAGCAATTTCAAGAAACATACAAGAGCGATCCACAACTGTCTTACAACCACCACAATCCCTCGTTCACTATGCAATCGAGCAGCGATTTCTTTGTGTTTCTGTTTCACTTTTTGTATTCAAATTTTATTTGCTTATTATGCATTTCCATGCAAATGCCATTGTTGACGGCCCCGTGAGCTCTATTTATTATGCACTTGTTTGTGGGTGAGTCACCTGCTAACAGCATGACAGTTGAAACAATGGCCCCCAGCGGCTACTTGAAGGTGAATATTTTTTATCTGATTTGCATTTAGTGGAAAACTGTTGATGTTTAGGTGTATATTTTTTTGAGAAAAATAAAACAAATTCGCATTAATCAAAAGAGAATAAAAAGACAACAGAATCCAACGAAACTATCGATGGAAAATGAAGGAATCAAAAATAAAAATAATAATAATAATAATAGCAATAGTTTTTATTGCTGTTAAATGTATTTAGTATAATGTGGTGGGAGCCAAGTCGCGAACTGATCACTGTTTGTTTGATACAAGAGATATTTCATCTCGCCCTCGCACTCTTCACTACCAGACCCATATCCTTCGCTTCCTTATCTAATCTGGAGCAAGCAGAACTTACGGCGCGGTTGTTGAGGCCAATAATGTAAATATCAACATGATTGAGAGTCGTCTAAAATTTCGTTTGGTATCGAGCGGCACCGGCACGATGGAGAGGGCCGTCGGGACCCTTTCTGATCCTGTGTAGAGGCAGCAGCTGTTCATACTGTCGAAGGTTGCTTTAAAATCAACGAAAATGTGGTGTGTTTCGGTCCTCTTTTCTCGGGTCTTTTCTAAGATTTGGCGCATGGTAAATACCTGGTCAATGGTTGACTTACCAGGTCTAAAGACACATTGATAAGGTCCATTCACTTCGTTGGCGGTGGACTTTGGTCTTTCACACTATATACTCGATAGAACCTTAAATGAGATATGAGTAAATCAGATTTGCTTTCGTCCTTATATTTGTTGAAGGGCGTTCTTTGTTACACAGAGGCGGGTAAGTACCTTTGCTGCCACAAGAAAGTTGCCCGAATCGATGGTAGGTACTCAGAGCTTACGCATGTCAAGAAACGACATACTCGTACGTGTATCACACGGATCTATTTCGGTCCACGGTGAAGTCGATCAACCTTAACCTACTTGGAAATGCTTCATTTGATCTGATGTTGATGTCATGTCGGGGGCAGCACTCATGGTTTCTCTGAAGGTGTTCAGAAAAAGACATCCTTGGTCACATCATCCGTCGGGGCGTGGGCGGAAATCAGCCATATGATAAAGAATTTCGCTTTTATACGGATTGTTGCGAGATGTTAACCTCCTTTTTGTGGTTCCTGTAGTAGATTTCTCAAGGTTCCACCTAGTTCCCGCCTATCACACTTCTTGGACGGCGATGTTGTTAGCTTTTATGTAGTTTAACGAGTACATCAACCAGCTGGGCAGCGGCTCCAACCTAATTAAGGGACTGGATATTCCAGTAGCTTGAGCTTAAATCATACTTCTTAATAGGGTAGCAGTGGTCACCATCAAAAGTAGGGTCTCTCATCTGAGGCGTTGTTGAACGTTTCATTGGAGCTGATCTCTACTTGGCGAGTCACAAGCCCAGCGTACAACATCGCTAGATGTGGATAAGTTGAATTTTTTTTACTCATTCGTATAGCAACCAACATCAAAAAACTTTTAAAAATCACTTTAAATAAAAAATTAAGTTAATTTTTTTGTTTGCGGTCGCCTCTCGGCAGGAAATGTCAAACCCTCCGAGTGATTTTCTGACATGAAATAAAAAGCTCCTCGTAAAAAAATCATCAGCCGTTCGGAGGCGGCTTAGTATAAAGTGATGCTCGCCCGACGCCGCACCTCTTTTGAGCAGATTCTGTAATTAGACCTTAGCGAACCCTTAAGCCCAATAATTCAGAGTGGCACCATTGAAGCTTGTCTTATTTTTCCCGTGATCCAGCTTTCACAAGGGCTGCTCCCATTTCCAAGGTGCGCATCGTAGACGCAAGATTAGAACTATAACTGTCTACCCAGTAGCTTGACTACACCCGATTGCCATCCACATATGGTATACTCTCAACCTTTTATTGCCACTGCCACTTTGCCCAGAGTGTCCAAATTTCACTTGACCAATTTCGTTAATCATGCAGAGTCAATCAATAAATTTCCAGCACCAAAAAGCAATAAAAACTGATTGTTGACCAATTTCTGCTGCACTCAAACGAATTTATTATTTCATGTCCACACAATTTTTTTGCTAGTAAAAGAACACAAAAAACAGCACTCGAGGCCGCATACTTCTTTTCTCAAATTCGCTCCGTCACAATTTGCGTCGACAATTTGTCAATCGGCAATTTATCGCTGAGCTAGGAAAGTAGCAGCTGCTGCCGCTCTTTAGCTAGGAACTTTTGCTTGCTTTACCTGTTGAGCGCAGGCATTTGGTGACACGACCACTTGACTACCCTCCAAGGCTTTACCTTTATTGATTTTCCCGCTTAAAATATTACACTTTGTATGAGTCGATATTTTTTATTATTGTTGTTGTCGTTGACATTGCAACAATTTGGCATAAACAAAACGACTTTATCGTTGAGCCACATCAAAACTGTTGTTGATTGTTGACAAAAACCATTGACCAAACAAACGACAAAGTGGCCACCGCGACCACCAATGGTCGGGCAATCGATAACTTGAGCATTACATAATTGCAGCATCCGGTGTTTGGGCTTTGTATGGCTGCTGCGTCAGTGGCACGCGACATTTTGTTGCAAGTTTATGTTGCATGCTCGTTGAGAGATAAAATTCTGTTATGTATGGCATTGACTTCGTGTTCGAGCTACTTGTATTGCGCTTGCTGGTTTAGTATGAAGTTTTTTTTTTCTTTTAATACGTTTTTTCAAAACACTTGACCATTAGTTCAATTGGTTTTATTTCCTTTGATTGGTCATTCATCGTTTGATTATCATTTTTAAATAAATTCCAAGTGATTTGATATGAGTATTGTGAATTTGAATAGGAATTCGAGTGGAATGCAGATTACTTGATGTGGACTATTTCTTTTCGTATATAGATAAGGCGGCCGCGGTAGCCGAGTGGTTAGCATTGCGTACTGCCATTCGGAAGGCTCGGGTTCAAATCCTGGTGCGACTAACATCCAAAAGTTATGGAAAATTAATTTAAATAAAAAATTAAGTTAAATTTTCTTCTTGCGGTCGCCCCTTGGCAGGGAATGTCCACCCCTCCGAGTGTATTTCTGACAAGAAATAAAGGTTTCTCATAAAAAAAACCATCAGCCGTTCGGAGGCGGCTTAGTATAAACTGTAGGTCCCTCTATTTGTTCACGTAGACACTGCTTCTATGATTATAGCTTATATTAGTTCAAGTAAAACGTTCGTTCGGTTTTTATCTATGAGATGGCGTTATTGTCCATAGTACTAGTGTTACGAGTCGCATCATGTCATACTATACGGCGCTGAAAACGTGTTCATTCGCGCTAAAAGTTTGTCTCTGACAGTTTTTCGATTGATTGACTCAGTACGTTGTGAGCGCTCGTCAAAGATGGACACCAGCAAAGAAAAATTTCGCTATATTTTACATTTTTTCTTCGATCAAGGCGAAAAAGCAGCCAAAGCGGCTGAAAAAATTAATTTAGTTTATGGGCCCGATGCTGTAAACGAAAGTGTAGTACAAAAGTGGTTTGCTAGATTCCGTTCCGGTAATTTCGATGTCAACCACGCTTCGGGAGGCCTGTCGTCGAAAATTGCGATAAAATCATGGAAATAGTGGAAACAGATCGTCTTGTGAGCACTTATTTAATTGCTGTGGAACTAAAGATAAGCCAGAAAACCGTTTGGAACAATTTGCATAACCTTGGATTCAAAAAGAAGCTCCATGTTTGGGTGCCACACGAACTAACGCAAAAAAACATTACCGAATTTCCATCTGCGAATCGATGCTGAATCGCACCAAAATCGACCCATTTCTGAAACTTTTGGTGACTGGCGATGAAAAGTGGATCACTTACGACAACGTCAAGCGAAATCGGTCGTGGTCGAAACGGGGTGTGCCGGCGGAAACGGTGGCCAAGCCAGGATTGACGTCCGGGAAGGTTTTGATGTGTGTTTGGTGGGATTGGCAAGGAGTCATCTACTACGAGCTGCTCTCCTATGGTCAAACGGTCAATTCGGCCCTCTACTGCCAACAAATGGACCGCTTGAAGGCAGCACTCATCCAGAAGAGGCCATCTTTGATCAGCATAGGCCGAATTGTGTTCCATCAGGTCAACGCCAGGCCACACACGTCTTTGGTGACGCGCCAGGAGAGCTCGGGTGGGAGGTCCTAATGCACCCACCTTATATTCCGAACCTGGCACCAAGTGATTACCATCTTTTCCTGTCCATGGCCAACGCGCTTAATTGTGATAAGTTGGTCTCAAGAGAGACCTGTGAAAATTGGCTCTCCGAGTTTTTTGCCAATAGAAACGCAGCCTTCTACGAGAGGGGTGTAATGAAGTTGGAATCTCGTTGGCAAATGTACACAAAGTTATCATAATTTGAAAAATCAATAAAAAACCGAACGAACTTTTTAACAATATTATAAAGATAAAATAATAATAATAATTTCTGCGAAAAATCATCTTGACTGATAAGGTCCACGTCAGTAAGCAAAACTGTCGCATCTGGGGCTCGGAAAACCCAAGATTTATTGTTGAAAAGCCTCTACATCCTCAATGTGTAACTGTATGGTGCGGCCTACAGTTCGGCGGGGTCATTGAATGTTACTTTTTCGAATATGAGGCGGGACCAACAGTTACGGGGATGATTAATGATCTTTTATGCCGGAATCGGATGGTATTGATCTGGACAACATTTAATTTCAACAAGACGGCACTAAGTGCCACACAAGCAGCAAAACTATAAATCTTGTAAGGGGAAAGTTTCCTTGAATATCAAAATAACACCTCTTGTTGGAAAGCTCTATATTGCCTTCGTGCTGCCTCATCGAGCATTAAAGATTAAGTGAATTTTCTGCAGTTCATTAACTTTCTAATATCAGGTCCGAAAAATATACCTTCTTCGATTGTTGCATATGACAATGTGGGAAATAATTCGATTAAATACTGAAAAACAATCGGAAATTAAAACCATATTGCCAACTGGCAGTGAACGAGGGCAAGACGAAATATCTCCTGTCATCAAACAAACAGTCATTTCATTCGCGACTTGGGTCCCACCTCACTGTTGACACTGTCAGCCTTGGAAATCCAACGTAGAATCACTCTTGCCGACAGGTCCTACTTTGAACTGAGTGAGCAATTGAAAAGTAAAGTCCTCTCTCCACGAAAAAAACCAAAACTCTACAAATCTCTCCACACGTGGACGATATCGACATCCGATTAGTTAGTTTTGGGAGTTTTGGAAAGAAAATCGCTGCGTAAGATTTATGGTGCTTTGCGCATTAGCAACGGCGAGTGCCGTGGACGATGGAGCGACAGAAGACAATACTTATGCTGGCTAGGTTATGTGGTCCGAATGGAAGAGTGCACTCTAGATTTGAAAGCTCTTGATGCAGAACTCTACTCCACAAGTGAATAAGGATTTATTTATATTTGATATTTCACTGTTGTCAACATTTGCTAAGTATAATCGAGTAAATGGAGACCACACCAGTAAAGTAGAATAGTTTCAGCATTTGTGTAGCGTTCGTAGTATTGTAGAAATCAAAGCAAAATCACTTTTTAGACAACGTAGAATTCCCAGTTTGCTCATGCCTCGTCTCTGCCTTTGTATAAAAGTTCTATAAACTCACCTTGGCCATTTTTGACTTGCCACATTTATTTATTGTTGGCGCTTTCTTGGCATGTTGCTATTTACATATATTTATTTTCCACTAACTTTTTATTGTCAACATATTTGTTGCTTTTGGTTTTTTATAACCATTTTATTTAATTTTTTTTTAATTAATTTTATTTTTCAATTTTTTGTCACTTCATTTTTATTACACTTCCGGTTTGTACGCTGCGCCGCCGCTTTGCGTGTGTGACAACTGTCAGTTGAGGCTTCCCTTTCGGTAGCCAGCGATTATGCTGTCGCCTGCCAATAATGTTTTTTTCGCTTGCCTTTTTTACATATTTTTTTTTTTTACCATTTCGTCTGTTTGAGTTTTTTCTTTTTTGGTTTTCTGTTTTGTTGTTTCGAAAATTGTGTCACGCATGTCAGCGGTGTTGTTGTTGTTGGCAGCTCATTTCATATGCACAAATCGTTCCATATTTCAATTTTCCGCCACCGAAATCATATTCCGTCGCTTTGCCACCGTAAGAACCTCTATCAGTCACTGCACCAACCAACCAACCAGAGACGGAGTCAAAGCCCCGCATGATTGTCTGATGGTCGCACAATGTACTTGTACAAGTACGTACATACCGGTCGGTCGTGTCAATGTTGGGGACATATTAACTACATATCTACAATATGCTCGTATAGACTTATGGTATATGTATTTTATTTTTTATTTTCGACTCTTTTGTCGCGCTCAATGCCAAGTGCAAAAGTGTTGAAGACATTGAAACATTTTGTAATCTTAAATGTTTTATACTAACCACGAATAGAGTGCGATTTTGTTGAGAGAAAAGTGATATATAGACTCTGTCATCATTCTTCTTAATAAATTGTTATTCAATAAGGACAGAGGTTTTCTGTTGAAGGCGGCTTTAAAATCGACGAAGAGGTGATATGTGTCGCTTTTCTTTTCGTAGATATTTTCTAAGAATTGGCATATAGTGAATATCAATGGTAGATTTAAAAAGTCTAAAGCCACACACTGACAAGGTCCAATCAGTTTGCTGACTGCGAGTTATAGTCTTTCACCCAATGCGCTCCATTAAACCTTACATACGATATCAAGGAGGCTTAACTCACGGTAATTGGCACAGACTGTGGGATCGACCTGATTTTTGAATCGATCAGAGCGCACTTAGACTGGCTGACGCGTGCATCTTATTAACTAATTGCCGACGGATGTGAATAGCTCGGGCGGTAATCCATTAGCCACCCCTGATTTGTTGTTTTTCAAGCGGGCGATCGATATTCGATTACTGCTCCCTCGTCATCGATAGGGGTTTGGGTACACCATTTCTTGGTTTTGCACTTTCAATGCCTTACTTGGCTGGAGAAGTGTTCCCTACATAAATTCTAGACATCAGTTATTAGATCCCCTTTTTGGGGTTTGATCCAATCTTAAAAAATCATGTAAGTGCCCTTATCTTCTCATAGAATTTCTGATCATTACCCTTCTTGTTCGCCAGCTTTTTAAATTCAAGTTCATACTCACGTATCTCCTTTGCTTTCTTATTTGTCTGCATTTGCCTCTTTGTTCCTCGTTTACATAATTTACTAAAACTTTTTCACCTTATCAATAATTTTTAAACGCTCTTCATGCTTATAAAGGGTGGTTAAATTATAAGGGCCGATGTTGAATGTGAACCACACCTAAACGCCAAGTTTTTTTTCCGAATTTAATTTGACATTTCTCTATTTCAGACTTACTCAATTTGAACCATGGAGAGATACACAATCCAACAACGTGTTAAAGTTATCCAGACTTATTATGAAAATTTTCGAAGAAAATCATCTTCAGTGATGAGGCACATTTTCACCTCAGTGGATTCGTCAATAAACAGAATTGCCGCATTTGGGCGAATGAGAATCCAAGAGTGATTGTCGAAAAACCAATGCATCCAAAATGAAGCCAGTCAGGCAGTTACTGTGAATGGTGTTCGCTATCGTGAGATGATAACGAATTTTTTATGGTCACAATTGGAAGATATGGATGTGGACGATATGTGGTTTCAGCAGGACAGTGCCACTTGCCACACAGCTAACGAAACAATGGCTCTTTTGCGCAACAAATTCAATGGCCGTGTTATCTCACGTAATGGCGATGTCAATTGGCCCCCAAGATCATGTGATTTGACACCGTTGGACTTTTTTCTCTGGGGTTATTTGAAATAAAAGGTGTACGTCGATAAGCCAGCAACAATTCAAGAGCTAAAGGATGAGATAATTCGGCACATTAACGGCATAGAAACTCCATTATGCCTCAGCGTCATCGAAAATTTGGACCATCGTATGGAGGTGTGCCGCCGAGGTCGCGGCGCTCATTTGGCCGATATTTTGTTACATACATAATTGAGTAATACCAATATATCATAATAAAATAAAATTTCAATAATTTCCTAAATAGTTTGTGTTTTATTCAAAATCAACATCGGCCCTTGAAAATTTAACCACCCTTTACCAAGAACTTAACACCTTCAAAAAGTCATATCTATGCTTAATCTTGAAATCGATTTCCAACACAAAACTATGCCACACGTACATAATTTATATAAATATATGTCTGTAGTTAATTCAATGGATTTAAATATAAAAAAAGCGCTTCCTGCTGAATTCAATTTCACTTTTACAATGTGTTTGATAATACAAATCAAATAACAAAAGCGAATTAGGTCGAACGGAAAGAATATTACACACCATACAGGATGTTGCACAGGTGTTGAGAATATTTAAACAACAAAAAGTTGTAAAAAACTAATTTTTCTATTGACATATACTGATTTTACTTACGATTTGTAAGGGTACTTAAAAATAGGTTCAGGGAAAAAGTACTTACAAATTTGGTCAAAATTTAAATGGGTTAAGCGAATAAGAAGAAGAAGAAAATGATGGAAAAGTTCAGATATTTCTGCTGTATGATAATATACGAGCGAGTGAATGGGAGATAGGTGGTGGAAATAAAAAAAAAATATCCGCGAGGTGGATACATTTTCAAAACTTTCATTTAACTTTCTTATGCTCTCTTTTTATCTTCTAAATACGACGAAACTGCGTCCTTGACTTCATTATCGAGCATACATTTTTTAACCATTGGTTTTCTTCATATTTGGAAACAGTTCATAATCTCTCGATGACAGGTTTGGAGCCCACCTTATGTAGAGCAGCCAACACATTGCGACTCTTGGCACATTGTCGAGCAAAAGCAGCACAAATTTCGTCTCTATTTAATGACTTTTTTGAGTCACTCTAATATGAATTGAAGTATTGCACTACACCTTTAACTTTAGAATCGATCTATTCCCTCCGAGTCCCAAAACACCGTTGCCATGAGGTTTCCAGCTGAATGTGTTACCTTCAACTTCTCGGGAGGTGTTATGCTCTCTTTATACCACTATATAGAGCGCTGTTTCGACTCACTTTCGTAAAGATTAACGCAAATTTCGACTTCAGTAAAAGTTCGACTCAATACATCATCTTTATATTCATTACAGATGGCCAAAAATCCACATGAACGCTCTACGCGCTGTTGCCTTGAACTTATTCATGCAAAGATGATCGTACAGAATCTAAAAAATAGTTGTAGGTATAAGACACTCCAACCGTATCGTTGAGTTGATTCTTTTTTAGTCGAACATCGTCGAAGACAAGTTTTAAACTTCATGCACAAGTTCTGGTGTGGTCACCGCGACGCTTCTTTATGGGATTACCTTCTTTGATTATATACCATAAACTCTGTACATCTTGTACATAATGGTTTTACCCGGACAGGAGTCGCCGTCAAATTAGGACATCTCATTTATTATAGTCGCAGCTGATCTTCTTTGCTTGGTAAAGAATTTTATGACGGCACGTTATTTCCTTTTTTCCATATTTCACTTTTCATTCCAGATTATGTTGGTCGAAGTGCAAAGCGTAATCGTCTAAGTACAATGAAACCTCGTATTTTAAAAACTTAGAAGTTGTATCAGTAACTGAGAGTGCTAAAACCTAAAGAAAACAGTGATCTAGATGCTATACTCACAAATGATGTTTTTTTTTTTAAGACGAACCGCCTAACCGACAGAGGGAAATCGAAAAATCCAACAGTCCGGTGACCGAAAACCAGTAACAGTCCGGACTACCCAGATTTGTTCATCAGCTACTATAAAATTGCATGGGGAAAAGGAGAAGGAATTTATTTAATTATTTAGAGCACACAGTAAGTAGGTTTCGATACAGAAAATCAAGTCAGAAGAATCAATGTTGGGGTAATGTATATTAAAATCGTTACACAAATATCTAAAAGGGTGGTGCATTTCAAAGTTTGTTCTGCATGAGCCCAATGAAAGGGGCCTAAAGTGTCTAGATGACCTTAAAGGGATAGTAAAATTAAGCTCGCTTAGTAGGAATGGGCTATTGATAGCACCTCCTATCAATTTAGTTAAAAATAAAACTCCTAGCATCTTTCTACGACTATGGAGTGTAGGCAGATTAATGAGCCGTAAAAGACTTTTGTTATGGTCGTATGATAAGCGAGCTTTTTTTTATCTGCAATTAAAGAACACGATTTGGACAATATGTTGTTCCAACAAGACGGTGGAACATGCCACACAAAACGAGCGAATATGGCCTTATTGCGAGAGAAATTTCTCGGTTGCGCAATCTCTCGTCTTGATAGTGCGATTTGACATCGTTGAAAATTTTTGTGGGGCTACACGAAAGACCATATTTATGGGGATAAATCTTAAACTCTTGAACACTTGAAAACCAAACTTCCTCAATGATGTGCCAAAAAGTGGTCGAAAATCATCTCAAAGGGTTTGAGGTTTGCAAAAGTTTGTGGTCGAGGTGGTCATTTGAATGGTGCAGTGTTTCACAAAAAAATGCCAAGGCTCAAACTGCTTTATAAAAAGAAGAGGAATTTCTTGAAAAAAAATTATTATTTTTTTTTAAATTCATTTTATTTACGTTTATTTTCGAAACCGGCAAATGGATAACACTTCATCAGCGACACCTGTTTAAACAAGAAATTCCAGTAATCGATCATAATCTAATAATAATAGTCGAAATATTCCCAGTTAATAAATTCTTAGGTGAAAAACAAAATTAGGGAAAAAATCAAATTAATTAATAAATATTCGACCACTTGTCCAGCAGTGCATTTATGCCGACCGTATGATTGATTGTTCACACTTAAGCAACTGAATATATTATTTATCTTTTGGTTATAGCCATACATACCATACATAACACACACTCTTATATAGTTAGGTTCTCTATCTATGAGTATGAGTATGTATGTATGTATACGTGTATATGCAAATGCCCATAAATCTCTAGCACTTTTGTCTCAACACACCGTGTACCGTTAAAGTCGCACATTGACACTGCGGACATCTGTTCGGAGTTTGCCATTTAATCCTTTGTTTTTGAATGTAAAAGCGCTGAAAGCTTTTCGTT
The DNA here is from genome assembly GCA_037013455.1 of Ceratitis rosa. Taxonomy (NCBI): domain Eukaryota; kingdom Metazoa; phylum Arthropoda; class Insecta; order Diptera; family Tephritidae; genus Ceratitis; species Ceratitis rosa. The sequence goes on along the minus strand of JAWMAG010000054.1, from coordinate 1,421,800 downwards.
GATGTCAATTTAAAGACAAACAAATGCGATTTAGTGTTAATAGATTGTCACTAATTTAACGCTCTTTAGCCATGTCAATGGACAATTGGTTGAAAAATGTGCGTACATACATATATTTTTGTATATATTTACGAGTATATACATTCATACATATTTAAATATGTATATTTTGATATTGCCAAGATAGTTGAGAGGTTAATCGCATTGTCTTGACACCGCTTGGGGGCAATCACTATCGCATTTTTGTACACTTGTCGTGGCTACTTTTTTGCTACCACTGCTGCTGCTGCTTTTGCTTCTGCTTCTGCTTTAGGACGCTCTCGCTATTGTTGCCCGGAATGTGATTTATTTTAAGTGGCTTATTTGTGTTTAACTATCTTGTTTCAATTTTTCAAAATTATTTCTTTTTTATTTTCGCTCCATTCTTTTTTTTAGAAATGCGTTTTAGTGAAATACAATAGTTTTTTTTTTTTTGTTTTTGGAAAAAAGCTAAGGAAGGGTCTCAAATTGCGATAATTGCTGGTTTGTTTAACAGCGTGCTATGGGATTTTGTTAGACTTTAGAATATACATACCTACATACATACATATATATATATATATATATGTATGTATATATAAATACGAGTCTATTTAAATATTTTATACCTTTTCTTCCTTTGGCTAATTAATTATTTTGCCTATGAATTTTTTAACAATTACAAATAAAAGTTTTATTGGTTGCGTTTGGAGTTACCAACACCAATACAATTACATGTAAATGATTACAAATGAATCCGCTTTAATTTCGGTAGTATTCAAAGGGCGTCTTCGGCTACTTAAGAGAATATTAATTAGCATTTCTTATTGCCTACTTTTTTTGTTTCTGTCTTTGTTTATTTTTTCCTTTGGAATTCCTTGTTTTTGTGATAAAATTGCAATTAATTTTGATTCAGTATATTTATTAATTGTACGCTTTTAATGTGCTTTATATTAAGAGAAAAATATTATTATATTATATATAGTATGCTATTATTAAATAAAAAATATGATACTTTTTACTCTAATGATGAAAGTCGAAATCAATTTACAAAGGGTCTTTGTAAAAGTAGCTACAATGTAATTGAAAAAAAAACTTTTTTTTACAAATATATTTTTATTTAATTAATTATTTAATTTAATACCACTTTTTGTAATTTTCTCCAATATAAAATATCTCTCTATTCCTTTTCCTCCCTCCTGCAGGGCTCGTTCATTAGTGATGAATAATAAATATAAATAAATAAATAATAATATAATATAATTATAGTTTTTTTAACGCTTTTGTTATTATTACTTAATCTGCTCCGCGATTGGAAGTCTCACAAAAATAAGTAATAAAATCTTTAAACTAAACTAATTACGCATACTTGCATTTTTTTATTTTTTTTTTTCAATTTATTTTTTGATGGTCTATCGTTCAGCTGGTGTGGCACCCATTTTCCATACTTCTGGATCTTTCGATCTTTCCCATGGCTTTTAAACGTTGGCAAATTGCTCCTCGAGTCACATGTAGTGTTTTTGCCAATTTTTTTTGCGATTGGGTTGGATCAACATGGAATTCCTCGTCTTCGAACTTTTTCGCTGCACCAGGATGTTCATTGTCTGTCAAATCGAAATCTCCACTTTTAAATTGACGAAACCATGTCTCACATGCTCTAAACACTGGAGCATGTTCACCATAAGTTTCTACCAGCAACCGGTGAGCTTCAGCTGCTTTTTTCTTTTGATGAAATAAGAAAGGCAACGAATGCCACAAATGCGATTTACTTGGAACGAAACTCGACATATTCACTGAGGTAAACAAATATGACGCTATTATTTTGGCGGAATGTGACTTGCGTATTTTTGTAGGTTAATGTCAATAGAAAAAAATTACATACATGCCAAATCATAGAAATTTATACATATTGCTAGCGACATCTACTAGTAAAACCGGCACACTTCAACAAACACACCTGGTATAAGGAGAAGGTTGAACAAGTCTTCGTGAAAAGCATATGGTCTTACACTTCTTAAGATTCAATAGCATATCGTTGTTATCACACCAAATAGCTAAATTGGCTAGATCGTTTTGTAACAAAGGCCTTTCGTCGAATGAGGTATATGACATAAAAAGTTTTACATCATCGGCATATAACAAGATATTTGAATGCTTTGTTACCGAAGATATATCGTTTATAAATAACAGAAACAAAATCAGGTTGAAATAGCTACCTTGAGGAACGCCTGATGAGATATTAATTAATTGTGATAAAGTGTCTTTAAATGCTACACGTCGTGTTCTTTTGCAAGATACGAGCAAACCCAATGAAGAAATCTTGGTTGAAAGCCCAGAAGATCTGATTTATAGATGAGAATTGAGTGATTAACCCTATCGAATGTTTTACTGAAGTCGGTGTAGATAACGTCAATTTGCTTATTACCTCTAAAGGCTTAAAGGGAGATATGTGTCACAAATTCAAGCAAATTTGTAAGTGTTGATTTTCTTTTACAAAAACCGTGTTAGGAATTGGATAGTAGTGAAGAGTTCGAAAACGTTATCTGACTAGTAATGATTGCCTCAAAAGCTTTGGTATTATTTTTGCAGAGGTATTGGTAATTCTCAATATTAGACCTATAACCACTCTTATGTAAGGGTAGTATAAAAGACTGATTCAGTTGTTACTTTTTAATCAGACACATTTGAGTTAAACCTGTTTCGTTATCATACCTACAATTGGACATGGATTTCTGGCCGTTCTGAGCTACTTGTGAGCGGGTGTGGTTGTCAAGAGATGATCCCAATTCAACAGTTTTTTCATTACCGAACCTTTTCCCAATATCCGGAAGCCAGATTACACAGATGTTGAGTTTATCTTTCTACAACTAGTTACGATGCTGGAATATACTATTGGCGGTCCAAGTATATGTTTGGTTTCTATATTCTTCCGTAGTTATGTTAAACATTAGTGCTCTACGTATCTCTAATACTTACGCGAGAAGATAGACTCAAAAAGAAGGTGATATAAAGTTCATAAACAAGCTAGGGAAACCGCTTTAAGTTATACATTGTGGCAGCTTAGTATAAGCTGCAGGTCCTTCCAGTTGTTAGAAACATTAAGAAGGAGGAGGGCTCGAGGAAAAATTGTTTCAGCGGTTACAGAGCGTTCTACGAGTACTTAATTACACAATAATTTATATACGTGTACACATGTATATAAGGGACTCCTGAATGACTGACGGATCAACTCACAGCTTAAACCGTAGATGCTTGAATTTCGAAAAATGGAAAGCTTTTTGCCTAAATTAATATTTATAATAAATAATGTAGGAGTAAATAAAGTGGTCCGACCAATTATCAAAAATTATAGAAAATTAATTTAAATAAAAAATGAAGTAAATTTTTCCAATTGCCGTCGCTCCTCGGCAGGGAATGTCAGGCTCTCCGAGTATATTTCTGACATGAAAATTAAAAGCTCCTCACAATAGACCATCAACCGCTCGGAGCCGGCTTAGTATAAACTGTAGGTCCATTCAGTTGTTGGAAACAATATTAAGACGCACGATACATATACTCGTATGTATATATACACGGTGTGTCCCAAAAATAACCGAACTTTTTGGATATAAAAAAAAAATACACATTATATTATCTTTGAAAGTTATTATTTATTCAAAATAGGTTCCATTTGCCTCAACACAACGTTTGGAACGATGCATAGATTTTTTTATGTCATTTATAGAAATGTTCTTCAGTACCTCGGTTACGGCTGCTTGAATGGCTGGGATATCATCATAAAATGCTCCCTTCATCTTGGTTTTCAGTTTTGGAAATAAAAAATAATCACATGGTGATAGATCAGGCGAATACGGAGGGATTTCCCTTTTTTCATTAAAAATTCGTTCACTTTTTTGGTGTTGTGAAGTGGGGCATTATCGTGTAATAAAATTAGCTGTTTTCCTGCTGGATATTCTGGTCTAACACGACCGATTCTTTTCCACAAACGATGGAAAATGCCTGAATAGTATTTTCCATTAATAGTTTGACCTTCTGGAACAAATTCCTTGTGGACAATACCTTTTGAATCATAAAAAGTAATCAACATTGTCTTGATTCGAGACTTCTGAAAATGCAATTTTTTTGGTCTTGGCTCGCCTTTGGACTTCCATTCAGCAGATTGACGCTTAGTTTCAGGGTCATATTTAAAGCACCACGTCTCATCACCAGTTACGATCGAATCAAGGAAGTCTGGATCGTTTTCAGCAGTTTCAATAATGTCTTTGCAATGCTCCACGAGAGCGATTTTTGGTCGTCATTTAATTCATGTGGAACAAATCGCGCACAGACCCTTCTTTTCCCCAAATCTTCAGTTAAAATTCTCCAAATAGTGTTTTTACTCGTATTCAATTCTTCAGCCAACATTCTCGTAGTAAAATTTGCATCGATACCAATGATATCACGGACTTTTTCCACCAGTTTAGCACGATTACTAGTTTCTGGACGTCTTGCTCTAGGGTCGTCATTTAAATCCTCACGACAATTTTTAAATCGTGTAAACCACGTATAAACTTGCGTACGACTCATACAATCATCACAATAAACTTTTTTCATTAATTCGTATGTCTCAGCAAATTTCTTTTCAAGTTTGACACAAAATTTTATATTTGCTCTTTGTTCCATTTTACGTGTATTTTTGAACCATTAGCACACTTTTGGTTTTATTGAAATGGCTGTCACTTTTACATCTGTCATCCGACTTACATGAAGTCAGGTGCGTTTAAAAGAGGATGAATGTATCTTTTTAATGTTGCAAATTTTCAATAGATGGCGCTGTATGTTGTATGATTTAAATATAAAGTTCGGTTATTTTTGGGACACACCGTGTATATAAATAAAATGTTCAATTCATTGAAGTAAACTTCATTACGCAAAATGGAAAAATAAATCAAGAAAATAGATTTTGACCTTGAGAAATCAACGTGCTGCAAATGAGTGCAAATGAAATTGTTTTAAAATGCAATTGAAAATATAAAACTAAATTATTCAAATAAATTTACACAAATAAACATACTTCTGCTGAATGAATTGGAAATGCAAATACCGCCAGAAAGTGGGGAGTTCGAGGCACATACATTGCAACGTGACACACCACATAATTGCATTCAAAAATCATTTTTGTAATCAATTTAAAATGACTTTTCACTGCTGATATTGTAATTGCAATACTTGCAACAACACTCACAGCAATTGAGAGATGTCAAAATACAGCACTGTACTTTTGAAACCACGAATATTATAGCTCATGGTGATTTAGGCCAGCGTAATTTAGGCAAAGCGCTATTAAGATTCTCAAATTAAAATATAAGTTTAATAGACATATTTTTTTTTTTTGTTAAATTTTGATGTTAAAAAATATTTGTCTAAAATAATATATTAATGTAACGATAAAACCGTTAAAAACACCTATTATTAGCTTTGCAGGTAGTGATACCTTTTTCAATTAGTTCCATTGTTTCAGTCAAAACCAAAAAAAAAAAAATTATAGAAAAATTTGATATTTATTATATTAATTAAAAAGTGAAATGTGCGCATTAGTCTTAATAAAATAAAATACATAATGCACTTGACACACGAAATTTTGGGAATTTCTCAAATTTGTTAGAGAGAGAAATATTGAAATTAATAGCAGGCTATAGAGAAAAACAGATAAGCTTTTGAATGACCGCAGGTACTCATTGCTTCGTGTAATAATTTATATTATTTATAATATACATACAACAAAAACTGGCGCCGAATATTTTACACGCTTTGATGATACTACTTACACGTATGTAGAACAAGTGTGATGTAAAAAAACCAAAAAAAAAACCAAAAAAGGAAAAAAAAAATTGACTGCCGAAAAACTCAACCTTTCTCTCTACATAGCTTATTTTGTAATTTATTTTTGTAGGTGCTAGGTGTGTTTAAAACTTTTCTTGTTGTTGTTGTTACCTTTCGTTGCCTCCTTTGTTTATTTATTTGTTTGTTTGTTTGTATACTTTCTTGCATGTATTTGTTGTATAAGTTGTTCATTCTATGTCAATTGTTTCGTTTTTGAGCGTTTGATTTTTGATTTTTTCTTTTCTGTTTTTGTTTTTTTTTTTTTTTTTTTTTTGTTGTCGGTAACAAAAGGATGCTACGGTACTTTATCGATAGTTCGATAAATTTATGCGTAGCGTATTTCACGCGCAATGCTTTTGTCTGTCCTCTGTCACAACAATGGCCGCTTGAAATAAAAATTTCAATACAATTGCTTTTGATTTTGAAGAATATTTAGAAGGGAGTTTAAAAATAGTTTCAAATATTAATTTGTGTCTTGAGCGTTCATAAACAGTCTACTAACTCACAGGCATACATATGTACATATTTACTTATGTAAATTTGTAGCAATAATAATTTCTTTTATACGAGTACATACACACGAGTCTTCTTGTATTACTATGAAAAGGAAAGAGCGTTGTGATTGGACCGAAGTGATTGGCGGGTGGCGAGCGAACTTAGTAGTTCATAAGCATACGAATTGATTTTTCTTTTTTTTTGTGAATGAGTTTTTTTCGTTGCTCACTGCCTGTTGCGCAGACATTTAACACACACACACACACGCGCATACATCTCTAATATGCCCTCCCCCAGTCGTTTTGCTATTAATTCGCCGCTTCGTAAGTTCAACTGACTGGTTAATTCGTTTTTTTCGTGCGAGCATCAATAAATACATACATACACATATGCGAGTATATGTGTCAAAATGTGTCAATATATTGACTTTGTTTATCAAAACATTTTAAAACAGTTAGTCTAACTGCACTTGTTTATTGTTTGTTTCTTAGTATCTGTTTGTTTGAACATATTTTTTTTTAATTTTTTTTCTGTTGTTCGCAGGTTGGTCTTTTCATAATTCACCTTCTGCTTGTCTAACGCCATATTAATTATGTATAAATAACTTGGCTTTTGTTTTCGTACATCTGTAACTCTGTATGTCTGTATGTCTGTTGGTATGTAAGGAAAACAATAGTTGTTTAGAAAAGAATTCAGGCTCATTCAACAAATAGTGGAATTGATGTTGCTTCCTTTGAATTGAATATGGTAAAGTCAACGATTGACAATAGAACGCGTATGTACACGTATGTATGAGTACGAGTATATTGTGTTTGAATTGGGTTAGTGATGTACGAAAGGGAATTACTCTTACATACATACATACATACTTACTATAATAACTTATGTAAAATTCTTTTTTTTTAATGAATAGTAGGAAATTATGTGCTAATAAATGGATTTGGGTTACTAATACCATACGCATGTTATGTATATGTATGTTAGATATATTGTAGATTTAGTCAAAGAAGCCTCTAAAGGGTTTTCCAACCAGAAGGTGTTATTTTGAATAGCCTGCTATTCCGGTAGATAACACTTTTGAAGCTGTAGTTTCACTTCGAAATTTTTGACACTAAACATTTTTGCTCAGAAATGTTTGATCTTGCCACTTTTAAAATATTAAACTTGGAGATTTTTCAATTATTTTTAGGGTTTATTCAAAGCAGATGCTATAATATTGAATACATGTAATTATGGATCTATTAAAGTATTTGTTTCAAACCCTTTTTCTAAGAAAAGAAGCTACGATACTTGCCCATCTTTCTGGCAGTGTGGATTCCACCCCAAAAGAACTTCTCCAGCTTGAAGGTCCAGAAAGAATCGAGCCAATTTCTGATACCCTGTTCTGAAGTGAAGCGTACTCCGGTGAGGGCACTCTGCATTGATCTGAACAAGTGGTAATCGGAAGGTGCTATGTCTGGGCTATAAGGCGGTTGAGGTAGAACTTCCCACCCACAGTTTTCCAAATAGTTTTTAACTGGCCTTGCAACATGTGGTCGTTTTCCCGCGATGACCTTTTCAAACGAATCAATTCTTTTCGGTAGAGGTTCCCATTGATCGTCTGACCCGATTTCAATAGCTCATAATAGAGCACACCCTTGTGGTCCCACCAAATATTGGCACCATGGATATTCGTCTTAGCCGTGGATGTCGATGGTTGGCTTCACATACGATCTCTTGCGCTTTGGGTTATCATAATGAATCCATTTTTCATCGCCAGTGACAATCCGATGCAAAAATGACTTCTTTTGGTGGCGTTGAAGCAACATTTCCGACATGCAGAATCGACGTTTGACGTCTCTTAGCTTTAATTCATAAAGCACATAATTTCCAAGCTTCTGGATGAATCCTAATGATTTTAACCGTCTGGAAACGGTTGCTTGATCAACTTCTAATACTTTTGCAAGTTCTTCTTGCGTCTGGCATGCATCTGCGTCTAGCAATGTCTCCAATTCTTCCAAATTTGTTTGGCTATCCGGGTCGTTCTCTGTGCAAACCACTTTTGGCACGTTCGTTCGGCTAAAGCATGGTCACCTTGGTCACCATAAACTAGAAGACTAGTAGAGCCCTCTCTTAGAAAACCCCACGAATTAATGCATACACCCAATAAGACTTACATATATGTTTTCTCGACTATATGCGAAACGTTCTTGGTTTGACTACCTGGTAAGAGGGACACCCCAGAGAGCTGCGGGGTCAATGAGCTGACCGGATAGGAACAATCATAACTCCGGTAAACTATGCAAATGATATAAACATACCTCTTTTCTCGGCTAAGTATTTATTAAAACCATCCTTCCCCAGAAGGGCCAATAGCAGATGACAGAGTGTAATTGATCGAAGTGAACAGAACAAGGTCTTTACTCCTTATAAACATGACCTCTATAAGCATATTAAACGAATACTGTGTTATGTGAACTCAAGGTAGCGGGATGGGCTGTTTCCGAAAAACTTTTCGGCCACTGTCCACTCTCAGTGCTTTCGGTTATCGATTCCTCCGGAATTCTTTCTTCAATTGCTTAGCAGAACCTGCTTCTCTAGGCACCATTTAATCTCTTGAAGCTCGTAAAATACACAAACTGTGTAAGTAAGCTTCTCATCTTCTTGAATTTGATTAAATTTTGATGGGCGAATCTGATATTTTCTTACAATTTACTAAATTTGAAAAACAACCTTCTTGGAATGCATACACTCGATGAAGTCCACTATCAATGGCTGAAAAATATAATATATTATTTTTAGCATTTAAACATTTAAAAAAAAACTAAAATGCTCCACATATTTGTATTTAAAAATGTTAGATTTCTTTTTAAGAGAAGAGGGTAGCATGAAACAGCCGAAACACGTTTACTGTCACCCATTCAACGACCCATTGAAGTTACTAAAGTACACTATAAAAATGTTGAAAACCTGGCAGTAAAGTAAAACTAAAACATTTTTCGGTCATCGTGTTGCACATTCTCGGACCCAATACAAAAGTTCGTGGAAAAAATGGAGCTGTTGGGACAAGTTATTGATGTGTAGTATGAGAGACGTGCACTTCGCTCAGGAGCAACTGAGAATATTGCTGATGTAGCCCAAAAAGTTTAATAAAACCCAGGTTGGTGCATTTCACGTCATTCTTTGAAATTGGGCATTCAACAAACGATATTACACCATATCTAGCATAAAGGCTTCTGTCTTAAGGCTTAAAAAGTTCAGTTAACACAAGACCTCAAGCCGACCGATTGTCAATAACGTCGTGTCTTTGCTGATTGGGTACTTGAAATGCATGAAAATGATGCAAAAGAACTATCGCATCTGGGGCTCGAAATACCAAAAATTTATTGATAAAAAGGCTTCACATCTTCAACGTGTAACTGTTTGGTGTGATTTATGGTAAGGCGGGGTCAGTGCTATGAATGATTTGCACTATCGAGAGATGATTAATAAGTTTTTATCACCGGAATTGCATGATATTAATCTGGACAACATTTACTTTCAACAAGACGACGCTATGTGTCACATAAGCAATAAAAACATCGATCTCTTAAGGGAAGAACTTCTGGACCGTGTTATCTCTCGAAGAGCTGATCACAATTCCCCACCGAAGTCTTGACACTTTGCGACTTCTTCCTTTGAGACAACGTGAAAGATATTGTCTACGCCAACAGATCAACGTCGATTCAAGACCTCAAACATAGAATTCGTGAAGCTTTTGAGGGCATGTAGCGATTGGTGATGGAAAATTACATAAAAATACGGCCAAAAATGCAATGAAATTGGGAACAATTTCGAGCGATTATTTCTTACAACTTTCAACGAGGAGTAACTCAGCCGCAGTGCATTGAGGAACTTAATTCAATCCATCAAGGATCAGTATTTATCGATGGTATGGTGAATTCAAGGGAACACTTTTAGACGAATTTCATGAAAATCATTCAAAATCAGTTGTCGTTCCGGAAACTATTGATGCTGTGCGCAAACTGATATTGGTAGATTGTCATGCGACCTGAGGGGAGTTTGGGACAACTATACGGATTGGTGGGATCTGATTTCAGTAAGTATTTCCTGAATGTTTCACTGTAAAAAAATTGTCTAGGTTGGATTCCATACAATTTGTCAATCACTAAAAAAAGGGTCGCATCGGTTGGTCTAGAGAAATGTTAAAAAATACCATACCGTAACATGTCTATGACATCGTGACAGGTGATAAGTCGTGGATTTACGCGTATAATCCCGAAAGTTAACAGCCGTCAACTGAATGGGAGTTTAAAGATGCGCCGAATCCAACAAAAGTTGTTCGTGCAAAGGGTGCCTGTTTTTTTTTTTTTTTTTTTGAAAGACTGGACATATCTCAACCGTACCACTAGAACAACGTAGAATGGCAAATTATGAGTGATATACAACCAATTTGTGTACCAATTGCCTCTTAATAAATCATGAAAACCGTTCACTGACGATCCATCGCCACGACAAAGCGAGCACTCAAGAGCGAGCACGAAAGACCTCTTTCTATTCCCATTTTCCGACAGTCGTACCAAAGATACCTTCTTTGCATACCCTGGCATTAAAATCGCCAAGCATGATTTTCATATCGTGTCGGGAGCAGCGCCCGTAAGTATGCCCTAGGCGCTCATAAAAGCATCTTTGGCCAAATCATCCTTCTCTTCCGTCGGGCCGTGGGCGCAAATCAACGATATGTTGAAAATTTTCGTTTTGATGCGGATTGTGGCGTGACGCTCATCCACCGTGGTGAATGCCAGTACTCGACGACGGAGTCTCTTTCCCACTACAAATCTGACACCAAATTTTGCCGCTGTAGTAAATGTCACAAGAACCTACTCGCTTTCATCCTTGTCCCGTCCATGGCACGGTGATGTCAGTCTTTATTCTTACGAGGACATTAACCAGCTGGGCAGCGGCACCTTTCCAATTAAGGGACCGGACACTCCAGGTGCATGTCCTGAAATCGTGATCCTTAATTCGTTTGTGGGGGTCGTCAAAAGAAAGTGGGCATCTCATCCGAGGCGTTGTTTTCTTTTTCATAGGAACTGATTTCTACGTGGCGGGTCCCAAACCCAGCGCACAACCTCGCAAGGCCAGTAAGTTTACAGTTTTTACACATTTATATTGCAAGCCGCTTGCTACAAGACCGACGCCCGCTCGCAGCCTCACCTCCGGTGAACAGACGCTGCAATTAGACTTCAGTTGACTCTTAAACCGAATAAGTCGAAGTGGCTCCACACGGGTTGGTTACTGCATCTTGCCCAGGTGTTGCTCAGGGTGCGCGACGTGGACGCAAGAGTAGGAATTGAGTATTAGCCTCGTAACTATAACAGCATACCCAGCAACTTGACTATACCCCATTACACCCCAGTGCTAGTATAGTAATAGTAAATTAATAAAATTGATAGAGACAAATATAAAAAAAAAAAAAATTATTCTCAATCAAATATCACATATAAAAAAATTCTTATATTATATTATGAACGTTCAATTATTTGTGCAACAATGATCTAATAATTATAATTAAACGACATGCTCTTTAAATACATCATTACATACATACATACACACATACATACATAAATATGCCCAGTCAACGAACCACGAAGTAATTTGATTAATTTGCATTCAATCAAAGTAAATAATATATAAAATATTTATGTGGCACGCTAAGTGTTAAAACAGTTGCGGAAAGCAAAAATCAGGAACAACTCACAGTTGGAGGAAATATTTCTGCCACCGAGTGCCACTTAGCAGAAGGAAACGTCAAACTATGAACACCTCGTCATGACTTAAAATTAGGTATTTAAATGTGATTAAGAATATAAATGACATATGGCATAATTAAGTTAATGTATTTATACAATTATATGTATGTATATGTGTAATGAGCAGCACTTAAACTGCGTCAATGTGGCACACTCAGCGGCATACTCAGCGGCACTTCATGACCAAGTTCAAGTATGAGTTACAGTTTGCCGTAATTATTGTGTGTAATTAGCATAAAGTGCCATGATAAATTATATACTCATACTACAATAACAACAATAGAAAATATTAAAAAAATAATAAAAAATGTCAGCATTCAATATTTACAATTTGCCTTCCTGTTTAAGGTTGTGTTTTTATAAAAATTAAAATCAAAATATGCCAAACACGAGTGTCATGCCTTTTCAACGCTTTGCAACGCCTTCCAGTGACTACTTCTGCATATACTCGTACATACATACCTATTGACAGCTATTAAATCGCACCCGCGCAAATTTCCGTGCGATTGTTTTTTTTGTGTTTTTTTTTCTTGTTTTTGCTTTTCTCATGCCACTAAATATGCCACGATTTGGAATATACTCGTATATAAAAGTCAGCTCAAAGCTGTTACTAATCTCTTTTGAAAACGTGGGCACTATATACATACTTACGAGGGGATTAACCAAAGTTCGGTCAGTTGGTGACTTTCAATTTGTTTTTGTTAAATCTAAAAATACCAAATTCTTTACAATTATTTTATTAGTTTTCCTTTCAAATTTTAGAACGATCGGCTAAAATGGAGACGAGAAAACACAAGACAGCTGTGGCTAGGTCAGACGAAATTCCGCCACCAACGCAAACAGAAATTGGCCATGTGATTCTCTACGAGTTTCGGCATAATTTACAGCCAATACAAATATTCAGTGAATCCCAAATTGTATATGGAACGATTGCACCATCTTAAAAGACTATTTCTAAGTGGTTCCGAAGATTCCAGACTGGAGATTTTACAGTAGAGGACGAGACCTTCTAGGGGTCGACCAAATTCTTCCACTGATGACGTCACTGATGAAGTCCTAAATTGACGAAGACTCACGATTGGCACAAGAAATGATTGCTAATGAATTAGGTTTGAAGGCCATGGCTGTATTGCGAATATTAAGTAATCATCTGGGATACACGAAGAAATCTGCTCGATGGGTATCACGAATTTTAAATGAGACCAAAAAAGAAGCTCGATTGCATTTTTCTTAATTTTTCCTAAACAAATTTGAAAATGGTCAGTCTAGCAACTTTAAAGTCATTACTGGTGACGAATCTTGGTTCTGAAAACAAACAGCGGTCCATGGTATGGAGCCCAACAGGAGCAAGTCCATCCGTAAAATCTGAGCAACAAAACTTAGCAGCAATAGTAATGATGTCAGTTTACTATACCCGATCTATATAAAATCGTAGCTGCTATTCCACTGGAAAAGGGTCAGACGGTAACTCCAAAATGGTACACCGAAGAATGCGTACCAAAAGTTTTCAAAAATTTGTTGGAAAACAGGAAAGAAAGGTGATTTGCGGCGCTACTTTTCACATCATGACAACGCGCCATCCCACACAGCTGAAACAACGAGTAATTTTATTACGATCTCTGGAAACGAAGAAATCATATTCCTCGGATAGAGCAGAGCACCTTGTGATTTCTGGTTATTTCCAAAAATTAAAAAAAAATCAAAAGCAAAGGTCTTTAATAGCAACGAGGAGATAATAATGCATTAACCGCATTATGCTGAACTTGATAAGCTTAAAAAGCAAGAATTTGAAGACTGTTTTCAGAAGTGGATCTATAGGCTTAAGAAATGCACTGAATTTAATGGCGCTTATGTAGTGAAGATAAAAAGGGACAAAGATTACGAATAAATAGAAAAAGAATTTTTTTCTGTTCAACTTCCCGCACCTTTGTTAATCCCCGCTTACATATATATGTATGTATATCACCTAAATGTGTTTCGTGTCAACGTGCCATGAATCATTTTCTGAGTTGTTGCATTTTCATTGGCAATATTGAATATGACAAATGTCATTTGAAATTGAAATTTATATTTATAAAGTTTTATTAACTAAGCGCTTGCTAAATTTACATATTTATTGTAGTTCTCATGATGATTTTTTCTCTTATTTTTAGTTGCGTGTCTGCAAATTTCACGCTTTTCATTTAGAAATATGAATTATTTTGCTGTCAATGCCTTTTCATGCTTCTGTCTTACATGAGATTAATAAAAGCTGTCAATAAATTGACAAAATGTGTTTTTTATTATAAGGAAAGCTTCTAATATTTATTTATTTTTTAATATATATACATATATAATGAGCACTCGGTGGGCTTGAGGAATATATTACTCACATATTTTGCCTTCTGTCTATTATGAAAAATTTCATTAATATTTAAGCTCTTAATTAAATAAATGTAAAATAGTGGCAACTCTTTTTAAAAATATTTCATAAATCTTATTATTTTAATTGCGAAGATATGTATATATGCCATTGGTCGAAAATGTTGATAAAATAATGGAAATCGCCGAGTTTGATCATCATGCGAGTTGCAATTGCCCAGGAGCTAAACACAGTTGGAACCACTTGAAAAAGGCTGAATACACAAAGATGCCCCATGTATGGGTAGTATGGGGAAAGAACCCCATGGACCGTATTCCCATCTGCGAATCAACGCTGAATCGTAACAAAATCGAGCCATTTCTTAAGCGAATGGAGACTGGTGATGAAAAGTGGATCACTTACAGTAACGTCAATTAAAAACAGTCATGGTCAAAGCGAAGTGAGCCGGGACTAACAGTCTTTAAGCCAGGATTAATGGCAAGAAAGTTTTTGTTGTGTGTTTGGTGGGATTGGTAAGGAATCGCCCACATTGAGCTGCTCCCTTATGGTCAGCAATCAGGATAAAGCCAGACTACATACATCGATAGTGACTCCTCGGAAGCACCGAGAGTTTCGTTGGGAGGTTCTTATGCATCCCATTCGTAGTCCGAGCCTCCCACCTAGTGATTACCATATGTTCCTGTTAACACAAATTTTCCAGGGTGCATTGGCTTTTCAGCAAGAAATCTGTGCTCAGCAAAGTCCTAATGTGACTATAAAGCCAATATATGGAATCCGGTTATGGGACACAGCTTGCGCGACAAATCATGATTACTACAAAGATTCCAGTCGAAAACATTGAGAATAACGGGCGCTATGGTACATACCCGTACATAATAATAAATAATCATAGATATCTAAATAAACTCACCATTCCAGAAGACATTGAAATCGTCAAAAATATGTATGAAAACTGCAGAATCATCCGAACCCTTTGGCAATCGGCTTGACTTCCACTGTTATATTTAAATTTAGATTTTAAGATTTGATGACTTATTGTGAGGCATCTGATATCGAAGTAGATTCAGTAAATAAATAAAAATGTTTCTATAAAAAAAATTTATATATTTTCCTGTCTATGTCGAATGATTTAGCTGATTGCCTTAAGTTGGGGCCCATAGGGACAAGAGTTTCTAAGAAAGTGACATTATGGGATTTCATATAAATCGTATAAGTCTCATTAAAATAATGCACTGTGAGCAGTTCGATACTCGTTCGTTGCTCAACGGCTCAAATGATAATTAGAAATTTTTCTAATTTCAATATTGTTTTTCAAAATTTCTTTAGTATGTCAATGAATTTTAGACTTTGCATAAATAAAATTAAAATTATAGAAGAAAGTTCTGAGAAAGAAAGTCAGATTTTTTATTCCAATGCTCGAAAAAGCTCGAATTGCTCGAGCTCATGCTCGAAAATTTGAAAAATGAACGAGTGTGCGAGTAGCAGCTCGAAAATGTTGGAACAAAATCTTGAGCTCTACTATGTAAACATAGTATATTGGGATTGTTCGATTAATGATGGTATATAATGATATAAAATAATTAAGATAGTTATATTTATACATATATGAATCAAACATCACGGAATGACGAGACGAATAGATTAACCATCCTTCTATACTCACGACAACTCAAGTAAGGATTGAGATATTTTAATAAAACTTGGTTCATTTCTTAAACATAATTAAAAAAAGTATATTTAGCAATCCTATTCATATATTATATTCTAAGCTCCTTCTTACATTATTTAGTTGACCACATTTATTGTACAAATTATTTTTCAATTAGATATTTTTTTGATATTATAAAGAGATTTTCTTCTCAAGAATACCTCTATTACAACGTCCTCCACGGCGTAACTGTTAAGTGTATGTATAATATTTCTATTCGATTGCATAAGAAATATTGTAAATATCATCCACATCGGAACGAAGAAGCAGTATTTATAAACGTGCTGATCCCAGCGCCACCAACCTAGCTTGGTTATAATCCTAACATTTCTTTTCACTGACATATATGACTCAAATCGATACAGCCATTTGTACAACTAGTTTTGTTGGTTGGTTGGCTGATTGAAAGGGAAGGTTGAAGACCTGATCTCAAGCGGCCGCACATGAGAAGGCAGATTGGGTTCTTCCACTTAAAAAAGTAACAAACATTTCACTCAGTTTAATAAATTTATTCAATTACTTGCAAGCATGAGTGCCCACCACCATAAGCTTGGATCTGAGAGTACCGTATCAATCGCCTGAAGACCGAACACTCGCAAAAGTAGAGCTCCAGTGTTTCGTTGTTGTTGTTGTTGTTGTTGTAGCGGTTCGCTAACCCCGCTTAGGGCAGGTGTAATCAGTCTAAGTCGCCGGGGTCATCTAACGGGAGGTCCAGGAAACGTGCTGTTTCGACAGGGTTGGACCAAAGGGAGAGGGGGGTTAGATGGGTCGGTTTAAGGGGGCATGTGAAGAGGTGGTTAGTATCGTGCGGGGACTCTCCACATGCAGGGCATACGTTGGGTATGCTGGGGTCGAGTCTGGATATGTAGGAGTTTAACCTGCTACAGTATCCAGATCTGAGTTGTGCCAGAGTCACGCGGGTCTCTCGAGGCAGCTCGAGCTCACTGTCTGCGATGGGTGGTGGTTTGGATCCGAGTACGCCATTCACTGGGAGGGAGTCTAGGAAGGTGTTAACTGACTCCTGGTGAATGGCGTTCAGTGCCTGTCGGTAAGCCGTCCTGTCCAGCGGTTGTTGAACATGGTGCTGAATAGTGCTGTCGTAGTCAAGTACTCCCTTCCTGATGTGCCTAGGCGGAGGCTCCGCTTCTAGGAGGTGCCTGCTGGGGTGCTCCGCGCGGTGGCATCCCAACAGGAACTGCTTGCACAGCAAAGCATTATGCTCCTTAACTCGTAGCATAGATGCTTCGCTGTGCAAGTGGTGTTCAGGTGACATCAGGAGGTTTCCTGTCGCAGTCCTAAGGGCGGTATTCTGGCAGGCTTGTAGTTTCCTCCACTGCGTCTCGTTCGTCCCCGGCGCCCAAATCGGTGCAGCGTAATTTACGACCGGCCGGCCAATTGCTTTGTAGGTTGCCAGCAAGGTTTCTTTATCTTTACCCCATGTGCTGCCGGCTAGCGCTTTGAGTATTTTGTTGCGGCCCTGGAGTTTTGCGGCAATTGCGGTCGTATGCGGAGTGAAGGAGTACAGGCTATCGAATGTGACCCCTAAAATCTTAGGGTTGTTTACAGTTGGAATTTTTACGTCATCAACTTTCACATCGAGTTCTAGCCGGTACTCCTTCGTCCAGCTGGTGAAGAGGGTAGCCGAGGATTTCGTCGGTTGGATTTTTAATTGTCGTGCAGTGAAGAAACGGGAGAGATCAGCGAGGTAACCGTTCACTTTCGAACATAGGCTATCAATATCCTGGCCGGACGCCAATATCGAACAATCATCGGCATACGAGGTTAGTGAGACTCCTTCCGGTGGAGGAGGGAGCTTCGAAATGTAAAAATTAAACAGTAGCGGGGAGAGGACACCACCCTGCGGAACCCCCTGTTTAATTTTCCTCAATTTAGATGTTTCACCTCGGAATATGACCGATGATTGACGACCACTCAGGTAGCCCATGACCCACCTCTGCAACCCCGGCGGTAATGAGGATTCCTCAATGTCACTGAGTAGCACTGAATGATTGACAGTGTCAAAAGCTTTTGACAAGTCCAGTGCTACCAGGACAGTTCTCGCACAGGGTCGGTTTTGGTTCAGGCCATTGATCACCTGGGTGTTTATGGCGTTAAGTGCTGTTGTGGTACTGTGCACTTTTCGGAAGCCATGCTGATGTGCTGCTGGACGCAGATGGTGAGTAAAACTCGGGAGCAGTAAGGCCTCAAGCGTCTTCGCTACTGGGGAGAGGAGAGTTATCGGCCGATAAGACTCTCCTTTGTTGGCTGGTTTCCCCGGTTTGAGTAGCGGGACCACCCTACCGGTCTTCCACAAATCTGGTATGATTAGGGTGGTCAAAGACAAATTGAGGACCTTAGTGAGGTATTCTGCTCCCGCTGGTCCGAGATGTTTTAGCATCAGCATGCTTATTCCGTCAGGGCCGATGGATTTGGAGGCTTTCGCCTTCCCGATAACCCCCTGAACCTCTTCTCTGGAGAAATCAAGCGCCGCGCTTGTGTTTGGCAGTTTGCGCATACGACGGGTTACACGTCTTTTCGCTTTGTCTACCGAAGGATGCAGTGTAAAAAGCCGGCTAAAATAGCTCGCGCATCTCTTCGGGTCCGACGAGGCGCGATCACCGAATGAAATTTCCACCCGGTCATCGCGTCTCGTCGGGTTAGACAGCGACTTGACTGTAGCCCAGAGCTTGGTTGCCCCAGAGGAGAGATTGCAGGACCTTAGGTGCTCCTCCCACTTTTTCCGCTTGTGATTGTTTACAACAGTCCGAATCTCCGCATTTAAATCTCTGATTAAGGGATTCCCGGGATCGGAGTTACGGAGGATGTCGCGCCTTGCTGCTAAAGCCGCCGCTTCGGACGGGAAGTTAGGGCGGATTTCCGCAATTCGGCCTGCCGGGATGAAGCGGGCGGCAGCGGTCACAACTATCCTGCGGAATGATCGTTCACCAGAGGAATGATCGTTCAGTGTTTCGTCATCTTGTGTGCTTGCTGTTAGTAGTAGTTTGGCCTGTCTACAATCTACACGGGTACATAGTAGTTTGGTGAAAGTGTTCCATGGCCTTGCATATTCTTATGTGATCCATTGCTTTAGACAGCATTTGAAGGCATTAAAAGATCTGACGCAGTCCTTGGTGACAACATCGCCAGCGGCATCAGCGTTCGCCAGCTTGCCCACCTTTTCATTGTCTTCGGCATCCAAGTATCCTGGAACCCAACTGACATTCACTGAGCTTTCCGGCGATGGTCTACCAATTATCTCTTTGCATGTTTCTATGGGATTACAGAAGAACCTAACCCCGGTGCCTGCCTCAAATTTAGACCCAGCAATATAGTTTAGCTACAAAAAATCTGCAGAATATTCAATGAAAGTTATGAATCACATCGGGTCAACCTGAAATCCTTCAATAAAGAAGTAAGAAACCTACTTTTAACACAATCGAAAATGGTTTTGTCGCTTCATCAGTCTTCGTGTTCGTACGAAAAACAAATCAACAATTGCACGCCATCCGGTTCTTCTCTTCGCTGTTTGGCGCCTGTTGCAAACTCCAAGTGAAACTAGGTGACTCCCCACTTGATTCTTTCAACGGAGTGAGGGTCCTACCCTTTCTCTGCTTCCACCGACGGGTACTACATCGAATGCTTTCAAAGCTGAGGTATTCGTATCCAGCCGGACCACATGACCTGACCAGCTTAGCCGCTGTCTCTTCATTCGCCTAAATATGTCAATGTCATCGTATAGCTCGTACAGCTCATCGTTCCATCGTCAGCGGTATTCACCATTGTCAATGTGAAATCTTAAAAGTCACGTAAATGAGTAAAGAATAACCAAAAAAATGTTTCATTGAGTGAACCCAGTACTTTCGATTCCAAAATGAGCACAAATTCTGTCATGGAAAGAACGCAAAGAAAAAGAAAATAAGAAATTTTGTAAATGTCTTTATTTCATTTGTTTTACAACAAATTAATTACGATCCTCTTCGTTCTGTATCTGCTCCCACCACAGCCGACGCTTGGTGCCTCCAACGAATATTGCGTTTACCTCGATGGTCACGTCTTCAAACAGATCTGCATTGGCCTCTACACCGCCACAATGACAGCGAAGTATATGGACAGCAAAATAGAGCGTCTAAATCAATATGCCGTTTACGTGGCCGAGGATGATCCCACCTTTTACTTCCTCGCAATGCGTATATCCGTTATGCATTTCTGTAAGCGAATTCAACGACGGGAGGGTACAAAATTCAATTGTTTGGATAGTGGTAAGCCGGAGCCGATATTGCTATTGAAGGCAGACATTTTTTGTTTCAAATATAAATTGGATTATTGTGAGGATTTGGTGAAATTGTGTGAGCTGGAGAATCATAGGAAACCGAATCTGCCAACTGGTACAAAAGTGGCACTGCTCTATGCGATGCGTTCGATTTTGAGCGAAGCGGGTGTAGGTTTCCTACAGCCGTGGACGAAATGTGGTTTATTGGTAATATTTGGAGTGGTCGCTTGCGTGCAAAAGTTAGTGTTTGATTTGTAAGTGGAGGCTGCTTTCGGTCGCTGGCTTAATGGAGCAAATAATGACGTGTATTTGACGGCCTTCAGATGTAATTTATAAAAATAGAAATAAAACTGACTTCATTGGTTTCTCTGTATTTCTTACACTGCTTACTTAGGACGTGGCTTAGTGGATTGGGAGCCTCATAAAACTTCAAAGCTCAGCAGATTGCTTCAACATCGCCATTTTACGCTCGGTTTCGTCCGTTTTGTTCCTGAGTGTTCTTCGGAGGTATGGACTAAGTGACATGTGACTCAGTTTCCACATTTTTCTCCTCTTACAAAAAAAACTGCAGTAGACATCACATGCGCTGTTTGGCATCAATTGGAAATACCAAGCACAATCGGACCAATTCCTCTGCCTGGTCTTTCCAACGGATTGAAGGTTTTGCTCTTCCTCTGCTTCCATCGGCGGATACTGGAACGAAAACTTTCGAAACTGGAGTCTTCTTATCTATCCGGGCAACATGGTCTAGCCAAAGAAGCCGCTGTTTCGGGATTTCCTCAATTATGCCAATGTCGTAAAGCTCGTAGAGCTCATCATGTCCATCAGCTACGATATTCGCCTTTACCTCGAAAACTCCTAACGACGACTAATCAGTTGTTATCATCATGGCTCCGCACTATGTGGCAGAACGGTAATTATGAGTTGAGAAGACTGATTCAGCGTCTGATTTCAAAGCTGAACATTGTTCTCGTTAATACTGGTTGCAAGATAGACGAAGTTATCTACGACTTCAAAGTTATGACTATCAACAGTCGCCGAGTCGCGAATGAGATGACTGTTTTGTCAATATCACTCACGTACGTCAGCAGCTGTACACTCTAATAGAAGCTTGTACCTCATCTATTCAGCTCTGCAGCTCGTATCATGTTTTCCAGCAATAAATTCAAGAAGTCACACGATAAGAATCATTTTGTTTGAAACCCCGTTTGGTATCGAACGGCTCGGAGAATTCCTTGCCTATTCTGACTGCGCTTCTGGTGTTGCATAACGTCAGCTTACACAGCCGTATAAGTTTTGCTTCGTGCTGCTCTAAGAGATGGATTGTGTCGATTGTCTTTTATCGAGTCTTTTCCACAATTCGGGGCACGGTGAATATCTGGTCTAAAGTCACACTGATAAGGTCCAACCAGATTGTTGATGCTCGATAGGGCCTTATACCTATGTGATATTTAGAGATGCAGACTATGAGATCGTCCATTTAGTGTATTGAGCACAGCATACTTGAGTTCCAATGTTGTTGTTGTTGTTGTAACCGCAGAAATATTCATCAAAGTAATTTTTGGGGAATGTTGCGGGAGTGACAGTCCTTGGCCGGATAAAAAATCCGGGTCGTTCCGGTATAAAGACCCGACTGTCGCGGGAACTATTGGATTTTAGTCGCCTCTTACGACAGGCATGCCTTACCGCGGGTAAATTCTTGAACCCCTAACCCGCAGGGGTGATTTAAGTTCCAATCGTGGGTATCATGCTTTCATCCGACTACATTTCGCAAAGAAGCCGATACATGCACCTTGTCAGGTCTTCACCGTCATGTTTAAATAGCTCAGCCGGGATGCAAATCGGCTCCAATCGCTTTGTTGTACTGCCAAGTTTCGATTTCTGGTCCTGGCCAACATCAGAAAGTTATAGAAAATGAATTTAAATAAAAAATTAAGTTAATTTTCCTAACTGGGATCACCCCTCGGCAGGGAATGTCAATCACTCCAATAATATGAATAATATGAAAAAAGCTCTGCATAAAAACCCAACAGCCATTTAGAGACGGCTTCGAAAATAAAATAGATCAGTCTATTGGAAAAACATAGTCTCTGGCACCACTGCTGCCTTAATGGCAACTATCTATTCTTTAAGGGGTTGTATACAGTTAATAGGCCAAAAAAAGCGAATTTTTAAGAATTTTTTTGAGAAGTCTTTAGAATTTAATGATTCAAAAAGTTTACATACTTACCTTCTGCTCAAATATAAACGAGACTGGCTCAATAAAACAAAAACGGTTAATTATTCTTCAATATTTATTTTATCCCCTTCAAAATAGTCACCATTAGAGGCGATACACATATGCCACCTTTTTTTCCAATCTTCATAACACTTCTGGTAGGCCGCTTTAGGTATGGCTTTCAGTTCCTTCTTCAAATTCTCTTTTATGACTTCAATCGACTGAAAATGCTTTCCACGAAGCGGCAATTTGAGTTTAGGGAAAAGAAAAAAGTCACACGGTGCCATGTCGCGTGAATACGGTGCTTGCGGAACAATATTTACGTTGTTTTTGGTCAAATAATCGCGTACAAGATGAGACGTATGAACAACAATTTTGGAACAAGTCGAGCAGACACACGTCTCATGCCAAAAACATCGTGAATAATGCTATGAGCGGATACATTTGATGTGTTGAGCTCACTAGCTATCTCTCTTTCAGTCACACACCGATTTTCCAACACAATTTTCTTTACTTTTTCGACGTTTTCTTCGTTTATTGACGTTGCTGGACGACGATCATAGGGCAAGTTCTCCAGCGATGTACGGCCGTCCTTGAACGACTTATACCAATCAAAAATACGTGCACGTGATAGGCAAGACTCCTCAAATGCCTTCTGCAATATTTTCATTGCATCCGTCGCACTTATTCCATTGGAATAACAAAATTTCAAACAAACATCTTTGTTCAACGTTAATTTCCATAGTAAAATTCGAAAAACACACTCGAGGTTGACTTGTTTATAGTGCCGTAAAAAAAAAAAAAAACTATGTGACAGATCGCGCTCAAATTTGACATGTAAACATATAACAGTCCTGCCAACCTAAGCAAAAAAAGTATGGCCATATGTCTTCTCCTTGTCGAGTTATGGATAAAGTCTCCGTTTATATTTGAGCAGAAGGTATTATGGTATTATTCAATAATATTTTAATTCTTATAACTAGTAAAAATATTTCTCTGAGAAGAGAAGAAGAGCTACAGCTGATCTCCAGGATGTCCTCTGAAAAAAGACGTCTTGCGGTGACCACTCTATCTCTGAATTGGATCATCTGAAATTAAAAAACCAAACAGATTTCAATAAAGTAATGTTAAATCTAGTGATTAATTACAAAGGAATAAGCAAGAAAAAATTGTTTGTCAAAATGGCGCCTTCTCAAAGAAAAAAGTCGATTTTTCAGCGAAATTTCAATTTTAAATTGTTTATAAAAAAAAGGATTTATCGGAAAAATAAAACCTTAGTTTAATCACTGAAAAATATATTCAAGAAGCTTGTGCTAAAATTTTAGACAAATCGGTTCAGCCGTTTTCGAGTTATAGTGGTCACCGACTTTGAAAACACCATTCTGAGAAAAACGTGCTTCCAAGCGCTCCGAAACGTCTTTACAAATGTGCGTGTAACTTCGAAAATATTTGCCGGTTCGATTTGAAATTTTTTGTGTATATTCTTAAATATATGTAGATACAGAAAATAAAATAAAAAAAAATCGATTTTTTGAAAATCATAACTGTATATAACCCCTTAAAAAAGTATTTTCGACGCCTGCAATTTTGAAGACTTCAAGAAAAAATGTTCGTCGGTCAGGCTTCGAATCTCCGTTGAATATACTCAAATCTCTCAACTTTTAAACACTCTGTCCGCACTAGCAGTACAATTACTAATATGAATAATAATATTTATTATATATTTGCTCTGAATAACTGTTTCTTTAACAGTAATATTTGAAAATTGTCTCTAATAAATTTCAAATATTCACATTAGACTAGATTATATGCTTAGAGAGGCCAAGAGATGCCATTTAAGCAAAAATTCTGCAGGCGCTAGCACACACACACACACACTCACACTCAAATACAATAAAAAAAACTATTTTTCTACGCATAATTGTCAAAAATCTAATATAGCGAGCATAATTCTCAAATTATGATTTTATCACCATTTCCCGCGAGTCAAACAAATTTGTTCCACTTGAGAAGAAAATCTCAAAGGAAAAATCCAAAAAATTGTGCCACAGTGGCAAACAGTTCAAGCGAGCAATGATGATGATTTGCATGCCACTTTAGGCAACGATTACGCGCTTACTGGAAGACATTCGATATAAATGTGCGTGTGTGTGTGTATGTGTGCATGCGAAAATGTAGACAGGTAAAGGTTATGCTCGTATGCAAAGCTACAAATAAATATATTTATTGTATTAATGAATAATACCGCATATTTGTATGTACATATATTTATCTATATGTATACGTATGTATGTATGTATGTGATGCGTATGCACTTATGTTATGCTTATGGCCTTTAACCGCGAGACACATGGATTTTATTCGAGAGCAAAACGAATCGGAAGCCAAGCCAAAAGACAGCAAAGGCAAAAGAAAGAATTGATGCTCTGCTGAAATTTTGAATTCGTTAAACCCAACCCAACGCACGCAAAACAATATATTTTAAAAGTGAAGAACAAATCTCTTACAGTCAATAAAATTTCTTTCAAATCAGTGTTATCCTTTCATTTGATTGCGTAGGAAATCTTGAACAAAATGTCAAAATGGAGGTGGGCAATATTTACTAATACTAATAACACTGGTCAACAAACTTTTAAAAAAATTTTGTCACATATAAACTTATATCAAACAATAATGGGATAGGTAAGGTAACAATGACCGGCTGATGTGTTTGACATGGATCTATTGGTCCTTTGTAGTTCCGGATGGAATTTCGCTTTATTGCAATTGAAAGTAATAATCGTTATAGGGCGTCAACTCCTTTCGCGAACTTCAAGAGAGCTTTAATATCTACCTTGAAACTTTCGCCAGTGCTTTGAAGTGCGAAGCTGTGAGATATTTAAGACGTGTGCTGAGCCAAGGCCGGACAGAAACAGAGAAGGTGTTCTAACATCTCAAACATGCCCGACTTCATGCTCTTCTTACATATGTTACCAATACCAATTCTAAGGTTGTAGCCCGTCATTATGGCAACAAGTGTCCTGCAGTGCTTACGCTTACGTTTAAGTAAGAAATGAATGTATACTTGGCAGTTATTGCCCATGATGTTGGTGGTTTGCATGTCTTTTTGCAGCTCTTTCGGAAATTTCATTATAGACAGGTTTTTTTTAACTAACTTTGAAACTCAGTATATACTAGGTGATTGCAAAAAACTTCGGTCAGTTGGTGACTTTTAATTTGTTTTTGTTAAAATTCAAAAATACGAAATCCTTTGCGATTACTTTGTTAGACTTCCTTTCAAATTTAGCTAAAGCTAGGCCAGACGAAATTTCACCACCAAAGCAAACAGAAATTCGCCATTTGATTCTCTTCGGGTTTCGGCGTAATTTACAGCCAATACAAATATTCAGTAAATGCCAAATTGCATATGGAACGATTGCATCGTCTTTAAAGACTATTTCTAAGTGGTTCCGAAGATTCCAGACCGCACATTTTTCCGTAGAGGACGAGACACGAGATGGTCGATCGAAATCTTCTACTGATGACGTCACTGTCACGTCTGGTGAAGTCCTAAATCGACGAAGGCTCACGATTGATAATGAATTGGGCTTGAATGCCATGTGTGTATCGCGAATATTAAGTAATCAACTGGGATACATGAAGAAATCTGATTTTAATCGGATTTTAATTGAGAATCGAGGACATTTTGCTCAACTTTTCCTAAACAAATTCGAAAATGGTCAGTCCAGCAACTTTAGTAGAGTCGTTACTGGTGATGAATGTTGGTTCTGTAAGTACGATCCAGAAAACAAAAAGCAGTTAATGGTGTGGAGCCCAACAGGAGCATGCCCACCCGTAAAATCTAACCAACAAAACTTAACAGCAAAAGTAATTAAGTCAGTTTACTTCACTTAAAAAGCAAGATTTTGAAGACTGTTTTCGGAAGTGGATCTATAGGCTTAAGAAATGCACTGAAATCAATGGCGATTATGTAGAGAAGATAAAAAAGGACAAAGATTACGAAAAAATAGAAAACAATTTTTTTTTTGTGTCAGCTTACGGAACTTTTGTTAATCCCGTCGTATATGCAGCCGTACTGCTCCCTTGCTTCTAAGGGCATTTTCCGACGCTATACGATGTGAGTTTATTGCCTTAATTGGTCGCTTAACTATCGGCATAGGTATTGATAGTTTTCTGCGTTGATAGATATCTCAGCAGCTTTTCTCCCAGTGCCTCCTCCGCCTGGAATATACTGCAGTACTCTGGAAGCTTGCGGGGTTACCTCTAGTTTAGCTCAGTGCAATTGACTTTGGCGGCCACTGCATCAGGCTTTTTTAATCCATCCATTTAGAAGTTATACGTTCCATTAGCGGGTTGCATGTTTTTGTAACTTCCGCCCTCTTTAAATGTATCTTACAACAATAGTATATCAGCTGAAAATGGTTTTATTGTAGCATCACAATTTTTATTTTCAGAAAAAATACGGAACTCTTATTTTTCTTCATTGACGTGGGCACTGCTTACACGAAGACGCTGTTGGTTAGTGGATTCCACAGCCTTCTTTTCATCCAGGCTTGAACTATTCATGAAGACAGCTATGTCTCTCTGATCCATACCATTTGTATTTTCCAAATAATTTTTGCCCAGGGTTCTTATGAAGGAGAGGTTGTCAAAACAGTACGTAGAGGTAACGTAGACGAACTCCGCCGGAAATTGAGCGAAAGATAAAATCTGAACGTAGCCCTTTTAGGGATACCTCCAAGGCTGAGGCACGTTTAGTCTTGCTGCTCGCCTGAAATTTGCCATACAGGTCCAGAGGAAGATTCAGTAGAATAAGAATAGGCAAACTATCGCTGTATAAATCCAGTAAACACTACGGTTTTGGGCCCCATCTCTTACTAGTGACCATTATCATTCCATGGATAGAGTGCAGTAATTGCTTTTCACTACTTTTATGATCCCAAAAACAAAATTTAAATATCCGTCGTATATAAGTTAAAGTGGTTCGACCTGATTGGCTCCGGCAAATGATTGGACGGATATGACTTAGTCGACTTTGGTCGTCATCCTGATCCGATCGGTATAAATTTTAATAAAACCCACAAAAGAACTTTCAGCGTTTCTCTTGTGTGCCAATCTAAGTAATTTTATATAGTTATGTATATAAATATATTCAAGAAAAACAATCCCGAAAAAATCCGCAAAATTCACAGCCAAATCATATAAATCAGCAGCATTTTTTTATATGCAAAAATATATATATTTTTATTTAATATTTATTAATAAAATTAAACGTTGTAAACTCTTACGGAAAAAATAAAAAAATTAAGCAAAAAAAAATTTATAAATAAAAAAATACAAGATTTCCACAAAAATTGCGAATATAAAATTACATCGATTTACTGATACAAATCTGGCGCGCGCAATAATAATTCATTTTATGATGCGTTTTTGAATTGAAAATTGCCTATAAACGAGTCCGCAAGGCCATTTGCAACAAGTGCAACAGCGAGGAGTTGCATGCAACCGTACATAGTATGCACATACATACATATTTTATGTTAAACGCTGCACAGGAGCATAAATTTAAAAGGCAGTCAGATCAAAAACCAAAAAAAAACAAAAAGAATAACAACAAAAAAGTATCTGTGACCACAGACCGCCACAATACGGATTAACGCGCCAGATTATCGTCGGAAGCAGCAACAACAGAGAGTGGCGAACACGCACGAGATAAAAAAGCAAAGCATCAAGCAAAACGTAATATGAAACGGAGTATTTGAGCATAACAAGATATGCGATTGCATGAAAAATCAAAAAATAAAAAAAAAAATAAAATAAATAAATAAATAAAATAAAATAAAAATGAAGAACAAGTAGCCGACAGTGGACCTTTGCGCATGTGCAGTGCATTCATGTAGTAGTTGTACATATGTATGTACATACGTGTATGTGGCAAGTATGCGCATTGCAATGCTCGATCACATATCAAGCACTTGCTGAACTGTAAACATTTTTGCGGCACTTATTGTTAATAAAATGTTGCTTTAGGTGCGGCGCATGTTGCAGAGAAAAAAATTGAAAAAAAATACTTAATGTTGCACAGTGGGTTGGCTCATGGAAAAAATAGAATATACAGGGTTATCCATTTTGTGGTTTCGAAAATTAATATAAATCAAATTGTTTAGATTTTTTTATGAAATTTGATCCGTTTGAGGTAATTTTTGACCAATTTAAAAAAAAAAAAAATGGAAAAAAAGAATTAAAAAATTTAATAAAAAAAAATTTAACATTGTATAAAAAAATGTTCTTTAGTTGTGAAATATTTGACATAAAATTAATTTATTAATATTTTTTCATAACTTTTTTTGTAGAGACTTCAGTAATTAATTAAAACAAAAAATTACGAAAATTTTCAATGTCCAAAAAGTGTTTCAGAGTAAAGTACTTGTATTAATTTTTGGCATTAATGTTTATTATGGAATCGACAATAAATATTTCGAGGAAAAAAAATATATTTAAGATTTACAAAATTATTTAAAATAAAAAAATATTAAACACTAATTTTTATTTAGTTTATATTGGCCAGAGTTAACTGGCGAATATAAATGAAAAACCTAAGTGAAAATTTTTTGTAAAAATGGTATAAAAAATATTTAGAATCATTTTTTTCCAAGTTATACAATTTACATAAAAAACTACTTTAATTAAATATGTTTTTTTATATTTTTTGTTTGGAAATAATTTCCAAGGATTATGAATATATATTCTAAAAGTACTCTTTCCTTAAAGTCATTGGTTTTGTATTTTTTTTCCATTAAAAATAATGTTTATTGATTAATAAGTTAAAGGAAAATGTATTATATAATATTTTTACCATAAGAATATTTATTTTAAAATTTAGAAAGGACATTTTTAAATTTATATGCACTAAAATATTTTAAGATTAAAATTTTTTTGGAATTTAAAACATCTTTTATTTCCTGTGGTAATAATAAATAAACATGAATAAAATTAGTACAAATTATTTAAATATAAAATAAATAATTAATTGAAATTAAAAATAATTTTAATTTAAACCAATCATTTTAGCATTAAATTTAGTAAAAAAAACAGGTACACGAATTTCTTTTTAGTAATTATATTTATTTTATTTTGAAGTAATCCACTAAGGAACCAAACATCGATGAGTTAAATAACATATAGTTACCCTCCCACATTTTTTTAACGCATGCAACATAATATGCCATTATCAAAAATTGAAAAAAATCAGATAATCCCTACTGCTGCGCTTGCTTCATAATCGTAAAATTTTATGATTTTGTTTATCTGCTATTTAAAAAAAATATTTATGTAAGTACTCGTACGATTAATCCACAATTTGTGAGGACATCACAATATCCTTCTGACCACCGTCAATGCTGTTGCTGCGACTTTTATGCGTTGTCTGCGTGCTAGTCATTCATTCTTTCATTAAATATTTTGTTTTTAAATGCGTTTTTTTAACATTTTTTTTTTAAATATAGTTGCGTTAATGCACATACAATTTATGTTGGTTTTTGTTTCGTGCTGTAATTTACGCGCAATAATTATTTTTAATTTTTTACAAGCCCACAGCATCGAACCTGTCGACTGATACTTTATTGTGCCATAATTACTAAAATATGACAGATTGATTGCAGGCTTTGATGGGGCTAGATTTTTGTGGCAAATACGTACATATGTATGTAAAGGGCATACATACATACATACTTGTACGAATGGAAGGTTATAACGACAAATGGGTTAAATATAATTTGATTTCAAATTTTTCTATAGAAACAGAAGGAATTTTTTGAATAAAATTATTTCAATTACATTGATAAAGTTTTGCAACAAAAAAAAAATTAACATAACTTTTAAATATAGCTCGTTTTCTGTGGCACAGGCTTTTCATGTACATATATGCAAATTTATTTTGACCAAAAAAAAAAAATTAAAAATATTAATAATAATAATAATAATAATAATAAAAATATTAATACTAATTATCTCGTTTTCTGTGGGACATCCCTCTGTACACATATTCATATATTTTGACCAAAAACTAAGTAGTTTTGCAACAACAAAAAATAAGCAAAATTAAAATAATCTTCTTTTCTGCGTGACATACCTCTGTACACATATTAATTAATTTTAACCAAAACCTAAGGAGTTTTACAACAACAAAAACTAAGCAAAATTAAAACAATCTTCTTTTCTGCGGGACATACCTCTGTACACATATTAATTAATTTTAACCAAAAACTAAGGAGTTTTGTAACAACAAAAAATAAGCAAAATTAAAATAATATCCTTTTCTGTGGGACATACCTCCTAAAAACTAAAGAATTTCGCAACAACAAAAATTAGCAAAATTAAAATAATCTCCTTTTCCATGGGACAGAGCCCCTGTGTGCGTATGTAAAAATTAATTTTCACTAAAATAAAAGATTTTTCAAGTACAAAAAATTTTGCAAAAAAAACTGAAATTTATGGCAAATGTATCGCTTTCTGTGGGACAGACCTTCTGTGTGCATACAAATTTATTTTGACTAAAATTAAACAGTTTTGCTAAAATTAAAGATTTTCCAAAAAAAATTATATCTAAAATATTAAAAATTTATTTTTACTAAGATCTCAGAGTTTTGCAAAAAGAAAATTAATAAAACCTAATTAATTAATTAACTCGTTTTATGTAGGACATACCTATTATACCTATTTTGTGTGTGTATAAAAATTTATCGTAAAAAATGGCATGTAATATGAAAAAATTTCTTTGGGTTTTCGTTTAAATGGAACTCTTTCAGACCATACAGGTACATATATTTTTTTTTTTTTGAAAATTTCGTTTTTTTTGTAATTAGTTGACGCAAAAGCTAAAAAATGAATTTCAAATAAATTAAGAGATTTTTGAAGCCGCTAGATGTGGCAGGTGTTGCAAATAAATTAGTAAAAAAAAAACAATATTTACAAATAAATAAAATTCTGATTAAGCGTTTCAACGCATATTTTGATTGCAAATAATTTTATATATAAAACTTGTCGCTTGCTTTTCTCACCGTAAATACCGATCATTAATTTCCCATTTCTCCAATCATTAATAAATTTCATTTGAATAAAGCACACAAATTAATACTTGCAAAAAAAATAGAGTAAATATGCCACAATGTTCATGATGATACTTGAAATTGCTTTTAATGTGTCACAATACCAACAACTCCACGCTATATGTATGTATGAGTACATAGTATGTATATACCTATTATAGTATACATGTCAGTAGTGTTGCAAACTGCAGTAGCTAACTCCAGCCAATAAACAGGCACATCTACTGGTGGTCATAAATTCTTTGCATGAGCACTCACTGGTGGCCCACTGGTGGCCACTGGATTGCTTGTCTACTCCAAATTTGCTTTGTCGTCACTTAGATACAGCGTGGCGTGGCGTGTATGAGCGCTCAGCAGCATGAAGAAAAATCGTATGCACCTGCGCATGCGTTAGCTGACCTTTGCAACGAAAATTTTTTTTTTTTTTTTTTTGAATATTTTTACTAATATATTTAGATCTTCACAATGTAAAAAAAATCTATGTCGAGCTGAAAGTGGAGCACATAAATTTGCCTACCGATATGCAGAGACAGCAGACTACTCAACTGTTAATTTTATTGATTTTACGGTAATTTAATTTAATAAAAAAATGCACTCTACTCTTTGTTGGTGGCAATTTTCTCTAGCTTCGCAACAATGTGCGCAAATGCCATACCATTTTTCTTAAAACTTTCAAATGATACACTTGAACTTCTCCGCTTGGTCACCTTTGCGTTGACATTTTTCTCACCACCATCACCATCAGCAACAACAACAACAGCAACAACATTAATTTAATTCATTTTTAAATTTCTTTCACCACACAACAGAGATTAATGAGTCTAAAGCGTAATTTTCTTCAATAAAAATTAATGAATTTTAATGCGAGCGAATGAGTGAGTAAAAGAGTAAATGTGAGTGTGTGTGAGGTAAGTGTGAGTAAGGTAAGTGTGTGTGAGGTAAGTGTGTATGAGGTAAGTGAGTGTGAGTAAGTGTCAGATGAGCCATCACCGCATGACTAGATTTTTAATGGCTTTTTGATTAATTGCGCTCTAATTGATTTAAATTTACATTACTTGCGGTAAATATTTTTTATATTTTTTATATACGAGTATGTATGTGTATGCGCCATGAAGTGAGGATGGTGAGAACATTTTGAGGTGTCATTAAAATCTTTTACAATTAAGTGTTTTAACTTAAAAAGGAAAAAGAAATAATAATAAAATAATAATAATAAGAGTAATGATGTGAAGATGAGTAAAGTTTAGTTTATTCATAATAGTCGTAACTAGTCAGCTGAGGTACATATGTACATATAAATAAAGGAATATGATAATGGGAGCCTTGGAATATTCAATTAATAAAAATTGTAACTACTTGGACGATATTTCTGCCGTATTGCTGCTGGCGGAATCTACAGTCAATCAAGGTTTGATAGGTCTTGGCTATCAGAAATACATTCGGAAGTACTGAGTTGTGGAATATTTTTGATTTTTCTCCAATGAGCTTTTTTAAATGTTTTGTTATTGGTTTAGTCAAAGTGTTTGCATTCATTAGAAAGTGCTTTTACTGCTCTATAAAACTGTATTATTGTTTCTTTTTATTTAATTTTTATTTATTTTTTGTTCAGGCTTTCAAATGTAAAAACTGAAATCGCCCATGACTTATGCAACGTATATGGAGCCTTCTCCACACATAGTTGTGTACAAAAATGATTTACGAAGTTCAAAAACAACGACTTTGAACTCAAAGACACACCTTGAAGCAGACGATCTGTAGAATTCGTTAAGAAGCATCTCATGGTGCTATCGAAGTAGTAAATTTGCGAAAAAATGGTCTGCGATCATCCGACGATCTTCAATCTTCTTCATTCAATTGGAAAAAATTCGGCGCTTGGAGGTCTTGCGGGCCTAATAAAATCAGCAAAAAAATTCGTTTTCAAATCTCTGTTAAACACTTCGCACCATCGAACAGCACACGGTCATAAACAGCGCTAATCGTTAAGAGTCAAGCAAGATCTTCGCCCGGCGAATGCTATGATCTGCACTTGGTGATAACTTCATACAATGGGAAATGCTTGAAAGGGGTCAACGATTCACAAAAAGTTCTATATTGCTCTCCTACTACGCCACGTAAAGGAAGCTATGCCACTGAAAAGATCTAATCGACAACGCTAGGCCATTTTGCTCCACGACATCGTCAAAACCGAACTCACAGAGATCGGATGGGAGGGTCTTCAGCATATCCGTACTCTCCGGAACTTTTGTCAAGCGATTAACACTCAAATGAGGGGTGTTATCTTGGACGACGAAGAAGATCTCAAAAATTGGCTCTACAACTTTTGATTTTATGCGGAACGGCAACAACAAATTGATCGATAGGTGGGAGGTGGTCGTAAATTACTGTGGGAACGAACGAGCGATCTTATTCGCCAACCAATATTCACCCATAAAGTCGATGAGCATATAGAATAAACCTTTTAGATTTTCAACTGGCCAGAACATCAGTCTATCAACATTAATTTTTTTGTTTGAAAGTAATAAAGGGAGGGCCATCATCATCCCTGTTTGTCGAGAGAAAATAATTTTCTCTTCCGACAATAGTTGTCAACTCAAATTTCGCTCAACCCAGGTGGAATGGAAGTTCACAAGCACTCAGCTCTGACACTCAGAGGTAGTTGCATATCTTTTACAACAGATTGGTTGAACATCAGGATTGTAGAGTGTATGAGAATTTAGGTCTCTAAGCCAGAGAGAGCCATGCAACAAGTAGAACCAGCTTTTGGTAGTGGATGCAGTCGATCGTGATTCAACCACACGGTTGAACTATTTATTGAAAATTATTGTAATAAAGAACTATTTTAATTTTTCTAATGGCGGCCGTCACTCGGCGGGGAATGTCCAGCCCTCAGAGTATATTTCTTACATGTAAATCATAGTTTCTCTTTAAAAACCATCAGACATTCGTAGACGGCTCTAAGTCCCTCCATTTTGTTGGAAAAACATCAAGACGTATACCACAAATGGGAGGAGGAGCTCGGACGAAAATCGCTACAGTGATTACAAAGCGCAATTAATTAATTAACTGTGTTTGATGCCTGTCGGTACGCCGCCTTGGAGATATTTGCCATTCTGTTCAGAACCCTCTAAATATTCGCATACAACAGCACATCTTCTTCATCCTGTTTTCAAACACTTTCTGAATTGCTGATGATGTGACTATTATACAAGTAAACAAGTAAAAACAACTCTATCATTTATGGCCTATGTCTTAATGATCGGTTGCGTTTAGTAAAATCAATTTCCATCGTGGTGATTTTCAAAGGTGCATTCAGGGAAGGTTACTCCATTTCACTCAATCCTACCTTTCTGCCACTCACTACTTCTATTCTATTTGTACCCCACTTGCCATCTCGCAATTTTCTACTTAAGTACATATGAATATCTGTATGTACGAGTATACAGAAGCATAATTGAATCACAAACAATTTCACGCTTATCAAAGAAGTCATAATATTTAGCTTGTAATGATGCTGCTGGACAAGCCTTCGAAATGGTGAATAAATTATGCTATGGTCAATTTCTTGTTTCTACGCTAAGTATGCATTAACCGTGTATTCGTACTTTGTTGCATGCCACAGGAGTAGGTCTAATAAATTGTGCAACTTCATGGGCCGAACCGAGTACTCGCTGATGGTTTAATTATTATTAATAACACTGGTCAACACGATTTTTTTTTGTATGGATTTTTAACAATTATTTTCTATGTCAGCGTGGCTTCATTGAAATATGTAGTTTATAGTTATTTACCGACCATCTTCTTTTTTTTGACTACCTGATCGTTCCAACGGAGTGACCACTGGCGGGTTCTTCGAAAACCCTCAAAGCTGAAGTGCACCGCATATATAATTCAAAACCTTTCCCTCCAAACTCCCAACGCCAGCCGAACAGATGTTGTCATCGTCCATATCTCTGCACCATATGGCTGGACGAAAAGGATGAGCGAATTGAAGAGGTTGGGACTTGTTCGTCGAGAAAAGTTTTTACTTTTCAAATGTCTATTCAGTCCTAAGTGGCAACAGTTGGTAAGAATGATTCTACGTTGGACTTCAAGACTGACAATGTTGCTGGTGTTAATGCTAGTCCCCAGATAGACGAAATAATCAGCAACCCTGAAGTTAAGACTGCAGCTCCGTTGTTCTTTTCGAACCTCTTCATAGTCTGGTAATGGAACGTCTCTTCCATCATCATAGATTGGAATTTCGGGTTCGCCATCTCCGAGATTCGCATGTTCAGTGTCATTTAGCAGGTTGGAGAAGTATTCGCTTCATAAATTTGGTATACTTTTGGAATCAGTCACTAGATCAGATCTTCGTGTTCTATAAGTGTCTGCTCCGGTGTTGATACCTTCTGTAAGCCGTCGTATCATTTCAAAGAATTTTCGAGCATTACCCTTGCCGGCCAGCTTCTCAAGCATCTCGGCATCTTTCTTCTTTTATCTCCGCATGTGTTTGACTTCCCTCTTCAATTCACGATTTCTATCACTCACCGATCTTAACGTTGCAACGTATTTTTGGAACCTTTTCGAAACCAGTTGGTTTCGTTTGCTGCTGTACGTAGAGTGATTTAAATTCCGTCCCACAGTTCCCTTATATCGAGTTGCCGATCAGTGCTCTCAGAGAGCAGGAGTGTAAGTCGAGTAGAAAACCGTTCGGCTGTCTGTTTTGTAATTGCATCTTTCCGACGTCGAACTTTCCTTGTGTTTGGTGACGGACATTCTTCGATACACAGTGGTGCATGCGTATCTTCGCTGCAACAAGATAGTGGTCCGAGTTGATGTAGGATCCTCGGAGCGTATGCACGTCAAGAACATTGGAGGCATGTCTTCCACCTATCACATGCTCGATCTGGTTTTGTGTTTTTCGATCAGGTGACAGCCAAGTAACTTGATGAATTTTCTTATACTGGAACCTAGTACTACAGATAACTATACTCGTATATCGTGCGCCGGCAAAGTCTATGAGCCTCAACCCATTAGGGGATGTTTCGTTGTGAAGGCTAAATTTTCCGACAGTCATTCCCTGGCATTAAGGCCGCCAAGCACGGTTTCCGGGCCGTGGCGGGAGCAGCGCTCATGGTTACGCTACCGGCACTTATAAAAGACATATTTGTCCAAATAATCCTTCTCTTCCGTCGGGGCGTGACTTTAAGGGAGCGATGTGTTGAAAAATTTTGTTTTAATGCGGACTGTGTCGAGACATCCATTCGCCGAGGTGAATGCCAGTACTCGGCGACGGAGGCTCTCTACCAGTACGAATCCGATACCAAGTTTGCGCCCCTTTATGTGACCACAAGGACTTACACCTTGCCGCCCTTGTCCCGCCTAGAGCATTTTTTGGATGGCAATAATGTCAGCCACCAACCAACCTGGGCAGCGGCACCCAATTAAAAGAGCAAACATTTCAAGTACAAGCCTTCAATTCGAAATCCCTAATTCGTTTGCAGTGGTCCGAGGCCGAGGTCCGAGGTTTAATATTTCATTGGAGCTAGCTTTTACGTGGCGCTACCTAAACCTCATTAGGCGAAAAAGTTTAAGTTTTTAAGCATTTATTTAGCGAACCGCTTGCTTCAAGACCAACGACCGCTTGCAGACGTACCTCAGCTGAATAGACGAATGTGTCGGAGTGGCGCCGTAGAAGCTTCCTCTCTTTTAGCCGTGAACGGAGTCCTGACACGGGTTGGTTACCGCGTCTTCCACATGGGTTGTCTTCAAAATGCGCTGCGTGGAGTCCAGAATAGCAATTGAGCTTAGCCCCTCGATTCTAGCTGCATACGCAGAAGCTTGACTACACTCTTTTATACCCCAATTATGAAATAGTTTCATTTACCAGTTGACCAGTGTTATTATGTGTAGTGTGTACTCATAAATTGACACAAGTATGTATTCCATATGTTCCTATATGTACCTATATTTGTTTAACCAAATCTCATTCGACGAAACAAGTTATTGACTTGTTAAGATTTCTTTAGATATATATTTATAGGTATGTACCTGCTTCTTAAGCTGCAAATATACTTAGCAAAATGCCAAAGTGTTGAGCTATAAATATGTCTGAATATTTCCAATTTGATGACATTTGATTCGAAGAAGTTGACTGACGGATAAAGAGATCAGAGAAGAAGATCATCTTCTATGAAAGATTTATACACTTTCTTAAAAGCCAACTTAAATAAATAACCAATAATTGAGGTGATTTTAAATGTTTAAATAATTTTACAAAATTATAGTATCGGATATAAAACGCTTAACAGCTGATGACAGAGCAGATAGGCGAGACTTTTATGACCACGTTGACAGAGAAGAACTGCTGGCAGATACGAGTATCTCAGACAGTAGCAGCTAAGCATTGCATAAGATGTCGGAAATAACAAGAAGCTCGCCATAATTGATTGTCTTCAGATAAATGTGGCTTAAAACATTCCATATTTTATGAAAATTTCTAAATTAATCTCTTCTTGATTGACGTATGCAGCGCCTACGTGCGGGTAGCCGAGTCAAAAACAGTCCGCCATTTATTTTTTCACTTCGAACTTCGCCGTTCGCCTGATCCATAAACCAGATCCTTGTTCAACTGACCAAAGGGAGGGTATTCCTTTTCCCCTGCTTCGCCTAGTAGTTACTTTCAAAGCTATAGATGTGCCTGTTTCGTATTACTGTATCCAAAAGTAGAGTAAAGAAGTCATAGATACGTTAATGAGTCAACCTGTCTGAAACCTAGTTGGGTATCGAGTGTCTCGGAGAGATCCTTCTCAATTTTGATGCGTTTCTGGCATTGTCCAGCGGCAGTTTACACAGCTGCACCTTCTTACTGGGCTCTCGAAGGCAGCTTAAAGTTAATGAAAAGGTGGAGTGAATCTATTCTTTTCTTACGGGTGCCTTCCGAGATTTTACGCTTGGTGAATATGCTATCAATGCTTGATTGGCTTTAGTCTTTCACACAATATGCGATATTGAGGAGACTGACGCCACGGTAATTGTCACAGACCGTTAATCCTTCGTATTACCAATTAGGTAGAGTACACTTAGGTTCCAATCGTCGGACATGCTTTTATCCGTCAATATTCTATAAAGAAGCTTAGGCATGCACCATGTCACTTCTTTGCCAACATTTTCGAATAGTTCTCCCGGTAAGCCATAGGTTTCAACTGCTTTGTTGTTCCTTAAGTGAACAATCGCTATTCCAACCAGCACGTAATCCCTTAATGGGACGACTTTTCCATCATCATCGATTGAAGTTTCGGGTTCAGCATATCCGGATGTTACGCTTTCACTGTCATTCAACAGGTTGGAGAAGTGTTCCCTCCATACACCAAGTAAGCTCTGAACATCGGTCACTAGATTACCTCCTTGGTTCCTAGATGAGTATGCTCTGGTGTAGACACTTATTGTGACTTTACACCTGTTGACTAGCTTCTCAACTGCTGATGAGTGCTCTCAGCAAGCAGGTGTGCAAGTCGAATAGAAAACCGTTAGTCTGTTTGTTGTGATTGCGGTTTTTGGATGTCGAACCTTCCTTGTCTCTGTTGACAAACGTTCTTTGCTACATAGAGGCGGACGTGTATCTTCGCTGCGACCAGTTATTGTTTAGAGGCGATGTTAGGTCCTCGGAATGTTCGCATATTTACAACACTGAAGATATGTCTGCCATCTTTACAACAAAATCGATTTGGTTGTGTGATTTGTGATCCGACGTCAGCCATATACATAGCTTGATGAATTCTCTTATTCAGAAATCTGGTACTTCAGAGCTAGTACTGCAGATAACCGTGTTCGAGCCACGGCGAAGGCGAACAGCTTCAACTTGTTTGGTGCTGTTTTATCATGGATGCAAAATTTCCCCGGTATTTGTGCCTTCTTTAGCCATTCTAGCGTTAAAGGCGACAAGCACATGCGGAATATGCGTGGCTAGATGTTCATTCAACGGAGTGAGAGACAGTGCTTATAAATTCTAGACCAACTCTGCTTTCCTTTATATGGTCGCTGTGGTAAATTCCACAAGGGCCCACCTTTATCCGTCTTTGTCTCGTCCAACGCACTTTTTAAATGGCGGAGACATCAACCAGCTGTGCAGCGACACCTTTCCAATTAAGGGACATTACAGGGGCATGCCATCAAATCATGGTTCTTAAAACGTTTGCAGATGCCGTCTAAAAAGAGGGGGTTCTTCTCTGGAGAATGGCAGTCAAAAACTTTGCTCACTTCTGTGAAAGTCTATTTATGACCTAAGTCCTTCCATTTGTTGAAAAAATATGAAGTCTTACGCCACGGTGATCAGTATGCCAAGGCTGCCTCCAATCCATTTACATATATTACTTGCACATATATGGTATATTTACATTTAATTTCTAAATATTTACTAATCTTCTAATAGTCTTTTATACTAAGATTCATTTTGTACTTGTTTAATGAATATACATACATACATATTTGAGAATTAAAACATGTTTTCGTCTTTTATTGTTCACTTTCTCGTCTTTCATTGTCTGCCCCATTGAGACCCGGGTGCAACGAAGGTGAATCTGATGAAATTATGGCTTGAAATTAGTTTCTGCCAGCACTTCCGCGCTGTTGTCTCAGTTGTCTCAGTGATCGTTGTATGACATGGGTTATTTCTCGAAGAATTTTCGATGAATCGTGTATGTGTATGTGTAAGAAATGCTTGTATGGATGTATTTTAGTGTGTAGTTGTGTGCTGACTCTTACTCTTACGCTTGGCGAAAAACATTTCTTATAAACATTTTTACATTTACTCTTTATATACATATTATTAGCAGTTAGCAGGCACATTCATATATGGTATATGTGTGTGTGTGTGATTATAGAATGATCTGCCGGCAACTGTGGTCCAGCCGGTACCTCATTCGTTGGGAGTGACTCGTGACTTATGTACATATGTTTAAATACACCAAACGCAGAGTTGTTGTTGCTGTTGCCGCCGCTTAGTGGTTAAAAGCAAAAACGCTCACTTAAAAAGTTATTACAGAAAAATAATAAATTTCATTATTAACAGTTCAACAAGGTCATGGGATTCACAGCAGCAGCAGCAGCATCGGCGGCAGTCACACCGCAACGGACGGAGATTAACAGAAAAGGGAGTTGCCCATACAAATACTTACGAGCAAACACACATACACACACAACTTGTAAGCGTTTCTTTCAATGCTGAGTTTTGTTTGGAAAATTGAATTTTTATTATTTTTAATGCACTCATACACATATGCAAGTGTGTGTGTGTGTGTGCGTGTATGTAAGCCCGCCAAAGTTACGAATCGGGACGACTTTTTGTTCCAGCCAATAAAAATGTGCAACCTGTAAGAGTAAACCTCTTCGGCAGCATGTTGCGATGTCAGCCTTTGTAGGTTTGCGCCTTTTGTGTGACATTTTATCACAATTCTTGTTGTTGCCAGAAGAAGAAATCTCCTATTTATTTCAGTTATTCTATCTTTATTATTTAAACAATATATATTCAGTGCAGAATAATAGACTAGACTTATTTTCTTCTCGCATACTAGAGAGAGAGCACGCGCCTTAGACTCACAGTTGCTTTTTCACATTTCAGTATTTGCCGGCTTAAAAAAATAATGCCGAGATAAACCAAGGGAAAACTGTTTGTCAGTCAGAACTTGAAAGCTTTTGTGAGCTTTAAAGCTGAACCATAAAGTTTTTTTTTTTAAATCAGTATTTTTTTCTTCATATTGATTATTCAATTTAATTTCAAATCCCTTATAGAAAATAATAGCAATGGCATAAATATAGAAGAATAAATCTCCTGGATACAACAGCATAAGTAGTGAGCAATCAAACACATGCTAAATCACGAAAGCTCACGGAGCTCCCTAGGCCAGGTAAAGCTCCAAATTTGGTATATTTCCCCAGACCTACGAGGGGACCAACAAGAGTTTGGTTTAGTTGATAAAAAAAAAATCATTTACTATTTATTCGTAATCTTTGTCCCTTTTTATCTTCTCTACATAATCGCCATTGATTTCAATGCATTTCTTAAGCTTACAAATCCACTTCTGAAAACAGTCTTCAAAATCTTGCTTTTTAAGCTTATCAAGTTCAGCATTAATGATATCCTGGTTGCAACTAAAGACCTTTCTTTTCAAATTTTGATAAAGTTTCGCTGGTTGGAGGGATGAACTATTATAAGAAACCTCAAGTTCCATTCAAGGAAGTGAAGAAGAAGCAAGAAGCAGTACTACTCCATCAGGCGAATAGAATCTAGGAATGAGCTAAGAGCTGGAGAATCGCCAAGACTATGTGTAAAACTTGCAATGCTAAACTCACAAAGTTGGTACGATCTGTTAAAAGACCGGGCTGCAGATACCTGATAGAACTATTAACGGGGCATTGCCTTCTGGCGTTTCAAGAGTTTAAGATAGGTCTGACTGCTGACAACAAGTGTAGGAAATGTAAGGAAAGCGAGCAGTCAGTAGAGCACGTACTCTGTGAATGTCCGGCTTTCCGTAGACATAGGCTAGTTACACTTGACGCAGAAAGACTACAAGATCTGCAACCATTAAAGGCCAAGGAGCTAGAACGACTATTTTAGTTCGCGAAAAGAACAGCAATGTTCTTCACAATAGGAGTGTAGCAGCACATGTAGGGGACATATAGTGTACTTGGCAACACTATGGATGTATTATCGCCTATGTGAGACCCGCTGGGTCAGCCAGCTTAACCTAACCTAACCATCACTTCAATCTAGTCAAGATAGTATTCAAAGCATACAGTCTAAAACCTTAAGATCAATATGTAGACCCCTTGATATAGAAAAAGATCTGCAAATCACAATAATCACAGGTTCAACACCGTAACAAACTATCTGAAAAGAAAGATTCAATAAAAAACTTTGAAAAAAATATAATTTTCATCCATGGCGATTGGGCCTGAATATTTTTATTTATCATTTTAATATACCAAATTGTGTAGGGAGCCCTATTTCAGCCCACATGGAAAGTGGGACAGCGAAAGATAGGGAACCAGAATCCCCAAACGAAGACGTTGGAAAACATGCAACAGCTCTCGATATGATGCCGTACCCACATGAACGGATAATGATCTCAGAGCTGTTCGGTGCCAAACCAGCTTGCGGACAAAATGATTCGTTATGGTATGACTAGATTAGGCAAAGGCTAAACGAAATATATGGTATCTTTAAACAAACAGTGAGCGAATTCACTTGGCTACAATACTAGCCTTGAAATCCAAAGGAAAATTATTACGGCCACCAGATGCTTCTTTGCTGCATGGTGCACAAACGTGGACGATGACGACATCCGGTGGGTGCACACTAGTAATTATCGGCCTTCTGCGTATGGATAGCGGTGTGAAATACGAGTGAGTAACACTCCAGCTTTGAGCGACGTAGTACCCCCCCCCCCGCGAAAGCAAAGGATGGAAAAAACTTCCACTTCAAACAGCAGAAAAATGAAGCAATTGGCGAGCTATTATTGAATTGGAAATATTTGGGTTTATGGTAGCTCCGCCAAGAAGGAAGAAAGAGCCTATATAAGACAGTGTAATGGTAGAAAAGAGTGATCCCCCCTCATCATTCCTCATCGTAGAAGTTCATGAAGAACTGTTGATGGCGCTGCGGTTGAAACTGGCTCTCTTTGAATAACATCGACCTTTCCCTATCATAAAATGTTCTATAAATTAGTGAGCATCTTCCAGAATCTAGGTAACATAAAATCCGATCAATGCAGAGTACGTAAGGGAACGAAACTTTGGAGTACTACCCTTGCGTGTGCTCGAGAGGCACACGAGATTGAATGGTAATTTCTAATTCTGAGAAGGTCCCAGCTCCAGTTTTATTTTATTTAGGCGAAGTGCAAAATATGGAGCTCTTATGTAGATCAAATATTCTCATATCTATTTTCTATTACTGTAATAGGGTAAAATAAATGCCCCTCTAAAAATCCATCGCCCTTTGGGAGGCGGCTTATAATCGATTGGATGTCCCTCTATTTGTCCACCACAAATTGGTAGCTCCAGTAAGACGGAGCTTTTACTGTTCATTGAGAAAAGTAATTTCCTTCGGAAGTTGATTTTCTTAAAGATTTTCAGTGAGTATAAATTCAGGTGTAGTACTATGAAATAGCTTATTGACAAATCGAAAAAATGGCACCAAAATTTGATCTCTCTTACGGTAGTCTCCGTTCAGCATTTTTCTAGTGAGGATATAACCATTCGAGTACCAACAGATACCAAACCTACATGCGGCAATCCTCAGTTCAGTTTTCAATCAGTACAGCGGAACACTATTCTTTTACCTCTCACAATAAGAGTCCATCGAAGCCGAAGTGTTTCCTTAAAGATCTTCTTTGTGTCATGAACAACAACAACCATCAGAACCAGTAGTCCGAACACCACTCAACTACTGTCCATTTAGGCAAGGCTTAACCAAAGTTGCTTAATAAAAAAATATGGCAATCCAACTAAACCAGTAATGGCAACTGCCAAAAGTGATAATTTTATGGACAATTAAGCTCCGTTAGGAGTAATAATAATATTTAGTGGAAGAAAATAATAAATTTAATAAGTTATTAACAAGTTCACATTAAACTTACTGATAATTGAATGGATTTTCAAGCCAACTGAATTAAAAGTTATACTCGTGATTACTAGAAGCACATGTGAGCGGGAACAAGGTTTGGCCCACAGAAAACGAGACTTATCCAAAAAATTAAACAACATTTTTTTATTTTTCTTTTTACCAAAATATTTTTATACTCAACTGTGCTATGTA
Source organism: Ceratitis rosa (assembly GCA_037013455.1). Lineage (NCBI taxonomy): Eukaryota > Metazoa > Arthropoda > Insecta > Diptera > Tephritidae > Ceratitis > Ceratitis rosa. Next base: position 1,377,172 of record JAWMAG010000054.1, on the reverse strand, counting down.
CATAGAGTATGTTAGGTTGGATCTGCTGAGTAGAGTAAAGTGGTTGACATAAGTCCAGACTTGTTTGTCGATTTAAAATCGAACACTTAGGGAATTTAGCAAGAAAATTTGATCTTACTTGTTGGAAATTGCTCTCATCTGAATAACTGTTTTTCCTTTTTCAGCGGAGCTCACTTCTATGTGGCGGTTCTTAAGCCCAGCGCAAAGCCTCACTGTGTTCGTAAGTACCTAGGAGAATTCCTAAAGCGAATCACTTGCTTTAAGACCGACACCCGTTCGCTGTCGTACCTTTGATGAACTGACGCTGCACAAATACTAGTGAACCCAGAAATAGGATCTGATGGAGTTGCTCCACTAAAGCTACTTCTCATTTCCACGAAGGGTTGCTAACGTTTTCAGGTTGACGAGGACCCAAGTGTAGGAAGAATAAGAAGAAGAACAACACGTGTAACTAAGCAAGGTTATAGAAATTTAAACAAATATATTTTTCCAAACAATTTTTGTTTTTTGGGTTCTATTCAACATCATTACGTATAGTGTGAACTAATTAACCCTTCGTCTCTAATATAGACGATACTACCTGTACGTCCATAGCGTTACCACAGCTACACTCTTTCCACTCTCTGAGTGCCCAACTCTCTTACTGAGAGCAGAGTGAAAGATGTGGTGTCTCAGTCGGATGAAGGCCGAACGCTGCCAAAGGTAGTGTCCAGCGTTTCGCCATCTTCTGTGCATGTTTTGCAATCAACCGATTCCACTTTACATAGCTTGTGGAGATGATGTCTCAAGGGTAAATGCCCCGTTAAAATATCACATAAAGTTCTTGCTTAATGTAAGTAATAGTTTGGTCTGTATCCACGCTGCTCCATTATAATTTATTGGTGCATCCTACGTTGGTAGAGTTGCTAGACCTTAAATAATACACTGCTTTAAACAGCATTTGAAGGTGCTGAAGGATCTGAGGCGGTGTATAGCGATAGCCTCGCCAGCGGAGCTATCGCGAATCACTTCGTCTGCTCTTTCAATGTCATCTACATCCGAGTGACCTGGACCCAAGCGATATTCACAGTGTTTATTCTTGTGGTAGTATGTTCATTGGCTGTTTTAGAGCATTTGGACTTTGCGTCGACACACTCAATTGCCTTAATTGACGCTTGACTGTCTACTATAAAGCTGATTGATTTTCCTATCAAAGGAGTTATCCATTCCGCATCTTCAGTATTGTTGAATTGTAGTAAATGAGTAGTTACAGAAGAGCCCTGCTCCTGCTTTGTCTACCTTTCATTTAGACCCGTCATATGCATGTGGATATTTTTAATGTTACCGATGGGCTCGCCTTCCGTCCATTCTACCCTATTAGGCTAGGAATGTGGCTGGCATCTACCCAGCAGAAGGTTTTTTATATGATTTTCTGAATGTTGCCATGTACCACACAATTTGGGGACTATGGGGTCCATGTGTAGAACATTCAGGCGGCTAGCTGTTATCGCTGCTTCATAAATCACTTGTAATGTCATATATGAGTTCTAGGGCCACTATTGAGGTAGTCCTCATCTTCTTTAATGTTGTCCACCACACTAGTGCTCCGTATGTTACTATGCGTTTTACATTCCTATTCAAGCTCACGAGTATGCTAAATAAATATTAAACAGTCTCGTTTTCTGTGGTACACTGTTTGTATTTATTTGAATATGATGCCTTTAGAGCTGAATAGCTAAAGCTTAGTGACGTCGTATGTCAATTTTGAGCAGTCTCGTTTTCCGTGGGACATATATTTTATATTTGCCTTCATGCCGTGAACGCTGAAAGCGCTCTATATTACACAATTATATTAAAATATTTCATGTCTAAAATCGAAAATAATTTAGACGATAAAATTGCAACATTTTCTATTGCAACAACAACAAAAAAATAATAATAATAAGAAATCACACACAAATGCAATTGTAGATATATATAGGTATAAATAGTTGAAAAAAAGTGGTTTTCATAATTTACGCCAATTATTGGTAAATGGCAAACAAGTCATTTAATTTGATTAGAAAAGTACTGTTTTTCAACAGTTCAAGCCTTTCTGGCAGGTTTTTGGGTAGTCAAGCGACCAACCAACCGCCCAAACCACCAAGTAAAACTAACGATATTTATTTGAAAATTTATTTGCTTTATTTCTTGTTTTCATGTCTTCCGTTGCGGCTGCGGCTGCGGCTGCTGCTACAACTGTTTGCTCGCAAAAACTTGTTGCAGTTTGTTGTTTTTGCCTTTTCCTTTTTCTGTCTCTGATATACATACGTATACTTTGTGTAACGTGACGCACTTTTCATGTCGTTACAAAGCGCAACGCAGGCGGCGACAAACTCGTTCGCCGCTTTATTGATTGCAGTAGGTTTCTAGGCAATGTTGATCTTTACCTTGTCCAATAAATAATGTTACCAAGACTTTTATTTCAATGTCGGATTTGTATTTATTTTTATTTTTATTTTTATTTTTAGTTTCTCATTCATTTTTTGTTTGTTTTTTTTTGTGCCCGCAAATGTCTGCCATCGCCCACTTGCCACATGCAACGCAATGTTTATATGGATATATATGTGTATATGTGTATGTATGTATGTATGTAGTCTGATTGTATGACATTCGCACATTGATAGTGGTTTTTAGTTCAGCTATTGAACGTTATTGATTTATATATTTATTTATTCAAATTTATTTATACATATATGTATATATTTGTGTAAACTTCGTATCGTCTTCTATATTTTTTTTTCCCAACTTTTATTATTCTTAATTATTTTATTCTCTTTTCAATGCATTAGTCTCATCTCTTATCATTTTTCTAACTAATTATCTACTAGTCGTAGTGTCATACAATGTTATATAAATATGAATTTGTCATGTGCCCCATCTCGTTCTTCTTCTTCTTATTCTTTTGACATTGCATGCCATCCTTACAAGTATAGAATAGGTTGACATATCAGTTATTATTTTGTGTGGGTTGGCTGTACATTGTAACTGTGGCCAAAGCAGACCTAGAAGAAGAAGAAGAAGGAGAAGAAGAAGAAGCTGAAGATGCATGTCTTATTTGCATTTTTTACTGCAATTTGTAACAACTTATCTATACTTTTTATTATAATTTTATTTGATTTTATTTTGGCCGCCACTTTGCGTGGCCTGCGTAGCTTCCTGCTCCTGTGCTGGCCTCGTTTGTTGCAGACTTGACTCAACGGTCATCGGTGCGCGTAAATACTTTTGATGGACAGCGACATGAATGGATAAAGTCATCATAACTATTGAGATAATTAATGGTTAGCATAACCGTTACGTATGTTTTAGAAGTCCTTATGCTCAAACGGAAAGTGGTAATTAAAATATATATGTATTTGTGTATATTTATGTCGTGCCGGAAAGCAAAAAAAAAAAAATAGCAACACCGTTGAGTTGAAGTAGTATATCGTTGAGTACCATCACCCATAATAGCGGAGAAAGAACACCTCCACGAGAGTTAATTAAAATTAGTAATTAAAGCCGCAGAACAGTCGTAGCTGAGTGGTGAAGTCCTTAAGCGCAAGGTTAGTAGAAGTAAAGTGTCTTGTCTCTTTTCCTCTTTTCTAGTCTTGGTCTTCAACGATTCGCTTGCAGGTGATGTAACGCTCCTCGTCAGGGCTGAATGGAGGAGAGAAAGAAAAAAACATTCTAACATGCCTAAAGTAGTGTTCAGAATCTACATACATAACTACAGTATAATAAATCAAATCTAGTTTATGGTGAAATCAAAGTCATGGCTTTGGAACTCACACAATATTACCAAAAACTCCTAGTATTACATCAACATATCACATCATTTCAACACAACAATATTAAATAACAGCACACAAATAGCCGATTAACATGTAAAACATTGTACAAAAGGCCAGCTTCAGACTAAGAAGTCAGTAGTAGTGGCAAATGAGGTCATACTCACAGTTATACATATCAAGGAACGGTGAGGAGCTGCTCCTCCTTTTATATAAACCAGGTATGTACAGGCGGTAAGGTACTCTTCTTTTATTTAGGGTCGCCGATGATCTAATCTAGGAAGGTAGTTCCGAGATCTTACTCCTCTGCCTTTATGTCCCGCACGAAGGCGGAGGTGCATTCTGAATAATATACACAAGCATCATTTATATTAATTTTTTGTTAAGAACACTGGCATTTGGAGAGCAAGCCCGGGCAATTCAAAGTTCATCATAAATTTGACAGAGTTTTCGTCTGAAGAAAGTCGTCAGAAAGAGTTACTCTGAAGCTAAGCAGCTGGAAAACGTGGAAACGTGGCTCAGAAGTGTTCTGTGAAAATTTCCATACTATAGCGAGGTTTTTGAGGTAGAAGTTGCTGCTAACAAAGTTACAGCCCTACTCGAGTGCGGCACAGCATGGTTTCTGAGACAGGTTAGCTTTACTTAGTTAGCCGATCAACCTGACTGGGACATGACTTCTTTCGGCGTTACTATGCCAATATTCCAACAAATGATGAATAATATCTCAAGAACTGAGGAACACTAAAGTAGTTTACATACAAACAGACGAACAGATGGACATAACTACATAAGCTTAGCTCACCATTCTGATTTAATCAGTATATATGGTGGGCTTATCTCGCCTCCTTCTGGTAGTTACACATTTCAGGCCAAAGTTAAAATATCATTTCATCTTTACGAAAGGTATAAAACATATGACATAACGTAATTCTTCTGAAATTTCTTTCACTTTTAAATCAAAATAACTTTTCTCGCAAATCCCAATATCAAGTACTGGCTTCACAAAAACGTTTGCCTGAATTGTCAGGTTTCAAAGAAGTGTTAGCTTGAAATAATCAGATTAGTCAAATAAAAATATCAACACCATATGGTGACAAAAATTGCGCATACTTTTTACGTAAATTAATTCGTTCTAAGAAAAAAGAATCTTAATATCCGTTATGTACTTTTTGAGGTTAAGCTGATATAAATACCATATTATAAAGCAGTAAACCTTTCACATGAACTGCTCTATATACTCGAGGAAATCCCGTGGAAATCCTTTAACGCGAACAAACAGACAGACACGGAAGTGGATTTTATTTTATAATAAATAATAAAAAGAAACTAAAGAAATAAAGTCTTCGATAATATCACAAAAATACCGTTAAAAATGTATTGTACTAATACAATCAACACATTTTCAAATATAAGAAGTTAATTTTGACTCAAATCGTTAGCTAAATTTTATTAATATTATATTTTATTATATTTTTTTTGGTTCTTTTTTTGTAAAAGTCAAAATAAAATAATATAATTGTAAAAATCGACAAAACACTTCTTATACATTTTCTTATAAACCGTTACTAAGTAGCTAGTAAGCAATATTCTTATAAATAAATTTGTACTTAATCCCTCTTGCGGCCTCTAACAGAGGAGACCACTCAGTTACAAAGGTGAATAATATGCAAAGTCAAAGGAACTGACACCTTTCGACTTAACACAGCGATATAACTTTCAGATTGAAATAACTTGTTAAACAAATACATATATATATAAATATGTACATAATTATGGGCATAAAATAGTAATTAAGTAGCTGATTTATGATTTTATAATATTTCAATGCTTCCCTTGTGTGTGTGTATTTTTTTATATTTTTGTTCAAACATTTGAAAATATATTTATATATATTTTTTAATATATACTTATGTACACATGTATGGTATATATGTATAAAATATTTAGTAGCAATTAAACTGTTAAATGACTTTTATTAATGTCAAGCCATCAAATTGAAACATAAAGCTACACATAGGTATACATACATATGGTACATACATACATATGTGCATATATTAGGCGCGTTTTATCCAAAGCACAAGAAAATAAAGTTAGTTAGTGTTGAATAAAATATGTATAAATGGTGAATAATTTAAATATTCAGTTACACTTTCGAATCGGTGATAAAATTTTTAATTCGGCTTGTTATTGTTATTTATAATATTTTTTATTTTTATTGCTACTATAACTTTAATATCTATATATAAATATGTTTGACAAATTAGAGTTGTGCGCTTTCGAAGGTAATTCTTGGGTTATGTCTTAACATAATGGCTGTTAATGTTCTTCTATAATTTTTCCACTAATTTTTATGACTCTTTTTTTGTGGGTAGAGTTCAACGATCAACGATGGTGATTTGTCGCGTTTTTTTATAGTTTTTTTATGGCTCCAAATTTAAATAATCGGTTTGATGGAAATATTTTGTTTTTTTTTATATTTCTTTTTTTCATTGAAGAATTTGTTGATTGATTTGTTTGGTATTTTAGTGAATGAGTTTTACGATCAGATCATGCTTAAGAAATCTGTGACGCTCGTTCATTGAAAATTGTTATATATTTTTATTACTTAAAAATTCTATATTTCATTTTTATATGGTTTTTAATTTTGTACAATAGTTTAGCTCGTGTCTGATATTCAGTTAGTTCACAAATTTACAGTTGGAAATAATTTTTTTCGGTCTTTTTTACTTTGAAAATTTTTTTATGTTAAAAGAATGTAAAATATTTATTTTTTTCAAAAATTAAAATTTTTGTATTTTAAAATAAATTATGAGTAAATTTAAAAAGAAAATAAATAAAATTTTATAGTAGCTAATTCTGTTTTACTTTTTAATTAATATAATTAAATTATGAGAAAAAAAATATTAATATCCTATAATTAAAGAATATTTACTAAAAATATGAAATTTAATTTGAAATAGAAGATCACACTTTGTGAAAATAATGTATATTTGCTATATATATAGAACTATTAAAATTTTTTAAAAAGATTATTGAGTTTAATTATTATTAAAATATATATACATTTACGTATAAATTATTAACACAAAATATACGCAATAAATATTGGAGGAGAGAGTCTGCATTAAAATTATCAATCAAATTAAATTAAGAAAAAAAATATTTGAAACCATTTGGAATTTTTTTTTTAAACTATTAACACAAATACATTACAGAAATCAATAAATCAATACAAAAAATTTAAAATAACATAAATAATGTCGGAACTCAGCCTATATATAAATAATTTTTTTTTGTTAATTTTAATGAAATTAAAAAATATATATTGAATAAAATTAAACTAATTTACAATAATTTTTTATTAATAAGTTCTAATTGTTTACAAAATTTTTTCAAGGTTTTTAAAAAATTGATAAAATTTCGATTTTAATGATTTATAACGTTTAAAACTTACCAAAATAAATAGAACTACTAAAATTCCCGTTACATTAGTCCAACTCATGTAACAATATGCGCCGTTTCGCTCTCTAACCTTTTGCCACTTTGAAGATAATATCATTAGGCCTCTCTCGTAGAAACTCTTGTCCCTATTGGCAAAAAAGTGGGACAATCTATTTTTAGCCGCTTCTCTTGAGAAAAATTCTTCACCAGCCAAATCATTCGCCACGAACAGGTACATATGGTAATCACTTCCACAAAGTTCGGATATACCTATGAACTATTTTGGAGTTGCTGTTGAGTGCCTATCGATTTGTGTAGTCTGACGTTTGTCCTCATAAAACATAGTTCCCTTCCTGTTGGTCAAAGCTGGGAGCTGCTGGGTGATTGCTTCTTTAAGATGGTCCTATTGTTGACAGTACAGGTTTGGATTAAGAGTTTCGCTGCAGTGTTGCAGGTCAGAGCGGACGATTTCTTGCTAATCACACCAAACACACAACAAAGCCTTTCTGGTCGTCAATCCTGGCTTGAATGTCGTTTGTGCCGGTTTACTACCCTTCAAGCACGGTCGTTTTCGTTTGATGTTGCTGTGAGTGATCCAATTTTCGTCATCAGGTCATGTGGAAGCCAAACATCGGGCTTCTTTATGTATCCAGCCTTTTTCAAGGGGTTCCCATTAGGTTTTTGCAAGGTTGAGCTCCCCGGTAATCGAAATAATCCTCCGACTGGACGATTTCCCCTATTTTATTGATATTTAGCGTGAAAGCACCATAAACTTATTCACATTTCTAACTGCCCGACTGGCGTTTTCTTCCTTAACAAAGAAAAATTGTAGAATATAAACGATTTTCTATTTGCTGATGTCCATCTTTGGCATGCGCTCAAACAATACTGAGTTAGGCAATACACACATCTCCCTTATTATCCTTTTTAGTACAAAACTTTCAACTTTCTAATGCCATCTAGCGTAATCCAATCGAACTTATAGAGCGCGTGATACAGATCACTAAAGCCATTAATTCCAAAAATAATCGATTATTTTTAGTAGGCATAATCTTTAAAAAAAATTTAATAATAAATTTAATAATAAATTTTTTTATGGTGCAAATATTGTAATTTTAGAATGTTATTACAATGAATCATTTAAAAACTTCAAAATTTCTAACAATTTAAAAATTATTTTATTTACATTAGTAATGAATAATTTTTACTATACAACAAAGACTTAACTAGTTTAGTTAAAAATCAAATTTTTAAAATGAGTGGAAAAAACAATGAATGTACTTTTTATGTGTAAATAGATACAATTTTTAAACAAATGAACATATATTATTTAATTTCAATAATTTAAAAATAGTTTGTTAAATTTTAAATTAAAGGAAATATTTTGTAACTCACTGTGACCAACTTTTATTACTTTTGCCCTAATGCTCAATAATCATGCACCGTTTTAGCACTTTTTATTAACAAACAATTAAAAAAAAAATAAAAATTTAAAGTAATAAATATGAAAATCAGAATTAAAATAATAATAGCAGCATTAATACCTAACATAAATACATAAATATGATGCTTTTTATAGTTTTCAATTAAAGCACAACTCGAGGCGTATTTTTTACGATTGGCCCGCACCTGTTCTTTTCTCCAACACCCATTCAGAAAGAGGAAATTCTATGAATCCACAAGATGCCCACTTTAATGTTTAAGTTTATTGCGTTTATCGTTGATTTATGTGTGCGTGTGAGAAAACACAAGCATTGCACATACCTACACACCTACGTATGTATGTATGAGGAACCACGCGCCAAGTTCGTTGCTTAAGTCTTTTGTTTGGGCGCTCATATGGTAAGTGTCTTGGTAACTTTTATTGTATTTACACTTTTCTACAGATGTATATGTATGCATAAATGGATGTTAAAAGGGGTTTTTGTAATTTAAATCTTACCAGATTGGCTATAGAATTCAATAAGCTAAAGACATTGCCTTTAAAGTGAAAGGAACTTCTTTTATAATATTTGAAAGTTGAATTCGAAGTTTTTGCCTTTGTTGGCACTTAATTTTCAATTCATTTAAATTAGGTGTGAAAACTTATTTTTGGAAAAGGCAAATCAGATTTCTAATTTCAATTGAGAGAATTTTTCGAATATGCGTAAGATCAGCTGTTTTTTTTTTCTTAATAAAAATTAAGTAAATTCATTTTATATTTTTTTAATTTTTATAAGATTCACGTGCTTGTGCTAGCATTATATTGGTAAATAAAATTCAGTTAGCTCATTTTGATTTTTTACACAATTTACACCACGTGCTCCAGTTTTTCAATTTTATTTTTGCGAGAAAGACCTCATGCTCCGTATTTCCGTCTGCAAATCGCTGCTGAAACGTCACAAAATCAACCCTTTTCTGAAGTGGGTGGCGGCTGGTAATGAAAGGTGTATCACTTACGGCAACGTCAAACGAAGACTGTTGTTGTTGAAGGCCAAGATGCAGGTACAAACGATCACTATGATCTTCTCCTCTACGACGAACTTTTAATTCGGGTTTGTAATGACAGTAATTGTACCCTCTGAAGTAAGCAATTGCCCAGATAGTGGCTCTCAAGAAGGCCCGGACAATTGGTTGGTAGATTCTAATGCATCCAGTTCATAGCTCGTGCCTCGCATCAAGTGGTTACCATAAGTTCTTAACTATGATGAATGATTTGGTTGGAGAACAGTTCGTCTCGAAAGGGAAATGTGCATATTTGACATAAATCGAATAATTTTAAATATTGTAAACAAAGCTTTAATGTTAAATTATTATTTTTCACTAGACTTAGTAGTATATTTTCAGTGTTCACAATTCACCCATATTAAATGAAACATCTACATATATATTTCAACTTTAATTTATATACTTAAGAAACATTTCCTCGTCTTGTTTTGCGCTGCAAGTTCCTTGACCTGACTTAAAGCCGATACGCATCACCAGCAAAACATAAGAGGATATAAGCAATAAAGAACATATATGTACAGAAACGAGATAAAAAATCAAAAGCAAGCGCTTGCTTATAATTTACGCCTTTCTTATTGCCTATCTTCGCTTGGTGATTTAAACTAACAGTGCTGATGTTGCGATATGCTTTGGTGATAAGGCAGAAATACATAAATAAATGAACTGGCGATGAAATGATGAACACAAGCTCATTTTTTTTTTTTTTTTGCTTAAAATCAGTACATAAGATAAAAAGTATCACTTGATGTGGCGAAGTTTCCATCAGACCTAGCTGCGAGAAATAAGGAAGAATTCCTGGCGGGTAGTTTGGTTATAGTGCCTGCAAGCGAAAGTTTTGCTTTGACTCAGGGCGCAAAATTTCATAACACTGTGGATTTGGTTACCTCAAACATTGTCAGAGAATATCTCTCCTCACTCTTCGTAGCGCCCAAAGTTTTCTTTTCTCGGAACCAATTCACAACAAATTCATTGGAAATTTTAATACCAATATATATTGCGAGAAACTTTTCTACCTACCTTTGATTGGACTTTGATGGAGTAATCCTTGTGACAACTTCCAGAGTCCTTGAGGGGCGCTTCAACGTTGAAGTTTCTGAGCTTCTTTCTGTCCAGAAGGAATCTCAAACTTTCAGAGACACTTCTTGCGCTACTAAAATTGATAATCTTGTGGAGAACGACTGACTGAATGTTCTGGCTGGTCCTAGTCCGATAAAAATTTTTTGTTCTCTTGGATCTTCCCTTACTTGCATTGTATAAATTTTTTGGCATTGGCATGCGGAACATCTAAATACTTTCATAAAAAGTGTGAGGCATTCGCAAGACTGACGTGCAAATATATTTGATTACCATATATGTCAATACTCATAAATTGTAGAACTTTTTTGCATTAATCAAGTGGTAGTCCTACTTTGTCGAGTTTGTTAATTTATGTAGCAAATTTATCTGAAACCAAATATTTCGGCGTAAAATCCTCAATATTATTATTAATCGTGTCTTAAGCTAATCGGAAACCAGCCGGCCTGGAAGGGCTGCATGGGGACTGTTCCAGTTTCTCGTTCGAGGACACACATTTCGAAAGATGATGGCTATCCGATTCAACCTTTCAGATTGGAGACGACTGTACATGCAACTTCTGTGCTACAATTGTCAACATCAACATCTCTGGCCTTACAATGATCATTCTTATTTGGGCTATTGGAATTTTGCTGCTGGCAACGGCACTCTTAACCACATGAGATTGTAGTGAGAAAAAGTAACTTGTTTAGAGATCCTCCTATACAGCTTCGCCCTATATTCACTCATTGTCGAAGAGTGTTGACAAAGACTGATAGACAAAGATGATAAAAATCCCCATCTATCAATACCAAAAAAAGAAATGTTTCCTGGAAAACCACTTGGGACAAGTTTAACTTCCAAGCCATAGGTTCGAATCTTGGTCAAACTGCTGCAAGATTGACTCAATAAATAATAATTCTAGAAGTGAAAGATTCAAGGAGTTGTAGCGATCCCACACTAAGTGGCAATCTTACTTTAATCTTTTATTATTTACGTCAAAATTCAACTCTGAATATTATAATTAATAGTGGGATATGAGACGACACGTGTTTTCGCTGAGCCTGGTCACAGCAGTATAAAAAACAGCTAAAGATTCATCTTTATCATATCGTGTTTCCCGGTTCCCCACTTCAAAGGTTATCGCCAGTAGACTCCATGTAGGCAAGAGCCATTCTAATTACCTATACTATTTTGCAATCCTCGTCGCTCACTTTTGAAACGCCAGCAACACTTGAGAATGTGAAACTCTGACTTAAAAAAGGAAACAAAGCTTTTATGGAGCTTTTTTAAAAATATTATGTTTAATTGAAGTTTTCACCCAGCATTTCGACTCCAGATGTTCGACTCGCTATACGTATATTCTTAAATTACACCTTAGGTAAAAAATGTTCTACAATATAAAATTAATGAAGCCACGAATGAGAACTTCCCATTTTGATGACATTAACGGCAAATATAACAAGGATTGTAATTTAAGGACATGGATCAGGAATATCCAATTCCTTAATTGCACAGCAGCATCCTTTCTTCTGGGGGACATCCCCGTTAAAATTAAGCCTGCAGAGATAGAGAGAGAGAGAGCGTGAGACTTGTGTCATATATCACATAGAGGAGCGCAAATTTGGCCGCGTTATATTTCTGATAGAAGGGAAATCCTCGCATAGTACCATCATTGCTTAACGAGCGTCTTGCAACAATTTGCTTAAAATTGCGATTATTTTTGATTAACGCCCAGAAGGATATAAAAACAGCAGGGAGGGCAGAGCAAGGATCTTGTGTTAGGGTCAATAGGCTTTCACTTGATCGAAAATCGTCCAATAAAAACGATGACATTATGATTGAGAGCGGACATGTCTCTAGAGTGCTAGTTTGCACTGTGGAATGGATTTTCCGACTCTCTATGTACAGCTACGTAAGTCCACTCATTCTGAGGTAGGGGCTTTTGTGAATTTATTCATAAAATTTCAGTTGATTGCTTGTTTGGTAGATCCCCTTTTATTATGGAATGCATTTTTAATTGTAAACTTAAGTTGAAGCCTTTCTTTTCCTTCCAGAGTATTGATTCCAAGGAATCAATACTTTTGTCGGAGTTGCTCTTATTGACAGCTGTTTGGCTTGGCGCGCTGAGTACACATAATCGCCCAGCAGAGTCGTTAACCCGAGCAACGATGGATCGGTTTCGCGGAACATTTACTCTTGTGGATCTTCAGGGATGACGCTCAGTGCGCACCGACGAAGATGCTATTGTTGCTGTGAAGCAGATAATTGTAAGCCACCTGATCGAGCCCTTACGCCACCGCGATCAACAGTTTGTGCTAAGTCCATTTACTTTATATAAGACTTTGCATAACGATCTTGGTTTGTGGGTTTCCAAAATCGAACTCGTGCAAGAATTTTTGGTACATGAACACAAGATCTTGTTATTTAACACGACTGAACTGTTTATGGTGGGGTTATGTGAATTCATTTGTATATGCAGATTTCTTCTTTAAAACTACATATCTCTACAATATACTCTGTTTAAGCTTGATTAAGATCACCACCGAACTTCATTAAGAGCCAAAAGACTCTGTGAATAAATTCAAGGATATTATTTAGCAACACCTTCCCTACTCCTAAACATCCTCTCACTCCTACCCCGCCAAAGCTTGGGCAAATCATTACTTCTCTATTCTTCTTTACTTTTCCTCTGTCTTTCAAACCAATGCCGAATATAAAAAATTCCTACTAAATGCTAAAACAAAACTATCAAATTTCTATTCAAAATCAAAGGCTTAAATACTAAATTTCATAATGAAATGCATAAATGTTGTTGTAAAATGGTTTTTATGTTTCGTAAATTCACATTGAAGTGAAAATCCGTTTTTCTAATTCATTTACAAATAAATTTCCGACTTCATGACCCACTACCAGATTTTAAGTACTCCTAATTGCATCGCAATGTTGCCGAACTGACAAACTGATAATGAAGAAGAAGACGCCAAACACCGCTACAGACTCCTGCACAAACCAACTAGTGCACGCTGCAAACAACCATAAAACAATCACACGCACACATACACACACAGACACACAGGCAAGTGCATATACACACCGTCGTACAATCAAACACTTGTATTAGCAAATTATTTGCATTTTTGTATCTAATCAAATGGCAATGGGAAATTTGTTGCACTCTTTCGTGCTTTCTTGTTGCTGCTGCTACAACTGCTGCTGCTGCTGCGGCTGTTGCATGTGGCAGCACTTGACGGCAAACATGGGCACTCACTGATTGTAGCAGTTCGGTTTAACTCCGCAACGCTTAAGCGCACTTATATTGCTTATCGCCATTGCTGTTGGTAGTCCCATGGAAGTTGGTAGTCCATGGCATTGAGTTTCACAAAATTTAGTTAAGCAAATATGTATTTACATACGTGTATGTGCCACGTTGTGTTTGTGTGTTTGTATATATATGGTATAGTTCTTTGTATGAATTTAAAGCCTGTCGCATAAAAAACTTGTATCGCCTGCCGCGCACGCGCGTTGGAAATTTGTCGGCCCGCTTTTTTGCTGGCGTTCAGGTGGCTTCGTGGTAACACGCGCTAGGTGAGTGGTTTATTTTTTGGCTCATCTGGTGATCGGAGGCATTCCATGGAAAAGGATTTTCATTTAATATACAGTATATTTAATTTTCTTTTTATTACATATCATGTTTTAAACAGAAGAAAGCTGGGTTCTTAGTCTGCTGAGTAAAACAAATTATAAAAATAAAAAAAATTATAAAAATATATATTTTTTTGAAATATTTTTTTAAACGTTAGTGTCATATAGGGTAGATATCATTGCACGCAAGACATACATTGGATATTTCGGGGTCAAGGTAGATATTTAAGTCAACTACGACGTAAATAGAGCTTGGTTGTGCCAGTATTGATCGGATCTCACGAGGCATGATCTCTAGGTCGGCAATATGTGGTTCTTGGAGTCTGAGGAGAACGTCATTCACAGAAAGAGAGTTCCTGAAAACCTCCGTGAATAGCATTTAAGTTCTGCTGATTCGCCAGTGGTTCTTGTCTATATTGCTGTATAGAGTCGATATAGTATAGTAGTCTCTTCCTTATGTGTACGGCGGAGGTTCTGCTTCAAATAAATGTTTGCTGGCATGTTTCCGGCGGTAGCATTCCAGCACATATTGCTTACAGAGCATCGATATTTAACTGTATAAATGATTAGTCGGTGACATCATGAGGTTTCATGCCGCAGTCCGGTTTTTTGCCAAGTTTGTAACTTCTTCATCTCGTACAGCTAGTCCCTGGTGTCCAAATTGGAGCAGCGTAATTTACGACCGACCGGCAAACTGTCTTGTATTTTCCCAGCAACTTTTCTTTGTATTTTGCTTACGTGCTCCCAGCTTGCGATATGAGGATTTCGTTGCGGCTCTGTACATTTGGGGCAATTGCAGTCTTATGGGAATTGTCATATGACTGCCAGTAACTTTGGGCTGTTAGTTGTCGAAGTTTTTACGTCGAAGACTTCACAGATTGCAGTTGTAGATGTGATGCAGCAAGGAAGCGAGAAAGATCGGCTAGGTAACAGTTTCCCTTCGAGCATAAGTTATCAATATCCTGACCAGACGCCACTATCAACCAGTCATCGGCATATGAGATCTATGAAACTCCATTTGGTGTAGGAGGGCGCTTCAAAATGTAAAAGACAAACAGAAGCGGAGAGATTACACCATCCTCCGGAACCCACTGTTTAATTTTACCAAGTTTGAACTCGAAGTTCTCCCGATAACTGTCGACCATACAGGATTTTCGTACGAACCCAGGTCTTCATCCTCACTGTCCTATAGTAGCATTGAATGGTTGATGGTGTTAAAAGTTTTTGACAAATGCAGTGCTATCAGGATAGTTCACAGCGCCGGTTTTGGTTGAAGCCATGAACTATCTCAGTTTTTATGGTGTTAAGTGCGATTGTGCTATGACTCTCACGACAGGCAGTTCTATACATCGCACTTGGCTCTGACTTTATCCGGCTAAGAGCTGTCACTCTTTCGTGACATAACCTCGTCTAGGACATCACATAATTCGAGTCTAAGTGCAGTATTTGCGATAATCGCTTATGAGTAATTTGTTTTAGTAGCGAATAGCTCGGAGAGACCCGGCAAAATTCTCGAACAGAACTTATGGTGTCAGTGTCATTTTGTATAACAATAAGAATTTCGTAGCCAAACAGCGATCAGAAACAGCGATGGGGAAACCATCTATCGGAGTCGGCTTTAAAAACAACAAAAAAAGGGTTTCGGGCTCTGCTATTCTGGAATATTCATATGAACAGGCCATGCAATCTGTCGCAAGTCCAGTCAAACTTGAACAAAATGGGGTCAGAAAAGATCACGGGATATGTACGCCTTAAAAGAGGGCATGCCTAAAGTAATAAGAGCTCTGACAGGCCACTGTCTGATAGGATAACAAGCTGAGAAACTAGGGGCTTTCTCTGTAGGAGTTGCTGCAAAAGCTGGAAGGAGGATGAAGAGGAGGACACGACCACCCATCATCTCAGCGGCTGTTCTGCTTGAGGTAGTGCTAGGTTTCAAAATTTTGGATGTAGGGTATGTTCTACCGATGATAGTCAAGGTTAAAGCTCTGAATTTAATGCGGGTTATATGAGAGACGATAGGGTTGGATAGCGAAACCTTAATGGTGAGGTTTTTGTGGCAACACAATGAGTCTTATTTAGGCCTCAGTTTAATTGACACGATAGAGCGGTAGCTACCTCAACCTGACCTAACCTAAAGGACGGTTAGAACGTCAACGTCAATTTTAGGCGCGCCAAGTTTTTAGATATCCTTTAGCCTTTTTAACGGCTAGACTTTTAGATGTAAGACGAGTTTTAGACAAGCCAAGACCAAAGCAGGTATTCCAACGTCTCATTCATGCAACGCCTTGCTTTACTTCCATTAATTCCCATTCTGATCGCAGATGATGCAGTTTATAGTCTGTCATTAGGCAATTCATCTCTCCCAGATCCGTCTTCCAGTTCTACCAGAAATTTTATTGCATAGAGTCTTAAGCATCTTTCGCATTTCAATATATATATTTTCTTTTACAAAGCTCTTGCGGCCTGAAACCCAGTATATTCTAGCTGCTTCTCGGCAAACACCTCGTCCACTGCCTCTCTGCTTCTTATCATTTCTTAGCAAACCTTTTAGTCTTTCTTACCCCGAAAACTTACCCCTCGGAAGTACTGCAGTAGTCCGGAAGCTTGGAGGTCAGCCTGAGAGAACAAGCTCATCACAATAGATTGCACCGTGTCGTTAAGCCATTTTTGATCCGTCTGTGTAGCCTTATGATTCGTTCACGTAGTACTTAGCATCCTCTTCCAGAGCCGGCCTTTTTCACACTCTCAAATATATTAAAGAATATGACTGAATCTGATATTTTCCTCACATTTGTCGCAGAATCACCCGTTTTAGAATACATATTTCCTTCAATTCGAATTCTGTCTCTTTAGTCATTTGTTATTGTCGTTTTTGCTTGTGTCCTCTGTATGCCTGGGTCAAGTGTTTGCACAAAATTGCGTTCAACATTAATTTCACGCTTGCAACGGCCAAGCAAGGAATACGCAATAAAATGTCGTTGTTCTGCTACGCCGGCAGCAAGAAGAAAAACCAGTGGAAGAAGAAGAAGAAGAGAGGGAAGAAGAAGAAGAGCATCGCGACACAGCAAAGTATCGAAATACAAGCGACCGTTCACAGACCACAAGTAATGGCAACACAGCGGGCCTTTAAGGCCAAGTGGCGTGAACCATGCGGACGCAGCAGGAAGCAATTATCTGTGCATGTTGTTGTAGTCGTGCGACAATATTTTTTCAATGCTTTTCATTCTTGTTTTTTGTTTGCTTTGCAACATTTGTATTGTTGTTTTTGCATGATTTGCTTATTTTTGAATTTTTTGTTTAACGCTATTCTTCTAATTTTTTTCTTTAAACATACATACACTGCCACATGTGGCATGTTCGGCAATTTGAGTGTTGCATTTATATTTCCACCAGGCATTTGGTATAATGGAAATAATAGAATTACAGCAATTTCGATAGCAAAGCGCAGAAGCAGCTGTAAAAAAAAATTCGAACATAAAATTAAAATGTGAAAATTCAAAAAATGGAAAAGAAAGCAGCAAGCGCTTACACACACAGTTGAAAATAAGTGTACATTAATTTCGCGCTTGTTTGTCAATTCGCTGCCACCGGACCGCAGCAACACATTATTTTCATGCCTAAAGAGCATTTTTATAATTTGTAATTATTTCATAATTTTCCTATTATTATTATTTTTTAATCTTTTCAATTAATTTTTATTTTTTTTAATTTTATAATTTTTTTCATTCCATTAATTTTTTTAATAGACATTTTTGTCAATTTTTTCTGCTATTAATATTCTTAAATTATTTCTATTAATATATTAAAATTTGTTTTTAATTATTTTTATTGTGTTTCTCCCAAATAAATTTTTTATTTTTTTCACTCATATTAATCGACTATTTTTCATTCTATTTTCTATCTATTAATTTTTCTTTTTCTATTATAGTCTTTTTTCAATATTCTTTCGTTCAATTCTTTTCGTATTAAATTTTTTCCTATTAATATACATTTTTTTATTTTTTCCATTAATATTTCTTTAATATAATTTCAATCTTTTTATACCTATGAATAAATTTTTTATTTTATTTATTTATTTTTTATTTTTTTTAATAAAATTTTTTTATTTCTTCTAATAAGTTTTTCATTCCCTTTTCTTCTGTTAATACACATTTTCCGTTTTGTCTATTAATTTTTATTTTTTACATTTTTTTTTACTTTTATTCTTATTTTTTTGCTTTTCTTCCGCTAAAATGCTTTTTATTTTTGCATTAAATTTTCTTTAAATTTTTTATTAATATGTTTTTCTATAAATCTTTTCCTACAAATAATTTTTTTTTAATTTTTTCCCATAAATATTTTTCCTGTCAATTTTTTCCATTAGTGCTTTTTTTTAATTTTTCTAATAACGCTTTTTATAATTATTATTTCGCTTTTTTAATTATTTAAATTATTTAGTTTTTTCTTTTTATTTTCTTTATTTCTATATTTCGATCTTTTAGGTTTTCTTATTAAATATATTTAGTTAAATTTTTTTCTTTTATTATTTTTTAATTCTTTTCATTCTTGTTTCTTCTATTAATAAATTTTGTATTTTTCTCATTTAGTTTTTCGGCTAATATTTTATTTTTCATTGTATTTTTTCATTCTCTTTTCTTCTGTTTATATATTTTTTTATTCTATTTTTGTTTTGTTTATGTTTGTTCGTTAATGTTTTTTATTAAAAATTATTCTTTAATTCTTTTTCGTACATTATTTTCTATTAATAGCTTTTCATTATTTTTTTGTTATTTTTTTTTTATTAACCCTTTTCTTATATTTTTATTTTTTATTCCATTATTTATATATTAATATTTTTTTTTTTTTTAATCGAGTTTATTTCATTTAGTTTTTTCCATAATATTTTTTTACATTTTTTCTGTTAACTTTTTTTAAAATTATTTTTAATTCCATTTTTTTCTATCAATATTTTTTTATTAGTGTTTTTGTTATTTTTTTTTATAACCCTTTTCTTATAGTTTTAATTTTTTTATTCTATTATTTATATATTAATAATTTTTTTTATTTTTTTTTTATTAAATTTTAATTCATTCAGTTTTTTCTTTAATATTTTTTTACATTTTTTCTGTTAACTTTTTTATTAAAATATTTTTGTTTCTCTTTTTTTCTATTAATATTTTTTTCATTCTTTTTTTTTAATAAATTTTATTAATTTTTGAATGAATTTTTTCTTCAATATTTTTTTTACATTTTTTCTGTTAACTTTTTTTTAAATTATTTTTGTTTCTATTATTTTCTATTAATATTTTTTTATTAGTTTTTTTTTGTAAATTTTTTGAACTATAATCAACGCGTGCCGCTATAGAGCTGGCAATCAACGTCTGGTACATCGCATCGCGCTACGCTAATAACAGCTCCGACAGCAAAAACAACATCATTAGCATTTGCGCTGTCGACAAACAGTAGCAGCAGCAGCAACATTAGCGATTGGCAGGAGCAATAGCTAATTTGCAATTGCTGGAGTGGCAATGTAATTACGATTAGTATACCGTTGCACTAGGCATGAGCATATACATGTGTGTGTGTGTGTGTGTGTATGCACGTCTTTTGTCTTTCCACTACTAATTTAGCACCAAAAGCTACGCATTCATAAAATTCTGGGTTGTGCACGCTTTTAAAACCGTTGCCACCCCTCAATACCAGGGAAGAGCAGAATTTTTGTTTACTTTTTTTAATTTTTTTATTTCAATATTTTTTTTTTTCATTACCACCGTTTATATCATTGCTTTGATATTACGGTTGCTCCTGTTGCTTCTGCTGCTTGCACACCTGGCTGTTATTCCAGTTGCCACGCGTAAATCGTATTCGTAATTTGGCATTAAATGCATTTTGTGGTTCGAGGCGGAATGTTTATTTGTCTTCGAGCTTTTTTTTACATTGTTGCTGTTGATTTGTGAAGAGCAATCGATCTCTAGTGTTTGTTGGTTCGTGGAATAATGAGGCGGATAAAGTCATTTTCTACAAGCACCAGCACATACGTGTACATAGAGATTTATACAGTGGTTTGATCGTTGAAAAATAAGGCAAATTTATTTTTATAAAAAATGGTGAAAATATTCAAGCGAAGTGTTCTCTCTCAGTCCTTTAAAGTGCGTAGCTTCGGGATATCTAAAACGAGTTCTAGCTAAGGCCGGACAGAAAGAGAGGAGATATCCTAACGTCTTCTTCCCTACACTTCTACAAGTATCCATTCAGCGTACATAGGAGGTCAGTAGATTGCGATCCGTATTCAGGCCAACGGCTATCTTGCCGTCCTTACGGGAAAGTGTAAGCAAGAAATGGGTGCATACTTTACAGTTATTACACATGATCTTGGTGGTTTTGCATGTCGCTAAAGCGTACCATCTCACGCTTAACCTGCACCCAGCTCTTTCGGACATTTCATTATAGAACTATTTTAAAGGCATTTATATTTCTTGTATTGGCTCGATAGCAAGACCATAAGGGCCTTGTGAAACACAGTGTGTATGTCACCATATACCCTACTACTTCCTAGCTTTTTAAGGACATTTTCTGTATGACAATACAATGTGAAATTATTGCCTTAAAAGCCACCTGAACATATTTTTATATTAATATTTTCTATATAGATTTCTGCGTTAGTAGTTACTATATCAGCAGCTTTCCCTACAGCGATGACTTCCGCCTATTTCCTAGGCTGAAATACTCTGGAAGCTTCAAGGGTTGGTTAAGGTCTAGCTCAGCGCAATATATTTACTTCAACGCGCACTACATCAGCGAGTTTTGAGCCATAGGTGAAGATGCCCTCCTTAAAGGTAGCTCGAAAATTTCTTTGTTGTTGTTGTTGTAACTGCAAAAATATTCCCCAAAGTATCTTCTGGGGATTGTTGCGGCAGTCACAGTCCTTAGCCGGATAAAAAACATCCTGGTCGTTCCGACTGTCGGGGGATCTATTGCATTTTAGACCCCTCTTATGGCAGGCATATTCCTAACCCGCAGGGATACGAAAGTTTCTTTCGCAGACAGAAACGTGTCCTCCATCTCTCTCCATATCGAGCTGCTCCGAGAGCTCTAGTGGAGAATTCACTTAAATCTCCACTGTGATGTTGGTGGAAGGTCAAGTAACTTCCTAAGTGGAGAAGTTGGAGTGGCTCCTGTTATGTACTGTGTACTGTGCGAGTCGCTGTAATAGCTCCAATGGTTTAGTATTGGAGAAAATAACGCCCAGGTGTGATTGTTGATTGATAGCTCCGCAATTTCGTACCTTCTTCAGAACAGTTCGTTATGTCAGCATTTACCTCTTAACGTGCTGAAGTCGCCCATCGATGTACGACCCTAAGAATGCTTTACATAACGTTGCTGTTAAAATCTAGTTATTTCCCCGTAACAAGAAGAGTTTGGCTGCTTTCCTTTCGAATTTTCTCAAAAGCTTATGCGCTCTGAGTAGTCACTGTAGTGATGAGAAGTTTCTCTGGCTTCGTGTCACTCCGCGTTAATCCACCTGTATCTCAGAAGACTTTTTATTCATAGTAGGATGGCAGACTCTACCTAAGCTACTTCTAAACTTTTCTCTATTGGATTATAGTATTAGCTGCATCACTTACATATACCCAGAAAGATGCCTAGGGCGTATTCTTTATGCTCCAGAGCTCTTCATGTTTTCGCGGTTAATCAGTTGTATGCGGTGTCAGTGGATTTACTCTTCGTGTAAGCATGCTTCGCCTTAAATATGCTGGCCCACGGCAGCTTACCGTCTTTAGAAGGAATAAGGTTAAACTAATTGATCTGTATTCTTTCGAATAAAGGATACTTCCTTATTCATAGTTCAGGCAGCTTCTGAAACAAATTTTTGTCTAGAACTGTTATCCATCCGAAAGAAAGTGGGTATATAAGTGGAGTGATTAAGGTGGTAATCATAAATCTGCTTACAATAGGTGCTTAATAAGAGGTGTTATCAATAGCTCATTACTACTTAGCGAGCTCTTCTTAACCATCTCTTTGAGATCATCTATATACTTTAGACCCATTTCATTGTGTTCATAAAGAACAAGTTTGGAAATGCACGACCCTTTTAGATGGTTGTGCAACGATTTTAGTACTCATTCTGCAGCATTGTTTCCTCTGGCTCGTTTTTCTGTACCAAAACCTTTTCAATGAAATTTATAGCCGCTGATGAGCGAATCTTTAGCTGTTTAGTGTAAAAGGCAAGTGTAACCTCGACCTTCAGCAAACGGTTTAGGGGTCATGGCAGTCTGGATTGTCTTGGTTTTTCGGTCATCGGTCTGTTGGATTTTTCGATTATCCTTCAGTCGCGTTCCTCGGTCGGTTTGGCGGGCGGCGGATTACGTTGAGTTCGTCTTCAAATAAAAAAAGAAAACAGATTGTTTCTGCCTCCATCTCATACGTGGAACTTTTGTAGAATACCAGGGTTGATGCATGAGAAAACCTTCATAGCATCAGGCCACATAAGACAATGATAATGGGTTGTGTATGTATTATGAACACATCCGTTTGTTTTACGTGAATACGTCTCACAACAGGTAACAGTTTGTACATAAAGTGTAATTATTTGTGTATGTCATAAACATAAAAATTGATAATTTGTGCAGTAAGATCAGGCTAACATCGGACACAATTTTAGCGAAATTTTTGGAATATTTGAATACCGATCGTAATATGAATATTTTCAATTCTGCTCAGGACAAAACCAAGCACATTTACTAGCATGGAATCTCCCATCCCAGCCTCGCTGATTGCCAAATAATAACATCATTTGATGATGGAATCGGTAGAAATGCCTTTTGAGTGTGCGACCAAGCTTTGTGCCTTAACGATGGTGATAATTAGACAACGCATAGGCCGTTCTCGATATAGAACGTAACAGTCTCAGCTGCAGATATACTGGCAGGCTCGTTGATCCACTCGACCGCTCTCACTACTTTACTTTGCCGGCACTACTTGTCTCGATCATTTGGTGGTTTATTGATGTAATGTAGAGAATCGAGAGAAAAAGGATCAACGGCCCTATATAAATATAAAATAATGTTGGGCAGCACTTGAGATTTCTCCCCAGCTATCTCTTACTTGATCTTTGTTGGGATTGCTAAACCAATACTTTTCCACAGGGTTTTAATATGGTGGTAGGTTATGGAAAATAACATCCCGGGATAGACTGGAAAAGGTATTCAGACTTCACTGGAGCACTCACAACAACACCATCTGCAACCCTACATGCGATTTTGAGCATTCCTCCAGCAAACCGGGCATAGAGCATTTCTAAATGCTGCGGTTATTATATGATTCCAGGCAGCTAAGAGTCAAAACATACCGGTCCAATACTATATCGCTATCCCTGAGCGTACGAATAGATTACGCAATCCCCCGCCTGGCTTTCGGGAAGCTGTTTTCGGTTACAATAGAGGCGAATGGCTGGATCAAAGCTCTGAAATATGCAGATGGTTCTATAATGCAAGGAGGAGTAGGATCTGCAGTTTACTGCGGCCAACTAGAGATAAGGAAGTCATATAAACTACCAAACTATTGCAGTATCTTTCAAGCCGAAATATTTGCTATAAAAATGACAACAGAGCTACTGCCGTGTGCTGGCTTTTAAAGAAACGGGATGTGCATATCTATGTGGATAGTAAAGTGGCCATAAAGGCCTTAATTTCATACAGCACGGAGTCAGCTGTGGTCACACTGTCTGAAAACAGAAGAATTTACATTTACTCGATGCCACGTCCCACAGGCATTGAAGGTAACGAGATAGCTGGCGAACTGGCTAAGCAGGATGTCGTTTTATAACAGGACGTAGTATTGAACTTTCCAGTTTCATTCAGGGAATTAAAGCAAAAGCAAGAAGTAGAACTATATCAACGGGTGACTAGAATCTGGGAACGAGCAAAGGGTCGCAGAATTGCGAAAACTTTATGCAAAAGGCATAATGCTAAACTTACAAAGTGTTTATTATCGGTAAAAAGACCGAATTTCATTAGGACTATTGGCGGAGCATTGCCTTTTGGCGTCACATGCTTTTAATATAGGTCCGAGTGGGGACAAAAAGTACAGGAAATGTGAGGAATGTGTGGACATAGTGGGGCATGTAATATAGGAGTGTTCAGATTTCGGCAGACATTAACTATGCTTACTTGGCGCAAAAAGGCTACTGGATCTTTAAACGGGGGGCCGGAACGACTACTTAAACTTGCGAAAAGAACACCAATGTTCTTCACACTGGACACATAATAAGAGTTTAGCAGTGCAACCAACCAACCTTAGCTCAATATATTGAAGATCCAAGCCTTTGACTGTGATAGAATGACATTTATGTATTATTTATTTTGCCACCCAAGGTTTCTCCAAAAGTTACCGACCGAGTGACTTGAAATTTCATCAGATTATTTCTATGATAGCTGGAAAGGTTTCGGGAAGTGGACCGGAGACCTATTCGAAAAAATCTTATTTATGATTCGATTTACTTCAAATTCGGTACATAGGTATATTTATGCTTAGATTAACTAATCCTGCTGTTAATCTAAGCAAAAAGAGGGGAATGAACTGGTGACTCGCCTATTCAAATAGTCGGACTACTTCTCTCTCCACGAAGTGGACCAACAAGGTCAATGGTTAAGCCAAAAATGTTGTATTCCCACAAGTATTGTGTGAATAAAGTTATGATAAAAAGATATCCCATGACTAATTTTTCATACATTCAATGAGTATGTGCGACAGAGAAGCGTTGCAGGGTACAGTTAGTTCCCTATATAAATTTCATCGAAAAATCATCTTCACTGATGTGGCTCATTTCCACCTCGATGGGAATGTCTATAAGCAAACCTTTCGCATCTGGGACTCGGCAAACCCAAGATTTATTGTTGAAAAGCCTCTAAAATCTCAACGTATAACTGTTTGGTGTGGTTGGGATTTAGGGTCATTAGACCTTATTTATTTAAAAATGAATGGATTGCGCTATTGATTGCGCTATTGAGAGATTAATTGATTGATATGGACAACGTTTACTTTCAACAAGATGTCGCTACGTGCAACACAAGCAACGAAAGCATCGATCTTTTAAGGGAAAAGTTTCCGGACCGTATTATCTCTCGAGGAGGTAATCGCAATTGACCATCGAGATCTTGTGATTTAATACCTTGCGACTAATACCTTTGGACCCTAGTGAAAGTTAAGGTCTACACCAACAGGCTAACTTAGATTCAAGACCTCAAGGATGTAATTCGAGAAACTATAGCAGTCACTTTGGTGATGGAAATTTGGAAAAAAAAATAATTTTCTTGATTTTTAGCAAGTTTCAATACCGTCCCGGTGGAAAAATTCTTTCAACGCTGCGCTAGGCTGCCAATCCGAAACAAAAAATATTTTTTCATAAAAAACACTAAATAAACAATTATAAAAAAAATAAATAATATTATTTTAAGTGAAATTTGCAAAGCAATAAATTTTCATTAATATAATTTTTGATTTTTTTTTTTTTACATTTACTAACGCAAATAAATCACTGCTACTGTTCAGCCGGACATCGACTGGGGGTCACCTCCTTCTAACTCCTCCTTTCGTGAAAGCAATAAAATAAATTCACAGCTGCAATTTTGAAAATCCATTAAATACGAGCACCGGCAGCGGAGGAAGTTCGTGGCCAGAAAGAAATTAAAGAGAAAAATAAGCAAAAAACAGGCCATAAAAGACTCGCTGCTGCTCCTGCTGTTTGGTTTGAATGGATCTTGCAACTCGTTTTTGCATTTGAATTTATAGTTTTACGCAACGCAAGAGAAATTGTTTCAAGTATTTATATTTATTCTATTTTATTTATTTCTTTTTAATTTTTTTATTTAATTTTTTTTTTGTTTTGCAGCAACAAAAAAAAACAAATAGAAAAGTGGAAAGCCTGCAACAATAGCGTCTGAGTGGACGACATTTGATCTCAGTTAGGCAGCTTAGGAAGAAATTTATGGCCAACGAGTCTATGAGAAGCTACTGGCAACTGGTACACACATAATAGCAGCAGCAGCAACAAAAGAAGTGACAGCGATGAATGCAATCAGGAGCAGCAGCGGCGGCAGCGGTGGCAGCGGTGGCAGTAACAGGTCAATTGAATTGTTGATTTCGCGTGCAAATTGTTACAACAACAGCAAACAATGCGAGCAGCGAGCAGCCATAATGAGTGGTTAATATAGGCATACATACATATATACCATAAATAGTATAGAATGTGTGTGTGTGTGTGTGCTGTTATTTATTTCGAACATTGAAAAATGCAAAATCGTTGCAGAGAAAACAATGAAAGCGCTGCATTGACATCGAACTAAATGCCAAACAAATAAGTATGGGCCAGCAACAGCAACAACAACAAGCAACCAGCAGACGCGTGTCTGCAACAAAAAATTTTTAATGTGCAGCATTTCATGCCACTTATTTGTTGGTTTTGTTTTTATGTTGTTGTTAGTGTTTTGTTGTTGTTGTTGCTGCTGCTGCTGCTGCTGGTGGCAGCCAACGCCTCGAGTGTCAAACGCAATTGAATGTTTCGCATGTTAAATGTCGCCAATATGCATGTACATATGTATTAGTTGTGCGACATGTTGTTGCCACATGCCACATACTGCATGCCACATGCTACATGCCACATGCCACATGCCACATGTTGCACATACATATATTTCGAGTAAAATTCAACTTCATTGCAACTTCGGCGTGGCATTTGATTTACGTCCGTACAAATGCCAAATGCAAAAACAGCTGGCCAACCAACATAATACAACAACAACAACAATAACAACAACAACAATGGCAAAAACAGCAAGCTCTCAATCGATATCAAATGAGAATCAAACGAAAAGCAGCATTAAAGATTTTCACAGATATTCAACAGCGAAGCAGCAGCAGCAGCAGCAGCAACAGCAACTAGCGAAGAAAAAGAATAATAAGTGGCATAGAATGCGTGATTTGTGTGAATTTCAAAAATGTACAACATTACATGCACAAAACTCACCGCGTGTTGTATTTGTTGTGGCAAAGTGGCAGCAGACAACCCGTCAGACAGACAGTTAGACAACACATGTGGCAAGT
This sequence comes from Ceratitis rosa, assembly GCA_037013455.1. Taxonomy (NCBI): domain Eukaryota; kingdom Metazoa; phylum Arthropoda; class Insecta; order Diptera; family Tephritidae; genus Ceratitis; species Ceratitis rosa. Next base: position 1,349,675 of record JAWMAG010000054.1, on the reverse strand, counting down.
CTGGCAGCGATTTATTCAGTGCAAAATGTCTCAATTCGATCGGTCGGTCGGTCGGCCGGTCGGTCCATTTCGGGTTCGCATTAATTATGCGCCATAGAAATACCGATATTTTCGTTTCATTTGCATACTAAGTTGCATAAACTGCATTTAGCGCGTTATTCACTGAAAGTGTCCGAATATAAATGACTTTATCTTTACAATCTAATCGCAAGGATTTCGGTACTTTCACGCTAATTGGAATTAGCCAAAACTTGTACTGTACTGTATTTGAAAAATGGGGGTCACACGATCAAGTTCGATGCTGTCAAAGGCACTTTGGTGATGAGCAATTGATAATTTCAGGTTTTTCAAATGGTTTAATATCTCTTAATCTTTAATTAATACTCACACATTGCCATATTTGCGTTAATTAGCTGTATTTTGAAATCTTAGGAAAAAGTAACTGCTATTTAAATGTTGTTCAAAAAGCTTCAGAGGAAAATTAATTGCATAGTTTTAGTTTAATTTAAATATAATTCGTGAAAAACATCAAAATTTGTTTGTCCCACGGAAAACGAGACTAATCAAAAAGTACTTGCACTGTATTAGAAGGCTTTTTACTCGCGTTTTACTACCAAAACATGCTGTCTTAATAAAATTAAGATAACCTACATGTTAATTCTACGTATCGGTAAACATTATTCATATAACACTTTTTCCATTCTACATAAATTTAACTTTACAACTGATTTTTTTTGACTCGTCATTGTAACTGAATTAGCTACGCAAGGCTTTTCTGTGTGCTGTAAAATTCCATGGGGAATTTACTATATCTTGAAGCAGAAGCGATCGATTTAATAATCGACAACTTACAACTTAATGATTAATAGAAGGCATTAAATATATATATACTCGATGGAGTTGATTCTAATATTGATAAAATTACATTCACCCTTATTTTACATTCAAGGATATCGTAGGATTTATTATTATAATTATAGCACTTCTATTATTAACTTTAATGAATCTTTATTTATTAGGAAATCCTGATAATTTTATTCGAGCAAATCCACTTGTTACTCTAGTTCATATTCAACCTGAATAATATTTTTTATTTGATCGAAGGAGGCTTTGTATTGAATAGCACACATTAAAAAATAATAATTGATTTAAAAAAAAAAATTGTGTTTCATTAGTCTCGTTTTCAGTGGGACAGAACCTTTTAAATTTATTTGTTTATTGTTTATTTTTTAAATTGTCACTGAAGCGATTTTCGGCCAAACTCCTCCTCTAATTTGTAGTTTGCGCCTTGATGTTTTTCCGAAAAATGGAGGGTGGGGCTTCCCAACTGCCGATAAATTTTTGGCATGAACTTTTTTTCATGTAAAAATACACTAGAAATTCTTTATTCTCGAAAAATATGATTTTTCATGTTTTCGAAATGATAGTAAGAAAAATATTCCTTTTGGTGAAAAAAAGATCCCTCTTAAGTTTTGCACTCTACAAAGCGTTCATTTTGGTCTTAAGCCCAAATCGGTATGGCTTTAGTTCGGATAGAAATATTTAATAATATTATTTCGTGATACAATAAATTAAACAATTGATAAAACAAAAATGTCGCCAGTTCAAACGGGTTTTTTTACTGTGTGAGCTTCGATAAAGCTTTTAAATGTCCTTGAAATTGATATAAAGCTTCGCTTTACGATTTTGAAATGTCATAACATCGCACGGGGCAAGTGGTTAATACCTTTTTATCACACATACAGGTAATTCAAATATTTGTATGAGACTTAATTATATATTAAATCAGGCACGAGTGCTACTTAAATTATGTTTCGATTTAAGGAAACTATAATCCCAATTAAGACTGTCGCACGGGACAGAGTAGATTAGATCCATTTTTATGCCTCTCATGCACATGAAATCGTATATTAATTTCCCCAAAGTACTGTCTGTCTACTTGTACACGAACCTTTTTCTCGTAATCGGTCAAATCTGACCACTCCAACATATAGCTACCATACAACCGATTTCTACATATATGTATTTTTGGTGAAAACAGCGTCGAAAACGAATTTAAAAGCGTATTCGTAAAATTTTTTTGTTCCACATACGTTTATACTAGAGCTCAAGTACTCGCACACTCGTTCATTGCTCATTGCTCGAGAATTCCCTTCTTCTAAAAACTGTTTTCTATAGTTTTAATTTCATTTATGCAAAGTGTAAAATTCATTGAAATACTGAAGAAGTTTTCACAAACAAAATTGAAATTTGAAAGGTATACGATTTCGGCATGACCAAGGAGAACTCTGGAATCAAATGTCTTCTTGCGCTATCTCCGTTTATGGAGTTCTTTTAAATATAAATTTTTACATTAATTCGTCAATGAAAGAGTTGCGTAGCGGTATTCGGACAGAGTAAGACTGCCAACGATTTTTAAACATTGGAGAAAGTGGTTTTGTATATGACAGTGCTTCGATCCGAAAATAAATTTATGATTTCCTGCTACTTTTGTAACTTTGTAGCTTTTGACTCCCACTTCCCAAAGGCCGCCCATGTTCATATGAGCATATGGTGGGTTAAACTGCCACGACAGTCCGTGAGTGGCGTACCATACATTTGGCGATATTAGTGATTTTCTTAACAAAAATTGTGAGAATTCTCGTTGTAATGCTCTTCTTGTCACTACAAACGGTAGATTTCCACGGCCACTGGCATATCGGATGAAAGTTACGCTGATGTTTACGTTGTCAGCTCTAGGTGCATTGCTTCTGTGAAGACCATGCAAAGAAATACACATACAGATGGCAAATCGTGCAAATTTATTGCCAAAAATAAAGGTTCGATTCACGTGACGCATGCGGTCGACTCAATCGCTCAGCAGAGTCGGTAAATCGAGTAACCATTGATTGATTTCGCACCGCGTTCACTCTAGTGGATAATGTGCACCGATAACGCTATTACTTATGTGGAGCAGGGTATTGAAGATGACCCGAATGTGTCCATATGTTGATATGGAGGACCTTTCGTTCTCCAGCTTATCGTCGGTTGAAGGAAACTTTTTAAGAGATAATGATCTCGTGCCGTGGGCTTATGGCGTGGCCTCCTACTTCGTGCGGTTTAACATCGCTTCTGAAGTCGTTTTACTACGCAGAAGAACTTGAGACAATTCACGCCACGGAAGAGAATATTCGGCGTGATATTACGGATATATGGCCCCGATTACTACTGAAAGTGGTCGAAAATTGAGTTACTCGGCTGGAATTTATTTTAAATATGTATTATGCTAAAGCTGAATCCTTCGCTATAATATTAAATTATACAATTATACATGTATAAAAAATTCCCTTTTTTAAATTTTTTTTTTTTTTCGGTTCACGCTGCAGAAACTTCACTGTATTTTTACATCGATTTTTTCTAACTATTTTCCTTCAAAGTACTAATTCAATGGTTGACAAATAGAGAAAATTTGTGGAATGCTAAGGCGAAACTGGCAAAGAGAAAACTATAGCAAAAGGTAGCAAAAATATGTGCGAATGACGTAAATTTGCAAGTCTATTGATATTTCGTTTGCTTTTGTATTGAAGTAAATAGAATTTGGAAACAACAGCAAGCGCAGCCAGAAACTATAGACAGCTAACGGTAGCCAAAGCTGAAGAAAGAAGCTCCATAAAAGAATAACAATAAATTAAAAAGTAGAAATTAGAAAAAAAATAATAATAAAGTAAATAGAAAAAGAAGAAAAAAGCCAAATAGAAACCCATTTCCAATGCAAAGTTGAATTAATGATTTTCACATTTGTTTATGACTTAATTAATTTAGCATGAACTTTATTGAAGTGAGTTTGTGGCTTAAGTCTTTTGTGCTAATTAATAAATTATCATTCGCTCAGTATTTCCTTAATTTACGTATATAAAATGATGCATAATATAAGAAAAGAATAAAAATTATTAATAAAAAATAAACGAAAACAATAAATCAGTAATGAATTGCAGCGAATTCGCGAACAATAAAATATAATATATATATATGGTATATATTTTTTTTTTAATAAATAAATGCTTGAATGATTGACGGAACGAGCGCAACACTTGAATTGACAATTAAAAGACACTTAAATCATTTTTGATTTTCGCAATATTTATTTAAATGCTGCGGTGAAATCAATACAGCTATAAAAGGAAAGAAAACAACAATAGCAAGGCGAAAATTAGACAAAAAGAATAATTTACCCAAAGCATTAATTAAATAGCTATATATAGCAGAAGCATTTTTATTTTATTTATTTTTTGTTATTTTTTTAATATTTTTTTTCATTAATATTTTTTATTTAAAATTTCTTTTTGTGTTTTTTTATTACTCCAATTTTTTTAATATAATTTTCTTATTTCAATTTTTTTACTTTATTTATTCTAATATTTTTTACCTTATTTCTTATTTTAACTTTTTTGTATTACAAATCATTTTTTTGTAATTGAAAACTGACAAAAGCAACACCGGGTAATTTTGCATTATTCTTACCATTATTTTGATTTATTGTAGGTGTGCATTTTGGCTTGTCATCTCAGGTGAGTATCTAAACTGAAAAAAAAAAACAATTTAATAAACAAAGTGAGTTTTTTTTACATATAAATATACACTTTTAAATAGTCTGCTTAGTGCCAGTACAGTTAAGAGCAAAAATGATTTCCTGATAATTCTTTATAAGTTTTTAAAAATATGGTATATTTATTTTTTTATTAAAGACTTGAAAAATTAATTTTCCAAAATAGTATTTCCCAATTATGAATTTTACTATATTTTTTTTTTATATATTTTTAATTTTTTAAGGCTCGACCAAAATTTTATTTTGATAAAAAAATTTAGTAGAATTTTATTTTATTTTTTTTTGAAAAATTTTTCATTTGATTTACAAATTTTTGCACCTCACTATACGTGTCATACATACTTATGTGCATCACTTTCAGATTATATTTGAATTATACTTAGATTGTTTATATGTATATACATATGTACAAATACGAGTAGGTTCACAGGTGAGCAGCTTCTTTCACATATGTTCTCCACACTGCCAGCAATTTACACATACTCGTATGTATGTATGTATGTAATTATACAATTTTAATTATGAGAAAATGCAAAAACACCACATTCTTACCACCCCCTCAAACAATTATTCGCAAATTACAAATATACTCGTACATACCTACATACATAATGGTGCAAAAGCGCTTTAGTATTATAATTATATACTGCAAACGTTTGTTTAAGTATTTTGATATTTATCTGCATGGCATGCGCATTAAATACTTAAAGAGAAGCAGTAACATACACGTACATACCTACAAACATACAGAAGAATCAAAAATAGTTCAAAACATTTGTATGACCGTCTCATCTAAGCTGCTCGTGCCACATATACACAATAGTTATATTAAAAAAACATACATAGGTATACATGTACATATGTATTCTACACCTTCACTCCCAACGTATACTTCTATGGCCGTGTGTGGGTGCTCACAATCATTAACTATTTAATTTCATTTCATATGTCAAGTGTTCGCTTTTGTATTCTATTAAAGAAACCCTCATATGGGTATATACGTATGTATGTATGTATGTACACGTATGTCGTTATCATTTCAAATTGCTGCCGAGTGCACTCAGTCGTGGGAAAATCTATTTAAATTATTATTATGATTATTTTTCACTTTGCTTTGCGCAATTAATTTCGATCGCTTATCTCTGGTTTCTGCATACGATTATTAATTCTTCAAGAATTATTTATTGTGGAGCTTTTTTTTTTCTCTGGCGGGATGATAGACTTTACTTTCGACTTGAGTTGGCAAGTTTTGTACTTTCTTTATTTGTTTATTTTTATTTATTTTTTATTTTATTTAGTTATTTTTTATTAAAAATGGAACTTCATTTTCGGCTTCTTTCGTACGTTATGCGGATGGAGGGTATTCGTTGGGCATTAGAGACTCACAAGGGGTTAACCAGATCGGTAGCACGGGGATTAGTGAGTTCAGCGGCGTACACGTAGATGTAGATCAATAGTATAGCATGAAATGAAAGTGTGGATGAAAAAGTTGATCTAGGAATTTCCCTATCGAGAGCACCTTACTTCATAACTCTAACTAACATCAGCCGGGTTTCTTTACCAATTTCTTGAGTATGTCTTGATTATTTTCCAGCAATTGGAGGGACTTAAGCCATCTCTGAACGGCTGTTGGATATTTATGCTCAGATTTTTGCTTCATGTCAGAAATACACTCGGAAGGAGTGGAATTTTCTGCTGAGAGGTGTTCCTATAAATTTGGATGTAGGCAGGACCAGAACTCTTAACTAAAACTTTCCAAATGGTAGTACGCACTGCAAGCCACTCGGCTAATGCGGCTGCCAAAAAGTAATACTTGTCACCAAACCGCTTACAGGTCGGTTTTAGTGTGTTTTTGAACAAATGAATGTTATACCAGTGAAGGAAAAAAAACTTCACCTCTATCTTACGATCAAAAAGGAAAATTTTTTTTGTGTTTACGAATTATTAGTTTTCTTTTTCCTCGAAGTTGTGCCTATCATTCTCTATATTAAGCCCTCCTTCTGCTCTGGTACAACTTCGTTAGCCCAAGATGGTTTGGAATTAACCATTTTACTGTTTGCCTTTGAAAACCCATTTTATGTAATTTAAATTGCTCGAATCATAGACAAAGTCATTTGATTTCATAGAGACCAAGGGAGCTGCTGGTCGCTTTCTAAGAGAAATTGAGAATCAGTAAAGTCTTACAGGATGAGCGGAGCTGCAAAAAGTCTCAAGATGTTGGTAAATCTTACCCTAGAACTTTTACATCGATTACCAAGCCTCATGAAAGAGCTCGGGATGTAAGCTCCACACAGAAATATTGAGCTGATGTTGATTGACTATTATTATTTTTTTCCTTCTCTGGTTGGAAATGATGCGGGGCGATGATTCCCTATGGTGTGTGAAAAATTTATTGGTCTTGAGAGCTCTTTCAAATCGAGGATTTAAAGGTAGATTGATTCAAAAAAACGTTTCCAAAATTCTGTTATTCTTCTTTTAGTTTTTCTATTTTGTATAAAATAAATTCTTATATTTCTAATTTTTAAATCACAAAATGGTAGTTTATTTTTGTTGTATTGAATCCTTTTTCGCCAAACTTTTTTATTTTATTTATGGCTTTTCAAAATATGAATCGATAAGATATCGATAAGCGATATAAAGCTTCGATAAATTGCCCATTACCGCATTAACCAATTACGAGCAAACTGTACTATATCTAAAAATTAATCGATATTTTCTCCAAAACTTATCAGCATACTTATATGCCAATAACTCCCGATACCTTATTGCATTACTTCAGTCATTCATCGATTACGAACACATGATATACTGTTTAAAAATTAATCGCTAAGTTTTTGAATTTGAAAACTTATGATATCGATATGATATCAAAATCTCGATAAACCATCGGTAGTTTTATTTATTCATCGATTACAAAATACCATATTTTTCTGAAGATTAAATGATATATTTTCAAAATGAATCGATATAGATCGAACGATATTTTATTTTAGTATCCAAAAGTAAGCAGAGAATGTCAAGTATAGGGTGGCGGCCGTTTAACCATTGAAACTTGGAAAAACTACTAGGAATATTTTCAAAAAAAATTGCGTGCTAAGTTATAAACAAATGGTCAAATGTAAAAATAAAATTAAATTAAAATAAATAAAAAATTTACGTTTCACAAAGCTCAAAACTTATCCTTTAACTAAGGCAATTTCTATAAATACAGGCACCTGTGTTACAGTTTGGCAGTCGTAATAGCTGAGTGGTTGTGTACCATTTGTGCCATTCGGAAGGCAGGGGTTCGTCTCTGGGTTTGATCAATATTTAAAATTATAGAAATTGAATTTTTCTAATAGCGGTCATTCCTCGCGACACGCGACACGGAAAGAGAATTTCAAAATGATTTTCGTATTTACTAAGTCATCCTTTTCTAAACGATAAATTGTTGCAAAGCAAGTTTTACATAAATTTTCGAGTTTTTGGTGGACCGTTGAAAAAGCATATTAGTATATTTATCGTTGGACGGCTATAAAGAATGTAGAATTTCGTCATTGTTGAAATACATTGAATTTTACATACGATTAATATTATATGATTTCGCTCTTGTCGTAATCTTCTATGCTATAAACCTTGAGCGCTGCACTGCTACACCTCTTGTTATGCTTTGAGCGCATAAAGGGCGTATTTTTATGTAGGCGTTTTCGATCTTTAGTCATTGCTTACTGAAGACCTCGCAGCTCTTCTTTGCCGCTCATTGCTTTTCTGTCAAATGCCGGGTATGCAAAGCTTATCCAACCTACTTTCTCTGCTATCTTTGGCAGGATCGAGTAAGAGGTAAGAAGAGATACGCATATGATTCCAGGGGCACAGATCTTACGACTATATAATATTTAGAAAATGCCTTCCTTATAAAGTTAATAAATAAAATTAGCACATTAATACACTTTAAATGTTATTAACTTTATTATTGAATAATAGACTAACACCATTTTATTGCTTTCCTTTTAAATTTGCACAACAGTTACATTTAAATGCAAACAACATGCATACTTAGTGAACTCCAACAACATTCTTTGAATTCTACAAGGCGTACGTGAACGCAATAATTACAACGGCAGATAAATGGTTAAATAGACATAAAACAATAAATTACAAGTGACACATATCAAGTGCAACAATTGATGATGGAATTACAATGAGTGCCCATAAGCACCATACACACGCACTAACATACATACAAGCAAACACAGATACAAGCACAAAAAACAAAATGATGGAACAAAGTAAAGAACAGCAAAATTATGCAACCGCATTAGAAATGCAAAAGAGTTTGCAAGAAATTGCAAAAAAAAAAAGTTAAAGAAAATCTAAAAAAAAAAAAACACACAGACTTTTAATAATACATTCATTGAGAAAGTCCAACCCAGCAACCAACCAACTAACCAACCAACCATTCGAACGCTCACAGCCAACTTATATAATCGCACGAAACCGTTGCACAGAAGCACTAATGCGTTGTAGGCCGCAAGCAATCAGCATGCATACGTATACACAATGCCAAATAATTATTGCGTACTCAGCGGCGGGTTGAACATTGTATTCGCCTGACTCGGCTCGACTCAATCACATCGATTGTTAATGAGTATTCAGATAAAATAATGAATGAATTGGTATTTAGTGTTGAACTAAGCTGCCATTAAATGCATCGCCTGTAATTGGTTTGCATAAATGCGGTAGCAATTCAGCCGCTCCCGCTCTCTTTCTGCACTCTTATTAAGCACAATCGCCGATCCTGGCGCCTTTGGCAGCTAGTCATCTGACGGTTTTTTTAATTAAAAATTATACAATGTAATAATTATATGGAACTAAGTACATCGATTCAGGATTTTCTTTTTTTTTCTTTTGGTGGAAATTGGAAGGTGAATAAGAAAATAAGAGAAGACTGGTAGGTGGCGGTAGGTCAGTGGCAATAATGTCACAAATAGCGCCAATTACATGTTATACACTCTTATCGGAATCCTGTAGTCCTGTCACGTGGGTGCTACGAGTATCTTCTGACAACTGGCCTGCCGATCTTGCTCCTCTTGTTGCAGAATAAATGCTGAATCGGCTTTATGAGTGTTTGGCCGATTAGCACGAGGTACTTTTTGACAAACAAAAATTCACGGAACGAAATTTAGAATGAAATTCCTGAGTCCGACGTTCACTAACAACATTTTTTACCATTTATTGGGAGTACAATTCCCTTTTTTGTGTTCAAAAAACTGTTTTTGATTGAAAAAAATTTAGAAAAAATACGAGGTGTGACAAAAAAGTAATGAGACTGATTTTATTGCCGCGATTGTGGTAACCCTGCGACCTTGAAATTCCCTTTCTCTTCTCCCGACATCCTTCTCCTCTCCGTTGATATATTTTCCAGCTCTAGCTTGTTTAGTTTAACTGCTGTGTCGTGTTGAGTAAACGTGTGTTTGTGGTGCTCGTCACGAAAATGGAAAAACGAAATCAAGAGCAAAGCGTCGCGATAAAATTTTGCGTCAAATTGGGCGAAACAACTTCGGGAACGTACGCTAAAATTGTAAAAGTGCAAGAGGGTGATAGTGCTCTTAGTCGTGCCCAGGTGTTTCGATGGCATAAAGAGTTTAAGTTTAAGTAAAGTTCGCATGAGCAAGTCGAAGGTGAAAACGATGATTATTGCCTTTTTTGATAGCCGTGGAATCGTCCACCGGGGCAAACCGTAAATCAAGTCTACTAGCGCCAAGTACTCGAGAGATTGTGAAAACGAGTCAACAGGGTGCGCCCAGACATCGCTCGTAATTGGATCCTTCATCACCACAACGCGCCGTGCCTCACCGCCTTCAGCGTGTCCCAGTATTTGTCCTCTAAAGGGATCGCCGTAATGCAATGACCAATTTATTCGCCCGATATGTCACCCTGTGACTTTTTTTATTCCCTAGAACAAAATTGTTGGTCAAAGGAACCCAATTCGACTCGATTGAGGACATCCAGGCGGCCGTGACGAGGGTACTCGCGGACATCCCAGTCGAAGCGTTTCAGAAATGTTACGAAGCATGTAAAACGCGCTGGAATCGTTGTAAAGCTGTCCAAGCGGACTACTTTGAAGGGAATGGCAGAGTTATAGAATAATTCTAAAATATACGGTTTTTATGGAATCAGTCTCATTACTTCATTGTCACACCTCGTACATCGTTCAATGTATTGCCAGTCGGATAAGACTTTCGAAAACCATCTCCAAAATATTAGTCTTCTCTGTCCTCGATCCAATCACTGAGACATTCTTTGATTTCTTCAAAAGACCCGAGCAGGGGATCCCTCAAATTGTTTTGCAACCATCTAAATAGCCAATAGTCGGAAGGAATATGTTTTAGAGAGTACGGTGGGTATGGAAGGCTCATCCATTTTAGCGTTTAGATCCGGTAAAGACCTCAATTCCTTATCTTTATCTTTGTCTTCGCTCTTTGTCTACGCTAAAATCATCATTTTTGAAGCGTAAAAATCACCCTCCGCTTGACTTATCGGCCTTCGAAGATTTACCATAAACTTCCGCATGCATTCGATGGGCTTCAGTTGCACTTTTCCTCCAATTAAAATATAAAATCAAAACTGCCCCAAATGCTGCTTAGCACAAATCCGGACATTTTCGTAGAGGTAATAAATAATATTGCTGTCAGACACAGACGCGGATGCACATTAATTGTGTTCATAGATGTGAAACCGTTCCAATGAAATAGGTAATCACTTCCAAGGTTACAAATGGATTATCCAATAAAAAGTTCTGAGTAGACATTTCAGGCAATATTTTTCTTAAAGATGGTTCTGTAGTTTTATGAAATTTCCGAAAAAAAAGTTTATATGTTACGATGAATATTGAGTGATCTCAATACGGGGTACTTAGTCATCTTACTTGGCGATATGAATGCAGCACAATAAGGGCTCAGTGGCGACGGTGGGCCGGTACAGGTAAGACATGCTCACTGAGAATGGGAGGCGGAAGATCGGAACTTTGCTCTAACTTGAACCTGGTCAAAAGAGGCTAACATACCTACATAATATTTTTTTTAACAGAATCCCATTTGAATTTCTAAATTTCATTTATTTTACGTTTACAAAATTATAAAAAAATTAAACAAAGAACAAAACGGCCAACAAATTTGGTAGTTACGGCTGCGCATGCGAATTTTGTGGTGAAATGGTTGCCATGATTTGGTCTGAATATTAAATTAGGTTCTCACTGAGCAGCGAATATATTTACATAATTACATAAATTCGCTTACAAATATTAATTTTTTCATACATTGCATGTACACATATTATATTATGTATGTATTAATTGTATATATGCGCATGTCTATCTGCAAAATTCGTTTTATTTGTTAACATTTTTTTAACGATTTTTTTTTGTTCTCTTGTCATACGACATCCGCTTCCGTTTGCTGAGCTTTATCCGCCACATGAAACAGGGCTAATGTGCTTGTTTATGAATTATGGCGATTTGTGTCAATTATATGCAAAGAAATTGAATAAATATTATTTATTTATGGTTTATTGAATGTCAGACTGAAAGTAGTAAAGCAGAGGTATTTCTCATATTGGTTCTCTCAAATAATTATGTATAAATATGTATAAACTAAATATGAATAAATTTCGTAATTTAACTATTAGAATTATTTTTGCTTAATTTATGAGTTGGGAGTAGAAATTAAAAATAATAATAATATTACACACAGTCTTTTGATATAACCAAGGATGATTCAATAATTGAAGGTTGTATAAATAGTGACAGCAAGGTGTTGCTACTCCCTTAAACGGGGAAATCAAGTGAAAATTGGGGAAACTGAATACCTTTTTCCCCAGAAAGGGCAACAGTATCGAAAATATTTATATTGGAATGCAAATTGTAAATAAAAGAACAGTTTCCAGCGAAATTGGTATATTTTCATAGGCCTTCTGTTAGTCAATATATTTATATTTTATTGTAGGTAACATGCTTTTTTCATTTTAATTAGCTTATTTTCACATTTGAAAAAGTTTCTTTACACATATGTGCCTATGTCCAAGAATCATCCCATTAATAAAAACATTTATAGATTTCCCCCATGACGAAATAAAAACCAGGTGAAGTAAGTAGAGTAGAAAGAGACTTTGACACAGCCTTAGTTCTACGTTGTATTTTCGAATTTTAAGAGAAAGAATGAAAGAAATTCTTATGGAAATTCATACAAATATTGAAACTTTTGGAAAATATACCAAATTAAATTAACTTTTTAAGCAGGAAAAATACATTCCTTCTCACTCACAATTTCCCTTGACATTTATCTATAGTCAAAATACCACTTTGGTAAGTTAGAAATGCTATACCAGCTATTTGCTCTTGTACGAAACATATGGTTATCCATTTTGTGTAAAATTTAGAATAGTTTCAAACGTCCATTTCCTGTTAAATTAAAGTTTTTTTTTTAAATTCCAAGCCGATTTTATATATTTTGTATATTATAAAAAGCCTACAAGATAGTATGGATGAGTATTGCAATTTAAAAAAATAATTTCTTTTAATTTTGGATGTTGGTTGAACAAACACAGGGTACATTTCGAATGGCAGTTCGCCGAACTAGCCCCTCGGGTGACGGAATGATTATACATATCCATACATTATATTTAAAAGTTTCTAGTTGTTAATTATAAAGTTACTGGTTTTTAACGTCCATCACGCTGGTTTTAAAAAATTATGCTACTGGAAGAAATTGTAACCAAAAGAATTTTCAAGACTGTTGCTCTGCGCATTACATCATTGTCTACAAAGCAGATACCTAGAACGCAAAACAGTGTCGAAGCATTGCCTCTAAATTGTAATTTTTGGTAGAAGCAATTAATAACTTTATTGTAGTTTTGAATTTCCAGTTGAAACTTCTTTTTTCAAATTTCATATTTCGCAATGCAACTCAATGATGTGTTCTCATAAGGGACAATTGTTTACTTACTGGATGTTATTTCATTCTCACTTCGCAGTCAACGTCATTGCCATCTGACATTAGACGTTTTTCGTATATTTCGCGTTTCCCCTCTTCTCTTAAAATAAATCTACTTTTAAATAAATAAAAAAATTCTTGGTGAGTTTTAATATTTTTACTAAAAGCAATTTAATATTAAAATACACTTAGAAAAACCATTTAAAATATTAAGTATATTAAAAGGTGATCCCTTGTTTTTGGCTTTAATGATCTGTATGTGGCGTTCTAAAAGTGCCTTTGGATTACGCTAGAAAGCGTTAGAAAGATGATATTTTGTGCAAAAAAATATAATGGGATAAATGTTGATCACAGCGCATGTCAAAGATGGACATCAGCAAAGGAGAAATACGCTACATTTTACTATTTCCTTCTGATAAGGGCGAAAATGCAAATAGTGCTTATGGTCCTGATACTCTATCAACAAATCAAGTGCAATTTCGCTCCGGTCATTTCTCGTTGTAAAAGGTCCATTGTCGAAAATGACAATAAAATAATGAAAATCGGCGAGTCTGACTACCATATCTGATTTTCTTGGAGCCTCTTGAAAAGGATGCTCGAGTGCCACACTTATATAACTTATTTCCATCTGCGAATTGCTGTAGAATCTTAGCAAAATCGGCCCATTTCTAACGCGGTTAGTGATTGGTGATGAAATATGGATCACTATAGCAACTAAGTGTCGAAGAGCAGTGATTGGCGGCCAAAAAGATTGTGTTGTGTGATTGGTGGGATTGGCAAGAAATCATCCACTTTGAGCTGCTCCCCTACGACCCAACTATTACGGGATAAGGCCAGTCTAGCATTTTGGAAAACGCAATTTTCCTTTTTTTGCTCACAGGGGTTTTTTGCCTTTGGGTTCTAGAAAGGATATGCAATTAGTTTTAAAGTGAAAAAAATATTTCAAATAGCTGAACTTTGTGGATTACTGCAGCCCCTCAGAGCATGCGCTGAGTACAATGAAAACTTTTAACGCGATTTTCTCAAAATCACATTTTTCAACTTGAGAGGGCAGGTTATTTTTTTCTTTTTTTTAAATAATTTATTGCGTATTTTTTAATCAAAAATCAGAGTGTCGCTTTCACTAAAATTAGTTAAAAAAAATAAATCCGTACATACTTCTAAAGAATCGGCCTCTGGAGAAACCTGAAAATCAACCTCTCCAATTTTTCGCCAATAGGGGCCAGGGTTTCTATGAGAGATTACGGCATTCCTTCAAAATAGCGAAAATCTATCGAGCAAAAATTTTGGATTAGCTTTTATTTAATATAAATATTATTTAATAAAAATATATAATAAACATTTTATGGTCATGTAAATCACAAACAACTTGTAAAAACTAAATACAAAAATATATTATATATATGTAGCTGCTTATGTAATACATATGTATATACTTAAATGAACATTTCCTACAATTTAATTGCCAGTTAACCAATTCCAGTTTACTTTTCTGAAGAATTTAAAGCCAAAAACAAAACATTTACATATTTTTTGGGAGGTATAATTAAGGTATCATTCACACCGCACACTGACATAACGGTATTTACTTAATTGTGCACAACAAGTAATTAAAGTTGTTTGAAAAAAAACATATATTTACATGTAGCTAGATACCATTTTCCAAACCAAATGCTTAGAATTTCATAATTTCCTGACCTAGACTTGACTTGCGCTCTAAACAAAAAATACACTTTGCGGCCTCTGCTGTCTTCAGTGCAAAAAGAAAAATTTCTTACCACTTTTTCTGTTTATTTTCTAACTTATGTTTGTACATGTGTTACATATACTTCAACTAAGAATTGCTCAATTGGTTGACAACGCCTGCTGACTCACTCTGACATAGACGTTTAGCTTCGAATTGCTTGCGCCTATGAACTTTCAGTGAACTTTCTAAGCTTTTGCGGGCAGCCAACGACTTCCTGAGAGTTTAATGGTTGTTTTAAGTTTGCAGGTTTATGTTTTTAACTTTTTCTTTTATTATTATTTTTTTTTTGCTATTGTTGTAGCACTTTTTAACACAAAAAAGGCAGCACAAAGAACATCAAATAATTTGTTTACTTCCTAAAGCGCCACTTTGCTGTGACTTAATGGCATTCAGTTTAGTTTTCTACTTTTGTCGGAACAATTAAAACGTCAAAACAAATTGAAAAAAAAACAAAAGGCAAAAAAAATAGTTTTTCTAATCTAGAATGCTCGGCGACAATTATTCTATTGCTTGCGATTAGCATTTTAGTGAACTTTGCATCTTCTTTTTTCACTTTTTATTTTTTCTTTTTTTAATTTTAAGAAACGCGTAGTTTTTCTGTTTACTGTGTGTCTTCTGTGTCATTCATTGACTTGTCATTTGTCTTTTGTAGTACAAACATATATATGTATATGTTGGAAAAAAAATGTTAAAATAAATTTTAGCTTCGTTTGAGTGTTCTTAATGGACTTTTGTGCCGTTGCTTGGCTTTTTTGGTTTTTATCTGGAATTGCATATATTTTTCAAACACTACTATGTACATATATATGAGTGTGTGTATATTTGTGCGAGTACTTAATATTACAACATTGAAGGTCATTGTGCGTTACGGTAATATTCGGTACTTTTTTCCAATTTACCTAAAGTGATATTTTCATATACTTTTTTTTATTTTAAATCACCCATGAAGTTGGTCTCTTAGAGACAATGACAATTATAATATTTATGTATTTATATAAGTTTAACATCACTTTGCCATTGACGTTCTTTATGGCCCATTAATTTCATTTGGGAGTTGAGTTGAATAACTTAGTATTAAGAGAATTAGGAGTTCGAGCAGTTAAACGCACAACCGCGTGAGTTCGGTCGACATGTTGCCCCGACAGTGTGGGTAACCATGGATCGGTTTCGTAACACAAAAGAAATCATTGATCCATATTTCATCAAAACTGAAGCTGGGCATTATGTTACAATCCATGGGGAAGGCTATAGAGTCATGAAATGAGACGTGGAAAAAAATGCTTTAAAAACTACTTGAAAATTGGGTTTCTAGTCTGGAATTTTTTTGAGTCAACTGCGGCGGTCACTAGCCGAAACCATTTTCGAAACATAAAGGAAAATTCTTATCTTTATAATTAAATTAAATTCTTGGACTTCACATCAAATCATATGCGTTTTATTTCTTCATGAAATCCACATGTCTAAAAAAGTACCATTTATAACCAGTTCATTAAATGGATGTCATGAATAAAGTAAACAGCTTACCATTAGGCGGTCGCAATAACCGAGTAGTTAGCACAGCGTACTAGCATTCGGAAGGCCAGGGTTCGAGTCCTTGAAAATTAATTTTTCTAATTCCGGTCGCCTCGACATGAAAATCCAGTGGACGTTTGGAGATAACATTGAATAAACTGTAGCTCCCTCTCCATTTGTTGGAGAAATATCAAGACGCAAAGCAACAAATTGGAGGATGAGCTCGGCCGATAATCACTTCAGCGACTACATAGCAACAATTACTTATTAATTATTTACTATTAGAGTACAAAGACAGATAGGCTGTGAGGAGGATTTACACTACGACCCTAGGTCCATTGTACCGCCGCATTTGTTATAATACACCGCATAGCCCCAGTGCAATTTTATAAGACAAATGACGTCGACAGCTGTCGTTTTTCTCGATAACTATTTGCTAATTTGAAGTTAATGTCATTATGCCTCTCTCATAGAAACCTTTGTCCCTAATGGCAAAAAATTGGAGTATTCGATTTTCAGACTTTTCTTGAGTAAAGTTCTTCACCCACCAAATCACTCGCCATAGACAGGAGCAGATGAAGTGATTACGAGTTGCGAGGTCCAGACTATAAGGCGCATGCATAAGAATATTCCAATCAAGCTTTCGGAGCTTCTTGGGAATCACAATCGATGTTTTCGTCAGGCGTTTAACCTTATGAAACACAATTCCTCTTCTATTGATCGCAGTTGAGAGGCTTCTGAGCAATTATTTCCCCTCAGGCGGCCCATTTGCTGACAGTGCAGGTTCGTATTAAAGGTTTGGACGTTTTGCAACAGATCTTAGTGGATGATTCCATGCCAATCCCGCCAAACACACAAAACAAAACTTTATAGGCTACAATACTGGCTTGAAAACCGTTTGCGCCGGCTCACTGCCCTTCGACCATGACCGTTTTCATTTGATGTTGCTGTTAGTAATCCACTTTTCATCACCACTCATCACCACTCAACCGCTTTAGAAGTGGGTAGATTTTGTTACGATTCAGCAACGATTCGTAGATGGAAATTCGGTACATGAAATTTTTAGCTCGTGGGCAATCAAAGTAGCCCTCTCATGGTGGCCAGACTCAACGATTTTCGTTATTTTATCGTCATTTTCGACAATCATCTTTTACACTATTCACATTTTCAGCTGCTTGGTGTCCATCTTGCGCTCAAACCAACCACTGGCCTAAGTGATCAACACTTCTCCCATTATCTATTTAGTGCGAAATATCATATTTCTAACGCCATCCAGCGTAATCCAATCCCACTTACACGTAGTTTGCTAATAGCTAATCTTTTGGAAAAATAAAAAAACTTAATATTTTGACTTTTTTGGTGCTTAATTAAGAATAAAAGTTGGGCAAAATACAGAATATTGCACACTTTTCATAGGAGGCACCCACTTTGAACTGTAGAGGGATTTCTCATAGTCAAACGATCATGAAATATGAAGCGAACACAGCGATTTTCAATTATTCACAACGATTTTTGTATTTTTTTATGTTTTCTGGTGTACTGCCACATTTCGAGGTTCATTAGCATCGGTGTGCAACCCCGCTTGTTGTCAGCAAACTAAGGTTTTATTGTGGTTTCTGATAGAGCAGAGTCCTTATAACACTTTTTGCGCCTTTACTTTGCATCAACGGAATTTTCGGCCTCAAGAAACAGTGAGGAATTATCTTAATTATTTATTATGAATATTTAATTAACATGTTTGAATTACACTTTTTTAAACAGAATGAGCTATTGCGTGTAGAACTATACACAAAAAATACTTAAAAATGTTCCCGAATTAAAAGTAAATAAATTCACGGTCGCTGGTGAAAATTTTTTAATTTTTCGGCTACGCACTTTCTCCAATTTATGGTGGGCCTATTGATGCTTCTCTAACAAATGGAAGGACTTCGAATTTATCCTAAGCAGCCTTCGAATGGGTGATGGTTTTTTTGTGAGAAGCTTTAATTTCATGACCAAAAAAAAAACTCAAAGGGCTTAATATTCGCTGCCGAGGGGTGATCGCACCTGGGTAAAATTAATTTTAATTTCCATAATTTTTGATATTCAGGAATCAAAACTATGAACGTCCGAGTGTTTGTACACAACTCTAAGCTTTCAACTAATGCGTCCACCTTATTTAGAACTTGATATATTTCCCTATTGAAAAAAAATCAATTTTGCTATAAAAAAATAGTATAGAAAAATATAAAGGATTTTTTTTACTAAAAATTCAAATAAATTTGTTTTTATTAGTTTTCAAAACAAAAATAATTAAATTAGTAACGCAAAAAAACAGCATTTTCTTGAAATAAAGTATACCCACAATAGCAACAAAAGCATAAAAGTATGCACAACAACAAAATATCTATCAAACCAGCTTCCGTATATGTATACATGAATTTTATGTGCGCACCACAGGAGTCAGCAATAATAACAACAACAATGAGTACTGTTCCAGCTGCAAATACATATACATAGAACTTAGCTGCTAACTAGAAAAAATTATAAACATTTACCACGTCTAAGCCTACGAAATAGTTGATGGCATGCCATTTGCAATTTTTATGGAAAGTTTTACTACTGAGCCATGAAGAGCCATGAAGAGCCAACGAAATTAAAATATTTGCTTCGTCAAATGGCTATAATTTTTATTAAATTTTCGTTATTAATATCAACATAAAAAATATGTTTATTACTTCATTAAGTTTTTTGTGTATTTTACTCTGAGCAGCAATTATCGACAACTCCATTTTATATATATTTTAACACATGTTTTCAATATTTTATTAGTCGTTTATGCTATTACTATGACAAGAAGAAATACTTCTTTGGATATTTTTGAGTTTTCTAGAAAATGCACTGTGTCTGCTGTTAAGAAGAACATGATTTGTTTAAAAAATGTAATAATTTTAATTAATTTATTTTAAATATTAACAATATTAAATGTTTTTTATTTTTTATTTTATTTTTTTTTTTTTTTGATGTGTCAATTGACACGCCATTTCATAATGAACAAACAGACTCACTTCGGTACAACGTTCGCGAATCGTGCAAATTTATTACCAAAATAATGGTTTGTCCTGTGTCCAATATTCGGCCAACACAATTGCTTAGTAGATTCCGTAGTTCGAGCAACCATTCATCTGTTTCGCACCACGTTTACTCTAGTCTTTAAAGTGCCACCTCAGACATGCCACACAGCGCGCACGGTACTATTGCTGCTCTGGAGCAAACCTGAATTGGAGAATGCTGACGGCCAAGACGGCGCAACATTACACACAGTTGACGCTACAATCAATTTATTCACCAAAACTTTTGGTGTGCGTCTCTTCTCACGTGGTGGGCCTGTGACTTGGCCTCGAAGACTGTATGATTTAACACCACTGGACTATTTTTTGTGGGGTTATGTGAAGGCGCTTGTCTAAGCAGATAAGCATCAGAGGGTGGACTTCTTGGAAGAAAAAATTCGCAATTGTTTAAAAAAGCATTTTTTAACCATAGTGGCGAAGTCTTGTCTTGTATCTAACTATCATATTAAACTTTGAAATTTAGCGTTAATTTTTTGAATAGATTTTTCAGCTATATAAAATAAATACTTTATTTTATTATAGTAAATTTTATTTCATTTTATTTTCTTTTTTTTTGTAGCTCATACATATTTTGGCAGTTTGTGCTTTTACCTTGTGAGTTTGATATAAACTGATGTAACCAAAGCTTTTCGCTGATAGTAGTGACATTTAAATGACGTACATACAAAAACAAAATTAATATAAACAGAAGCAATGGCAAAAAGAAACAAATTTGCTGTTACCTGCATAAAAATATCTGATTTAATTTCAAACTATTGAAATGCATAAATTATTTAAATAAAATATATTTAAAAATGTTATGTTTATTTTCATAAAAATCCATTTAAATATTTTTTTTACATAAAAAACAATAATAATTTAAATAAGAATTTAATACCTAGCGCATGTTGCTTTTCAATCTTTTTATATTTGTATTTCACTTTAGGCTATCGAAAAAAGGCATAACTCATTAATTTGTTTATCCACCATCGCTTCTGGGTGTGGCAGCAAACACCCTTATTTATTTGTTGAAAATAAAATTCAAATTAAAAAAACTGATAGCGAATTTAATGTGGAATAAAGTAAACAAATGTCAGAGAGCATCTTTCCAGCTGCAATAAAAATGTGGAAAATATGAACAGCTTTATAAGCACATAATTAAAGATTCATCATACACTGTAAAAAAATGTATTTTAAAATGAGTTAATGTGAAGTATTTATCACTTTAACAGGCGCTGAGTTTTAGTCGTGAGATTTATGAGTTGACGCTACGGGCAATGCACAGTAGTCGGTATTATATGGAATCCAAAAGTACTTTCCTTTCTTTATATCAAAGTGTAATTTTGGTCTCCGATTTTTAAATATATAACAAGTACCAGGACTTCTATATATATTTCTGGCCTAATATTGAAAATACGAATATTTATCAACGAAAATGTTTTTTTTTGAGCGATTGTCAAACTGTGCGGGATCCTACGAGAACAAACCTTTTTTTACGGCCAGGTGTTCATGCAATATCGAATGTATGCTGGTGGGAGAAATGCATAGGCATGCCTCCATCTGAAGGTATGTTACATGACGGTCTTGCATTCTCAGTTCATGTACGGCATCGATGTTTCCTGGCACAACGGCTGTTTTTGGACGACCTTCCCGGAATTCGTCTTTGAGCGAGCGTCGGCCACGATTGAATTCGTTGTACCAGTTTTTCACTTTTCACAGTGCTATAGGATGGTGCTTCATAGCCATACAAAGACTTAAGTTCATCGATGCACTCTTGTCGTGATAATCCACGTCGAAAGTTGTGAAAAATGATCGCACGAAAATGTTCACGAGTTAATTCCATTTTTTGGCCGAGATGAATTTTTTAATTCCCTGTAAATAAAACAATTCACGATTAAATGACAAAACGTTCTGAGTGATGTTATGCTAAAAAATGTCAAACTTTCCAATGAAAATGTCAGATTGCACCTGGCAACACTTAGAGTTGCCTAGGCCAGACCTATATATAGCAACCTACGTAAAGAAAAATACGACACTCAACAGATCATTAGTGAAGCAATAATTTAAAAAAATGGGCTAACTTATTATATTAGCATATGAAATCAACCACTTTGCAATAATGACAAAACTTCTCTCACTATCGAGCTCCTCAAGGACAATAGTGTGTGTGCTCTAGCTTCAGCCGACAAAAGATCCAGACTTCCGCGTCTTACAGCGATTGTAGTGCTAGTTCTACATGTAGTATCTACCGACACTATACTTCAAATAGCATTAAGTTTAGGATTAAAATAGTTGATATTACATAACAGATGCTGATGAGAGTCGCGTTTTGACTGATTTCCAACTACTTAGCGGAGTAGCTCTTTCTAGCGACTTCCCCCATATGAGAACTCCATAAAACAAAGATAAGCAGGGCGCTACTTTAGGAGAAAAACTCCATTTCTTATGGATATGCAGCAGTTTATATTTTTTTTTTCTAGGACTGTCCTCAATTTTCCAACTAATGAAGACTGACGCTACCTTCGTAGGAGAACTCGCTTCCGCGATTTTATAGCTTCTGGTGAATAAGAGAAGTTTTCTTTACTTGGGTTTACAGCAAGATTTATGCACCACTTTTAGGTGCTCGCAACTTTGGCTACGTCCACTATAGCATACACCACTTTCAAACTTCTTAAGCAAACTATTGATTATTAAATTGCAAGGAAATGGGTACAGCACACAGCCTTACAGAAGAGCTCTATAAACCTTATTTACTTAAAATTTTTGGAAAAAAAAAATAAAGCAAGAAGGGACCCATTTTGCTTTTGTCTACTCTTAATACTTCAAATTACTTCAACTTTTGATAAAGAAATGCAAGCAGTGTTCGATATTTAAGAGAAGAAAGTCTAAACAGTGAGAAAATATTTCATAAAAGAGAGGAAAGCTTACAAATAACTGAAGGATTATGTCTCAAAGTGGGAGTAGTTTTGAGTAATCAACCAAAACATAAACCTCCTGCTCATTCTCCCTCATAAAACTTTTAATTTATGAGCATAAGATAATCCCATGATCTTTCGAAATTCTTAAAGCGGCAGTGATTTTCAGCAATTACTCTTAAAAGTCGTTAATGCTCACCCACTTTAAGTGGGGCTCATTTACCTAGGAGTAGCCAGAAGTAGCCCAGAAGTAGGTTTCATAGTTTCTTGCTCAAGAATATTTGCAGATAAGAATCTATTCATCGCACATTAAAGCCGTAGGCGGATTGAAAACACCATAATCCTGGTTTCGAATAGACCAAAATCCTTTTAAAAACCCTACACTTACCTGTAATCAACCAGCATCGCATATATTCAACCCTATCTATAGCTTTCGATACATAATTATTTGTCGAAGTTGATCGATCCCGGAACCCTGATCTAGCATACTTAGATCTGCTGACCCATTGAGATGCCTATGGTGTCCTTTGAATAAGAGATTCCTCTCACTTTTCTAGTTTTTGAAACTATTTAGTGCGTTTTATGAAACCCACGTAAAATAGGAGGAGATGTCAGACCGCACATAGGGCTGGGCAGTAGTAGAGGTGCTCTATCGGCTTCTTTTTGCCTATGTCGACCCTGCAGCTTTGAAAGAGGTAACTAACGCATCTTTCTACCATGAGCCCCCACCAAGAGTGATTGGTTATTACGACGGCTTTAATGCTTATAAAGGTTCTGTTGAGTACAAGTAGAGACTTACTTCTCTTCCCTTCATTCAATGGCCAGATTGGTCCACCGTTTTTGTAGAGTCGGACGCTTCAGCATCATGTGAAGTACAAGCAACCACTAACGCTCCTTTATCTTCCACAGCTGCAGTTAAGAGCTGGTTTCATCTATTTTGCATAGAGTACACTATTCATCAGCAGAAGGTCCTTTGCTTCTGTAGCAAATGAAGACATCTGCGAGAAGGGATTATAATTCTCTAGAATATAATCAAATACAAATAATTTCTCCCACTGCACGAATATTTCTTAAGCAAATATGCCGAAAACAGCTTGTCCGACCGAAAAAAAAATCACCGATAAAAGAGTCATTTCGAGACTTATCAACGCAAGTCGCCGCATATTTACAAAGCATTTGAGCAAATAAGCCAAACCCTTGGAACGCAGATTGTTAGCGCAGCAGCTCAGCAAATTACCTGCAAGTGGCGTGGCGCGGCATGACGTGCTGCTCCTTGCTACGCTCCTCCTCACCAAGCACCAAGCACTTGAGGTCGCTTTAGAGCTGGAGTTGAATGCCCGGCATGACACAGCCGAAAAACGAGCCAATCGTGCTTTATGATTGCTTATCTTCACGCTGGTGCAGAAGTGAGCTGCGCCTGTCTTAATGCAACCCAACCAGCGAGTAGTAGGGGGATTTCTGCAATAATTTCAGCTTACAACTGCAACACAACGGGCAGGTAGATGAGAGGAGAGTGTGGAGACTTACAAAACTACTTACTGAAACAGCGTACGCCTGCTGTTCTTACATACGAGTACACGTGAGCAGCTGCTGCAAAGGCGCAAATGCAAAAGAAATGCGAAAGGATGCGCTGTCAGAGATTTTTTGGGCGAAATGATGAGGTGACTATGGAAAAAGGGGAGAAATGTTGCATATGTCATTGCAGCAAATAAGGGCAATTACTTTAAATCGACACAAGCAAATGTGCGGCGGGCGGCTGGAGTCACAGAATTGCGTAAGAATTGTTCTCCGCTCTGCCGTGAGGCGAGTGGTGAGTGGCAGTGGCGAGTGTAAAAAAAGTGGCTTTTTATCGTTATTATGTAATTTGAGGCACTTGCAACATGCAACTGATTGTTTGTGGGGCGTAATTGCAGGCAGCACAAGGTGCACTGCTGAGCTCAACTCTGCTTACAGCTGAGTCACATGCATATTGTTTTTATTGTTGCACTTTAAAAGTAGCAGATGCCATTTTTACATGTGCCCGCTTCCTGCTGTGGCAAGTTCTTCAAACAAAGGAAAGCGAAATTACAAGAACAAATGCAAAAATTATTAGGTACGCACTTAACGAGTTAGCACTTTGCGCATCGAGAGGGAAGTTGCCTTCAACGCAATGTGCAGGAGAAAATAAAATAAAAGACTTAAGCACCGAACTTGATTTGTACGTTGGGCGCGTGGCGTCTACACGCCACAAGATCGACTGAGATTACACAGCGCAAGTCATCTGTACATTTCCAAACGTATTTATATGCGCGCTTGTCATGTTTTGGAAACATGTAATCAAACGCCACGTAGCAGCTGCTCAAATGTAAGTTCATAAATAAAATCTTGCAAAGTGCAACTCACATTCGGTTGACTGGTGGCCAATTGATGTGCTGGAAGCTGATATTCGGTGCTTAATATTTGCGTTATATGCATATGTATGTATGTATGTATGCATGTATGTAAAAAATTGATTGCCAAATGGCAAAGTGTTCGAAATTAAAAGTCTGTCATTAAATCGTTTGGCCGTTTGGCTCGTTGTGGCATGTGCAAATGTGAGTACATTAAGACGGCGAGCCTACGCCGATGGTTACATGTCAGCCAAGTGCCAGGAAGATGTTATTGGTATATCCGGTTGTAAGTTTTTATTGCGGCAAAAAATCTTTAATTTCGATTTGAAAATGAAAAGTAGCTTTAAAGAAGACTCGAAAGCTCCATATATGCTGTGTTGGTGTACTTTAGTTCTCAATCGCTTCAATCTTAGAGTGTAGTCACTCTAGAACTGTGACTATGTTTTGAGATATAAACAGAGACTATTCTACGATCAGATTTCATAGACTTATTAATATTAATTTTTCTTTCAGGAAATAATAGAATAAAGCTGTCTCGTTTATACGAAATAGTCTTTCACTCTATAAACTGTAGTTTTATTGAGTAATATAAATCATCTGTTGCTAATGACGAAATTTTATTTGAAAGAAGAAAAGAAATAAATTTGTTACTGATAGGAGAGTTCTTAAGACCAAGATACCCTATTGAGGTACGTGCGTGAAAGAGCCAAATAACGCTAGAAACAGTACAGAAATGAGCCTCTTTTCCAACATTGATATTGCATATAGGTATTCCTAATACCCTCTCAATGCTCATAAAAATGATGCGACAAGTGTTAACTAGTTGCGCTCTTGAGTGCAATACTTTTTTTTAGGTAGACACAATTAAGTTATTAAAAGAAGTAAGGCAGTGTGAATAAAGAGTGTGTCATTAGAAATTAGTGCACACATTTTCAATTGTTGCTTCTTTCTTAGAAATACTGGGTTTTCCGATAAGAATGATATGCTAAAGTAAGCCGAAACACTGTTTCTCGGACAGTAAAAGGCTGCAGTGACCACAGAAAGGCTGAGAAGGTGAGGGCCATGTTAAAGAGAAATTATAACCTTTCGAGACGGAAAATTGCTCAGTTAGCGCATTGTATTGAGTCATTTGTTCGAAGAGTGAAAGCTGAAGTGGCACTGAGAACATATAAAGTGCAGAGGTTGTGAATTTGCTTCAAAAGGTGATTGGATACCTACTGGTCATTACCATCAAAAATGATCACCATCCAACAATTGTCTCGTTCAGCTATTGACCACTGTTCCGCCGAGAGGCACAGAGTTGGTAAGCCTACTCCCGACTTCCACTTACCATAGACGGTAGACGGCCATTGCGGTCTGGGCGAGTGCAGAATAAATACAAAGTAGAATTTATTAGGATTAAAATTAGCCAACACCAGAGGATTATGACATAGCTTTCAATTGTCTCACTAATTGTCTTGTTTATAATTTAGCTGACCTCTCTTCAATTACCTTCAAGGACACCACTACTTTTTTTTAGAGAATATAAACCACTCAACCTGCTCCGGTCTCATTTCGGCCAAGTTTGTCTGGACTTCCGTCACTAAACCTGACGTTCCCAATTTAGCCATACTTAGCTGTACCATGGAAACAAGTTCGTTTGGTCTGCGTTGAAGTTCTTCTCAATGTCTCTGCGACCAGGAACCCACGCGATGGATAATATGTCATAATCAACAAATTCTCAAAGAGATGTGCCACAGTCCAGTACGATTATAGGGTTTGTCGGGATCGCACACAGGGGTTTTATTGCTATCTGACTATCAGTAAATTCATTGCCAATGAGCTCAACAGCTTTCACGATGGCAGATATTAATGCCCGGAATATGTTGCAACGATCTGGTACCTTTTAATGCTAGTTTCAATGAAGGAAACGTAAGAGAAGACATCCTTCCATTCTACTATCAAGTTTTGAACCGTATGCCAAAACCTTAAGACTCCCAACCGGAGTATCATATTTGTTTGCTTATTCTTTGCTGATCTTGGATAAGACATTAAAGTAGAAATGCAACGGTATTGATTAAGGTTATAATTCTTAAGTATTTTTGAATGTTCTGTTGGTTGACAACTCCACTTTTTGGTTCCCTTAAGCGAAGAGCCAACAGCGCTGCTATGATGCAAACGCGTTTTTTTAAATGCTAACAAAATTTTTAAATTTATTTTCTCCACCATTGCGGTGAGGCAAACTACTACACCATATAAGAGTATTGACCTTACTACATATACAAAAATCCAGTGACAGAATCTGGGACTCAAGCACCACTTTTTACCGATAGCTAGAAAGTGGTTGAAGCCTACCCAAAGTCGAAAGGAAGATTTCTGCCAAAACTGCATTGCTCTTCATGTGTCAGGGGTACGGTGTGGTAGTTTGGGTATTCATTAGACTCAATTTTTATCCTATGCATAAACAAGTAAGGCTGTCTACATACATAAAAACACTTTCCATGTAGTAACCAAAAAGGACAAATCTTCTATTTGGAGAGAAATTCAGCGGAAAACTGACTGGCTTCACGCTCGATGTCTCCAACTATCACCAAACTACAATGACAAGCATTGCTGCTAAAATAAATTAAGAACTTAACTCATTACAGCAAATTCCCCCTAATCCCAAATGATCGCCAACTTACATGCCAATCGCAATTATTTAGCATTTTTCTCAATTAAATATTGAATAAGAAATAATTTAACAACTTCATTAATCAATTAAAACCCAAAATATGTAATTCTTTGTTCGAAGGCATAAGATAAATACTCGTAACGTGTTCAACAAAGGCCTAACAACACATAATAATAACAATAAAGCAGCGATCATAATTGATCACCAAAAAATAAACAAAAAAAAAAAAGACAAAAAAAAAAACGAATGAAAAAGTCCAAGGAATGTGACTCAGTTTTGGTGACCAATGCGCAGGCGCATGAAAAGACAATACATTAGCACACACCCACCAAAGAATGTCGGAGCCGAAAACATCAGGCTGATTGTAATTTTATTTATCACACATTCTTTTAACTGGAGAGAGAGAGAGAGAGAGAGAGGGAACAAAAGGTAAGCAACTATAAAGCAATCAAAATAAAGTCGCCAAAATGTAAGTGCGGTGAATAAGAAATGCTGAATGACATAAAGGAGCAAAATAACAAAAACAATGCAAATTTAATATGCAGAACATTAAAAAAGTTCTGGGCGAATTTCACAAGTGCGATAAAAAAGCGTAAAAAAACATGCAAAAAATTTACAAAAATCTTCCGCCCCTAGGTAGTGCATAACGAAACGCGGAAAAATATTTAAAAGAAATAAATAAAAAAAAATTGTAAATTAAAAAAAAATAAATTTAAAAATCACTTCACCTTCGCTTGAAAAAACAGTTAGCTGCTGCCACCACCCCCACACAACCACACACACACACCACGCGCGCACACTTGACTTCGGCAACAAGTAATGAATAAATTAAAGAGGTTCCTACTGTATTGGCAATATACACACACTCATACACGTATGCGCAGCAGAAAACAACAAAAGCAATGAATATCGCCTGAATGTAAATTATTATGGCTAACAAAATGAACAAATTTATGAACAAAAGTATCAACAAATATACACCTTTATATGCGTAAGTATGTAAATAATAGCGGCTACATATAATAATACATACATAGATATATGCATATATATAGGTATATTAGTGTAAAGGGTGTTTTTTAGACATGTGGTTTTCAAAAAAAAAACAAGACGTATGTAATTTGATGTTATGGCCAAGACTTTAACTTCATTATAAAGATAGGAATGACCGTTGCGGCTGGCTCCAATTTATTCCAACCGAGGGGCCCAATTTTCGACCACTTTTTGCAGCACTGCAGGCCGTATGTAAGTAATAATCGCCGCTCTTCCAAGGCATAAAGTGTCTTGGGCTTATAGTGGTGTTAATTCCCACTGTCTTGACGGCAACGCCACAGACCCTGGACTCGAGATAATGCCCTCACCAAAATTGTTCTTTATTACATTGATTGTTTCGTTGGTTCTATGGCATGTAGCGCCCTCTCGTTGAAACCAAAGGTCATTCACATCAACATCCTTCAATTCAGGCACAAAAAAGTCATTAAAGCATTCTCCATTGACTCAGCTGAAACCCTATACCCATAGAGCACAACAAACAGTGACTTTTTTAGGATGTCCCGACGTCTCAATAATGGCTTCCGAATTATCATCAATATAAATGCGACAATGTTGCAAAGTGAGTTTTTTTGGTGAGCAAAATTTTCCTGTGAAATTCGAGATCGGTGGATATCTTGTTTTGGACCCCTTCGCCGAACATGTAAGGCGCTTGATGGTCGTTCGGCTTCAATTTTTGCGGGGCGTGGACTTTGTAAGTCTCCAAACCAAAATCATTCCGCCAAATCTTTCTCCTCCAATTGTTACGCCAGGTGGCTGGCGGACTCATTCGGATCTTTTTCGATAGTTGCTCCACAACAGTAATAGCGCCTTCGGTGGCCACTGTACGGCATTTCTGAGGATGCACATTATCCATTAGAATAAACGTGGTGCAAAAACTCTTCAGACCCTGACATTGAGTCGATTGTTTTCGAAGGAAGTCTATTCATTGGGCAGTGAAAAAAACACCCATTATATATAGTATGTATAATTGGCGTTTTATAGCCACTGAACCAATTTCCCGCCGAGCGCATTCTACAATTTGTGGTGAGCTTTTTGATCTTTTTCCAACAAATGTAGGGACCTACAGCTTATTGTAAGCCGCCTTCGAACGGTCGGTTCATTTTTTTGTTTGGCTTTTCATGCCAGAGTTAACTCCTAGGGCCTGAAATTCCCTGCCGAGGAGCGGCCCCTGGTAGAAAAATGTATTTTCTATAATTTTAGAAGTTTGATTGGACCAGGACTTCGAACGAAGACTTTCTGATTGATAATACACACTCCTAACCTCCCGGCTATTGCGGTAGCAACAGCGGCTGCCCTGTATATTAGGTCAAGTAAAAAGTTCGTTCGGTTTTTATCTATGAGATGGCGTTATTGTTCATAGTACTAGTATTACGTATTGCATCATGACATACTATACGGCGCTGAAAACGTGTTTATTCGCGCTAAAAGTTTGTCTTTGGCAGTTTCTCGATTTATTGACTCTGTACGTTGCGGGCGCTCGTCAAAGATGCACACCAGCAAAGAGAAAATTCGCTTTATTTTACAATTTTTCTTCGATCAAGGCGAAAAAGCAGCAAAAGCGGCTGAAAAAATTAATTTAGTTTATGGGCCCGATACTGTAAACGAACATGTAGCACAAAAGTGGTTTGCTAGGTTCCGTTCCGATAATTTCGATGTCAAAGATACACCATGCGTTGGGAGGCCTGTCGTCGAAAATTGTGATAAAATAATTGAAATAGTTGGAAACAGACCTTCACGTGAGCACTTATTTAATTGCTGAGGAGCTAAAGATAAGCCAGTTTGGAATCATTTGCATAAAAAGAAAACTGAACGAACTTTTCACTTTACCTAATACATACTCGTACATATGTATATATAATTACGTACATGTTCGCGAATGTATCGTCGCGTTCGTCTGTGTACATTACGGTAAATAAATAAAAGTGATCAATTCATTTTCGTTTGCGGTCGCCTTTGAGACCCGCGTACCGCAGATACACACACGCAGTCTTGTTGCTATTGCTTTTATTCGTACTGTTGTTATTGCTGTTGTATTTGCCTTTTGTTATGGTTGGCTTTTTCCTGTTCTCATTTTTGTATTTTTTTTTCTTTTTTTGGTTTGTTTTATTCTTGTTCTTATTATTATTTGCCATTTAAACTGAGTATTTTTCGCAAATTTACAAAGCGTGTACACGCAGACGCCATAAAAAAATCGTATCGCAACAAAATCGCTGAACGAAAAAAATGTTCAAGTAAACAAAATAGAAATAAAAACACTAAAGCAAATACAACAAAAATACGCAAACATGCGTTAAACGGCTCGCAGTGATTTTTGTGTATTTTTTTTTTTAATTTTTATTTTATTTGATTTTTTCTGTGGGATTGTCGTGAGAAGTGGGATGAAAGGAGATATGAGTGTGTGTGTGTGTGTGTATGTGAGCAACGAGTGAGTGAGTTGTGAGTGCGCATTAAGAATAATGACAACATGTACATATGTATGTATTTATTTATGTATGTTTGCCTTCTTAAATGTACATAGGTACATACATACATATATGTGTAAGTATGTACTTAGTTGAGCTTGTTCAGATAATTTTTATGATTGCGGCGCTTAATTTCAATTTATTAGCTTTATGAAGAATACAATTTTAATATATTTTTATACCTTTTACGTACATGAAATGACATACTATGTACCATATAACTTCCCCCTGCAGGTGTGGGGGATAAGAATGCATTCGAAGTAAGACATACAAGGCGTAAAAGGCGGCTAAAATTTAACTACAGGCCGCTGGTGCTTCAGCTGTAGCTTCGTCTACGTGGTCTGACCAGAGACTTTATATGAGACTGCGGGGAACAGGAGTCCTCGAAACTAGATCCGACCTTTTCTTTGGTGTAGGACCTTCGGGGAGTATCGTGGTGGCGGTAGTTAATCTTAAATACAGGTAGATGTGACTTAAGGTCATTTCAATGTGGAGTTGCAGTGCAAGCGGCTGCCAGGCTCAGAGTTTTTGTATAAACCACGTACCTGACCAAGGTAGTACGTGTGTTCATCCCACATTACCAATTGCTGCCACAATGATTTTATTTGAAGTGATAAATTAAAAGAAAAGAACTTGAAAAAGTAGTAAATGAAACTTAATTGCAAGGCGTTGTGGCGCGCTTTGATTTTATCGGTTGTGTTTTTGAGCACCGTAAAGTTAGGCCGACGACAGCGACAGTTGAATACCTTGAACGTAGAACCACGTAACCAGAATAAGGAAAAATCCATCAAATTTATAACAAACGGGTTTGAGCAACGAATTAAATCGATTTAGCAATGCCCAGCTGTCCGTCGGCCCGACGGCTTGTACGCAAACTAGTCCCTCATTTTTTAAGATCTATCAACAAGACCTAGTACATAGACGCACCTGACCAAGCAAAAATTTCGGGTCGAAACCCCATCAAAAAACGTATAAGACGATGCAGCTTGGTATTCTACATACTGTAGTACCTAAAACATTGTCAACCTCCCCAAATGCTATTGAAAACTGATGTGGAAACTTTCTTCCCTACGCGAACTCCAGAAAAGCAACAGTCTCGAGTCCAGCTGGAATAGAGACACAATAGTCTCCCTCGTAGAGCTGATTCAACCAGCAGAAATATTTGGTAATGTCAACGCGCCATGCCGGGCCTCAGAGACCTCAATCATAATGCGAGCAATTCAACGAATTGATTTCACAATGATGCCTTCCTGAATATCTGGAAAAAGCAGATTCCCTTACAGGAATCGAATAAACCAGACTGGCTAGTTTGTATCCGATCAGGATTGCACGCAGAGAAAAAAGACCAATCCTACTGGGATAACCAAGATGAGTTCCGGAAGTAGAAGTCAGCCTTGACTACAATTAAAGAGCTCACTGAGAAACATATAGCATAACAAGGCAACAGAATGATCCAGATGGATGTATGTCACAAAATAATATTACGCACTATTCACGTTTGATATCCAAAATACATTCAACTCGGCATACTTTAAGCGTCCTGGAGCGTAAGGCAACACTAACCTGCTTAATAAAGATTGTATCCAACTACATACCTGTCTGGTCGGCTGTTACTATCTGATACTGATGATGAACCGAAATAAATATGCGGTAATGGGAGGAATATAAAAAGGTTCCGTGCTTCAACCACTGCTGTGGAATGTACTCTATAACGAGGTGCAGCGTCTTCCACTACCGAGGGAAGCTCAGATCATGACAAAGGAGCTCGACCAAATTGAGAACTTATGCGATTATATGCTATCAAAAATCAAGAATTGGATAACGGTAACAAACCTTTAACTTGCTAGACAAAAAAGGAATCATAAGCAACGAGAAACTTGAAGACATTACGTTAAACATCGACGGCTATAGCATCACGATACAGAAGTTCCAGAAGTATCTCGGAGTGCTGATAGACACGAGACTTAACTTCAAGACGCACATAGAAAAAATCTGTGAGAAAACGACTCTTGTAACGAATATAATCGCCAATATTTGAGGACCAATCCAGACTATTCCAATGTTAGTGCTACGAAAGCAAAGTTGGTAATTCAACTCGGTATCATCAAGGTTATTGTAGCAGCCACCATCTCACCTGACATAATGACAATGGAACTCAAAAGAATCGAATTTTTGCAATAAGTTTGCTAAGCTCATGAAAGGTAGAAAGGCTTTGATATGGCCGAAGACAGCACTTCCTCCTTGTTCTCGATTTTAAGCGATATTCAAGCAGACAAAGGTAAACACTGTGGCTTGACTTCAAACTTAAGCAGAGCTAATCAGCACCAATTTAGTATGAAGAAAGTTTAAAATTTTAATTTCCTTATTGTGAAGCTTCTTTCCATAATCCCTTTTTTATTTTGTATTTATTTATTTGCTCTCACATTTAAATCTAAATGGAAACCATAATGACCCATTAGCTAAGATTCGGCCGCTGGCTCAATACAAGCTGGTTCATACAAGCCAACTAAATCACTGCTCTTCTCTCTTTTCTCTTTCTTATCTTTAAGGTCATAG
This sequence comes from Ceratitis rosa, assembly GCA_037013455.1. Taxonomy (NCBI): domain Eukaryota; kingdom Metazoa; phylum Arthropoda; class Insecta; order Diptera; family Tephritidae; genus Ceratitis; species Ceratitis rosa. The sequence continues at coordinate 1,315,765 of JAWMAG010000054.1, read as the reverse complement.
TTTTTAGAATGAATCCATATCGGTTCTTAGTACGATGTTTCGTTCGTTTGCAAAATAGCTGCATTGTTGTGTTTGACAGCTTAATTTTTGTGAATTAGTCGTGAACTAGAAACGAGCCACACTTTTTCAAAGACCGAACAGTACTAGCGAGATCATTTATCATCCTCGGTGTGATGTGATCGTATCGAAGAGTTTTTTCGCATCTAGAAAGGATGACGATGTATAGAAGTTCACGCAAGTGAGGAAAGTTTGAATGAAAGACCAGTTTCAGCCTCGGTTGAGAGACCCCCCTTTTGATGACGACCCCCGCAAATGTTTTAAGGATTACGATTTGAGGGCATACATCTGGAATGTCCGGTCCTTTAATTGGAAAGGTGCCGCTGCCCAGCTGGTTGATGTCCTCAGCAAATTAAAGGCTGACATAACCGCCTTCCAAGAAATGCGATGGACGACACAAGGACGGAAAAAGGTGGGTCCTTGTGAAATTTACTACAGCGGCCATATAAAGGAGCGCAAATTTGGTATCGGATTCGTGGTGGGAGAGAGACTCCGTCGCCGAATACTGGCATTCACTCCGGCAGATGAACGCCTCGCCACAATCAGCATCAAAACGAAATTTTTCAGCACCACTCTAATTTGCGCCCACTCCCCGACGGAAGAGAAGGACGATGTGACTACCAAGTATGCCTTTTACGAGCGCATCGAAGGCCCGCCAACAAACACAAGGAAGGTTCGACGTCGAAAACCTGCAATCACAACGGACTGCCGATCGGGTTTCTACTCGACTTGTATTTCTGCTCTCTGAAAGCATTCATCAGCAACCCGGTATAAAGGAACTGTGGGACGGCATTTCAAACTCCCTTCGTTCAGCTGCAAACGAAACCATTGGATTTCGGAAAGGTCGCAAAAACAGCTGGTACGATGAGGATTGCCGTGTCGTGGTGGAGAAAAAACGGACTGCCTACCTTGCAGCATTGCGATCGACCACAACACGTGCGGGGTGGAATAGATACCGAGAACTGAAGAGGGAAGCAAGACGCGTCTGCAGAGCTTGAGAAGTTGGCCGAAAAGGGTAACGCGAAAAGATACGGCGACTTACAGAAGGTTTCAAGACCGGAGCAAACTCTTGTAGGACCCAGAAAGGTGAGCTAATGACAGATACCTAGAGTATACTGGATTTATGGAGAGCCTGCTGAATGGCAGTGAACAGGAAACACCCGGAGATGGTGAACTCGAAGCTCCAATTGATGACGATGGAAAAAAGTTTTTCCGTTACCCCACTATGAAGTAGTCCGACTAATAATCGCCCGCCCAAAAACAACAAAGCGGCGGGGACCGATGGATTACCGCCCGAGCTATTCAAATACGGTGGTGAAGAACTGATCAGGTGCATACATCAGCTTCTTTGCAAAATATGGTCGGATGAAAGCATGCCCAACGATTGGAACCCAAGTGTGCTCTACCCAATCCACAAAAAAATCGATCCCACAGTTTGCGCCAGAACATTCGTTAAAGAAGGGCCTGGCTACACTTGGTGTAGCCGAACAGCTAAAAGAAATAACGAACAACGCGACTGCATACGCGTCTGTAAAGCAGTAAGGTCTGCTTGATCTCATACCTTTCTATGCACTCAAGTCTTTTTCAACTCACATTTTTTCATTTTTAATTATGATTGACTTCCCCCTCTATCCCCCTAATTCTCCAATATTTTAGAGACCGAAAAATTTCTCCAAATCAAGCAATTCTTTGCGGTTTAACCGCTCATAACGGTAGTTTGCGTTAGTCATAGTATAAATTAACGAAATTCTTGTTGAATTAATTTATAAGTAAACAAGTGTACATAAATACACATTCATACAAGTATATAAACATATAAGGAATGTATATGAATTCAATTTCACATGCGACGCACAGCTTAACGAGCTCGTCTTGGCTTGCGTTGGCGTTTTGAGGTGGAAATATTTATAAACGAAAATATTTACAGAACCTTAATGGAGAGTAATCAGTGTTACTTGGTGATTTACATACGTACCTACAAATAAGTTCTTATACAAAAATATTTGTATGTATGTATGTATTTATTTGCATTTACATTTCACGTTCTCTACGAAGACATTACTGATGAGTTGGCCGTGATGATGAAATATTTGTTTACATACATATATGTATGTAGGTATGTATATACAAATATTTATTTGTACTTTCTTGCAAATATATGTATATATGTGTTAACAAGTATTTGAAATAATACGTAATATATTGTATATGGACTTTGGCAGCTATTTTAGTAACTGGGTTAAATTCTTTTTAGCCACATTTTTATACATACTTACATACATACGTGTATGTAAATAAATAAATGAAAAATTTCCCGTTTCAAGATGAAATTCTGGAATGGTGATACCTAAGTAAAGTGAAACAAATTTTTTTAGAAAAATAGTACAAAAAACAAAATGGAATTGAAAAAAATATTAAAACAATATACACTTTTCATAGAGAAAACTGTCGCAGCCTTTCATTTACCCTTACTTATTGGCTGTTTTTTTTTTTTTTTTTGCTTTTTGCGTCAATGTACATAAGCACCTTACATTTCAGCTGATATTATTTGTCAGCTTCTTAATCAACCTAATTCTAAATATTCTCGCGGAAATTTTCCTTTGCGGATTTAGAAATCCCCTAAAAAAAAGAAATCGCAAATTCTAAATGCACGGGGATAATGATTTTTTGGGAGTAGGATTTTTTCTCTTTCGAAATCAGCTGCTTGACGTTTGATAATTTTGTGAAATAAACAATTGTTATTGAAAACAAAAATTAAATTAGATTTATGGATACTGTGGCTGCTGAAGCAAATGAGGAAGAATGGCAACGAATATTTCTTCAACGTAGAAAAAAATTCTAGACCAAGGCAAAACCAAATTTCCTCGCAGGCAACCCTTCCATCGACTCTTTCATTCCAATGAGGTTGAATTTCGCTGCTTCGGGAGAGGACAATTTAAGCTCTGGATTAGGGCTACCACCTGTCGTGGTTTCTAGCCTTCAAGTTTTGAGCCGCACGTATTTCTTTTAATCAGCGCACACCTAAAAGTAAAATGCGTACCGCTTTTTACTGGAAAAGAAATTTTACCTTCTTCCATTCCACAATATTTTTTACTGGCGGATCTGCTTTATTTAGTTCGCTATTAACTTTCTTCCAAATTTGGTTCAACTCCTCCTTATTACACTTAAAAAATCCTCGGACTATAGCCGATTGAGTTTCCATCAGCTCTACTAGCAAATGCAACCGCACCTTATTCGCTGTTTTTGACCTAAAGGAACCATTAATATGATTATTTGTGTTACAGTTATTAAACATTTACATTTTTTTATAAAAACTCCCATACAACTTCTATGGAAAAAACTCTCGCGGAATATTTAAAAAATCCGATTTTTTTTTTGCGTTGGTGATGCAAACTTTTTCCTCTGGGAATCTTTTCCCATTTTCAAGAAAAAAGAGGAAAAAAAACCACAAAATTTTTTTATTTGTGATAGGAGAAGAAGAAAAAGTGAGAAATCTCCCGGGGAATTTTCATTTAGAATAGGGCTGAATGCCTTTAAGACATTTACATACCGTCCAGATAATATCCCAACTAGTGTACTTAAATTCTGTGCAGAGTTTCTGTATACATATAAGTACCATTAACGAACATTTTAATGCTAAATTAAAGGAAAATTAATCCCCCTCCCTTTCTTATGGAAGAGTCACACATTTTTTCCTCTACATAAATCTGGTAATAGATCTTCTATAGGAAATTACAGGGCGACTGTAAAGTTATGTTCTATCCCCAAAAATTTTCGAAGCTATTATAATAGATCAATTAGCCCATGCTGTGCCATCTAATATAGATATCTCACAACATGCGTTATGTAAAGGCAAACCTGCCCTATCGAATCAGCTAGAACTCACCACCCATGTCAGTAAAGGTTTCAAATATGGTTAACAAACTGAATTTTATGTCCCCAATTTTAAATAAGTGAAAACTTATGTGTTGCTCCAGAAAATCTTTCCAAACCTTGCCAATATCATACAATATACACAATGCTTAACAAGTTACTGACTTAAACGATTTAGGTGTCACAATAGACCCCATGCTAGATTACCCATACACTATCAAATTACTCTTTACTTGGAATATGGCTCAGTTGTATGTTGAAATGTACGACCAGTTTAGATGTTTGTGCAAATACTCAGTTCTTTAAATATCTAATATCCTTTTTCCATGTAATTTATGGCAGGTGATGAGCAAAACTTCTGCGATCTGGCTCGGATTAAGGGCAGTCCGATCTGTTACTGGTTTTGGGTCAACGACCTTTTAGATTTTTCGGTTATCTTTCAAGCGTGTCCCTTGGTCAGTTGGATGGTAGGTGGCTAACGCTCGGTTCGTCGTACAAAAAAAAAACTATATATATATTAGATATTAAATAAATTAAAATAATTAATTTATTATAATTTTTGGATGTGGGTCTGTCCAAAAATTAAACCCTTGATTCTGCTTTATGGTACATAGCGCTAATCACTCGGCTAAAGCTATTTATGGGAATCATTCCCTTTAGGCATTTCATAAAAAAATTCACTTAAAATGAATCATGAATACATATGAATATTTTTTCAAATAGATCGGCCCACTTGCCGCAAAAGAAGAATTTCAAATAAAAACAATCATAAATAAGATTGTTTCGAAAAGACTATCAACGGTCGTTTTACCGATGCGAAAGTAGTTTTCCTGAAAATCTAAGTAAAAATGAACCTATGTACCGAGTTTCGAGTAAATCTAACCATAAATACTGTTTCTTGATTAGGTCAACATCTGGTCCACTTCCAAAATAGAAGAGTAGTCTTCCTGTTAACCTAAGTAAACATTCATCCACGTAAAGAATTTCTAGTAAATCGAACTTTAAATACAATTTTTTTAAATAGCTCGGTTCACCTCTCAACAATATTTTGCAATACAAGGCTTTCCAAGAACCATGGAGATAAACTGACAAATTCTCAGTATAATCTCTCGGGTAGCTTCGGAGAACACATAAAAAACAATACATGCAAGCATTCTTTTATATAAAGAATGTATATAGATACCTATAGTATATGTATTAGCGTATGCACTCGTAAAAGCCTTCTCTTGCGAATTTCAATTTGTTATTATTATATAACACCCACATGCGTTTATTTGTTTATAAAGTAAAAAACGCACCTTCCGTTCAAATTTTTATTCTTTTCTTAACAAGCGCTTTTTTGTTTTGTTTCGCTTTTAAACATTGCATACATAAATACATATTTGCTTACATAGACACTCATATGCTTATATAGAAATTCGGGACGAATACCATTTTGGGACAGGCCGCAGCCATAACATCGACGACAATAAAAAATAAAAATGTAAGAACTGTAATTAATAAATGACAAAAACAAAAAAAAATAACTTTGATGAGTTCTAAGTTGCCCGAATCCAGCAAAAAATATAAAAATCAATGGAAATATTGATGTGGGTGCATGCATCAATTCGTGCGGTTTTCTAAGAGAGGGCTCTACTAGTATTATTTCGCGTCGTGTTCATCTGTGGCTAGAATTCATTTCAAAGGTACTGTCATTTCGCGTCGTTTTCAATAGATATCAATTTGAAAATGTCGAAATTTGTACCAGATAAAGTGTTTTTGCGGGGAGTTCTTCTTCATTACTTTAACATGAAGAAAAGTCCTACCGAAAGCCATTGTATTTTGCTGGACGTTTATGGTGACCATGCTTTAGCCGGAACATGGTGACCATGCTTTACCCAGACGGAAGAAGAACTTGCAAAAGTATTAGGAGTTGATCAATCAACCGTTTCCAGACGATTAAAATCATTAGGATTCATCAAGAAGCTTGGAAATTGGGTGCCTTATGAATTAAAGCCAAGAGACGTAACGTCGCCTCTGCATGTCGGAAATATTGCTTCAACGCCACAAAAAAAAGTTATTTTTGCATCGGATTGTCACTGGCAATGAAAAATGGATTCATTATGATGACCCAAAGCGCAAGAGATCGTATGTGAAGCCCTGCCAACCATCAACATCCACGGCAAAGCCGAATATCTATAGTGCCAAGGTTATGCTATATATTTGGTGGAACCACAAGGGTATGCTCTATTATGAGCTATTGAAATTGGGTCAGACAATCAAAGGGGACCTCTACCGAAAACAATTGATTCGTTTGAAAAAGGCCATCGCAGAAAAACGACCAGAATATTCGACTAGACACAAATCAATAATTTTTCATCATGACAACGCTCGGCCAAATATTGCAAGGCCGGTTAAAAACTATTTGGAAAACTGTGGAAGCGAAGTTCTACCTCACCCGCCTTGTAGCCCAGACATAGCACTTTTCGATTACCACTTGTTCAGATCAATGCAGAATGCCCTCACCGGAGTACGCTTCACTTCAGAACAGGGTATCAGAAATTGGCTCGGTTCTTTCTTGACCTCCAAGCCGGAGAAGTTCTTTTGGGATGGGATCTACAAACTGCCAGAAAGATGAGCAAACATCGTGGCTTCCGATGGGCAATGCTTTGAACATTAAATGTATAACACGTTCATTTAGTATCGGGCCCATAAACTAAATTAATTTTTTCTGCCGCTTTGGCTGCTTTTTCGCCTTGATCGAAGAATAATTGTAAAATATAGCGACTTTTCTCTTTGCTGGTGTCCATCTTTGACGAGCGCTCACAAGGTACTGAGTCAATCAATCGAAAAACTGTCAAAGGCAAACTTTTAGTGCGAATAAACACGTTTCCAGCGCCGTATAGTATGACATGATGCGACATGTAACACTAGTACTATGGATGATAACGCCATCTCTTAGATAAAAACCGAACGAATTTCTTAGTTGACCTAATATATAAAGCAGACCGCTTACCTCAACACCGATGCATGCTCTTAGCTGCCCCTCCGGTCAGCACACGCTGAATTTAGTGGCTCCACTGATGACTATTCTATTTTAGCCATGACCACAGACTCCACGCAGATTAGTTATATCATCTTCCACAAGGGTTATTCGCATTTCCAGTGTGCGCGACGTGGACGCAAAAGTAGGAACTAAGTATACTGCAACTTAAACTACATACCTAACTTGAAGTGAGGTACTAGCCATGAAAAAAATTTCCTAATAAATTCACTAGCTGCTGAATTTTTAGTATTATTTATTAGTATATATAAAATATTTGAATATTTTTGAAATTTATTCGCATAACATTTGCTTTCTGCTTATTTAAAAATTTACATAAATTCCCTAAACAATATTTACAAAGAGGAGTTTGCATACAAAATGAGTAACATGCAACACGCTCGTTTCATGGGCGGAGGCAAAAATAAAAGCCACTCACAGACCCACACGTAATTATGCCATGAACTTCAACGAGTGTAATTTCCAAGCCCAGGAAGTGGTATGAAGAAATCTACGAACAAGAATTACAGCACAGCTGATGACCTGCACGGCAGAGCGCCTTTCCACCTAGAATCATGTACCCATACGAGTATATATGTGTAATCAAACTTAGCACGAAAGTATGTACTTAGGTATGTGTGTATAATCAAAGTACAGATAGAACGAATAATTCCGAGTTGAGTTGTGGCTGTAGCTGTACTTGGTTGGCTGCTTCAAAGAAATTTAAATGAAAAAATTAGAAATGCATAAACACAAGCATACAGCCTCAAAAGCACTTCAATTCATTGGCAATCTCATGCATCTCTCTCTCTCTCTCTGGCTTTGTGCCCACTTTTTTCGCTTCCTACCCTTTTTTGGGTGGATTGCAAAACCTTTCGTTTTCAACGTGAATCTTGCAAATTTGCAATTTTAATATTTGGCGGAGTGTTGCAAAAAGGTAAACAACAACAAAAAATGTACAAAGAGTGGCGGCAATGTAAATGAGTAGCTGCGCTGCTTACTCACGGGACAACAAACAAAAGACTTAAGTAACAAACTTGTTTGACTTTTCTGTTTTTTGATTTTTTTTTTCGGTTTTTTTTCTTTTTGTTTTTGCCGTGGCAATGTGACAATATATATTGTTAGCAATATTATACTTTTGTCTTGTTGCTGTTTTTGCATTTCTTTTTCGTTTTATTTTAATTGTCATGCGATTTTTCAATGCTGACTTTGGTTATATTGCAGTGAAGTTGACATACATATGTATGTACATAAAAGCTCGCATTTTACACACACTCACAAATGGTTAATCGACATTTTTCCACTGTATACAATAATGTGTTCCTTTGTTTCCCGGCGTTGCCTGCCAAACAGCCTTCCATACCGCCTGCCTGCTTGCCTGCTAACAGGTCATTATGCGGGACCCACCTACAGCGTCGGTGACCAATCACTAAGACAGATAACCCAACCAAAAAAAATAAAAAAAACTTCCCGCACCGTTCTGACGTGCGCAAAGTAGACATTTTTTATAAATCTCTTTGCCGAAAAAACTATAAAAAAAAGCCCAAAAATATGTACATAAAAATTAATGGCCACAACAAAACATTAAAAAAATGCATACAAAATGAAAAAAGGTAAAATATTAAAAACATAAAAGTAAATTAAAAATGCGAAGAGTGAAAAGTTTCAACGCAACGCAAATTATTTTGGCAATGACTGACTGGACCAGATTTTTTTCGCTGAAAAAGAAAGACTCAGTCTTTCTTGTTTGTTGAATAAATTCAGCGCGTTCAAACAGCAAAATGTACAAAATTGTTATTATGTCTGTGTTCTTACTTTGTTGTTGTAATTTGTTGTTGACTCACTCCTTTCGCTGAAAACGGTAAAAAAGTAAATGTTTTTTTTTCAGCGCTCCACTACAAGACCGTCAAAATACCTTTGAAAGCAAAAATATGTACAAAATACCAAGGAAATATCCACACACATTTCTGTAAATATGTTTGTATATTTATAATACCAGTATGCACACACACTGGACTTTCGTTTTGAAACTGTTTATTATTGAAAAGCAAAATTATTTGCAAATTTCATTAGAACCTTTTTTGAGGTCGACTTCAGTGGTTGGCTTATTAAATATTGAAAATGAATCGAATGAAAGTGATTCTTTTTCAACGTATATTAAATACAGTGCACATTTTTGCGTAGAGGCACGTGCATGTAGTGTGTAGGCCTGTGATTTTTAAATAAAGGAGAGAAAAAAAAGGAATTTTTAAATTTTTATATTCCACAAGGTAAGATTTTTTCCTCCATATCAAGTTTATGGTATTTCGTTTTAGGATTATACATATATTAAATATAATATGTTAAAAATAAGTCCTCCGATTTAAATAATTTTCGGTGATAATGTTTATTTGTAGATACGAATGTACAATATAACAGAAAATTTCATGCAGTAAACTGCTTTCTTGATGGCTTTTTCTCACAAAACCTAGATGATATAGCGCTACGATTTAAATGATTTTCGAAGATAATTTTTATATGTAAACATGTGTAGAATACCAAATTTCATGATCTTAGATGCTTTTTAAACAAAGTTTTGATGAAATATTTGAAAGAATCAGTGAAATAAGCTTATGAAGACAATCTCCCAGTTACTCTAAACATATTCGAACAGCTCATGCGGTAAACTATTGGCGCCCATAGGTTTGTAATTCTTTATGCCAGCAATCGCTATTCGAACTTTGTCACAGACGAGTAACGGAACGTCAATTTCGACTATATCATCATCGATTGGGCAATCGAGTTTGTCACCTCCTGGTGTTTCAATATCCTCTCCATAAGCACACATCATTCAGCAGGCCAAATCTTTGGGCCGTACATACCTATTTATACTCCGGTCTTGAAACCTTTTGTAAGTCGCCATATTTTTTCATATAATTTGTCGGCTCTGCTTCTCACGTGTCTTATTGAACTCTCTTGGGATCTCTTTGTCACACAGCATACATTGCGGGTAAGGCATTCTCCCATCTCTACTCTACACTAGTCTATTTAGTTGTAAGTTCTTTGCTTCAAAAGCTGCACCAAGTACTTTAATAAAATCTCTTTAGTGGTATGAGTAGATTAACCAGCTGGACAAAGGTATCTTCCCAATAAAACGACCGGGAATTACAACAGTTTGCCCTCAAAACATAATTCCTAAAATGTTTGCAGAGACCATTATCAAATGCGGGTGCCTAATTGAAATTTGCCGGTTTTTTCGATAAAGAAAACACTTAATTTTCAGAGGAATCTCAAAATTTTTTTATTCAAAGTATTGACCATTGGTTTCTACACAATTTGCCCATCTCTCAGGCTTATTATGGATACCATTCCATAAAAACTTTTTCTCTTTCGAGGCAAACCATTCGACGAGCCATTTTCGACTTCTTCAAAATTAGCGAAGCACTGCTCTGCAAGGCGAAAAGGTGATAGTCGGATGGGGCGAGGTCTGGAGAGTACGGCGGGTGCGATAATATTTCCCAATTAAGTGTTTTTAATGTGTCTTTCACCAGTTTAGCGGTATGAGACGGCACGTTGTCATGTTGCAAGATAACTTTGCCATGCCTTCGGGCCCATTCCGACCGTTTTTCGATCAACGCATGACCCGTGTTCACCGTTTCACCTGGTTTGAACAACTCGTAGTACACCACACCACACTGGTCCCACCAAACACAGAGCATTGTTTTACAGCCAAAACGATTTGGCCTTGCAGTCTATGGGCCAGCTTCACCAGGGGCACTGTAAGGGTCATTTATATTATTTCCAATAAAAAATCATCCCTTGATTTTACAAAATGCAGACGGCTTTAGTGATCTGTATGTCTGGTTCTATGAGAGCAATGAGATTACGCTAGATGACGTTAGAAAAATTATATTTTGTATTGAAAAATATAATGGGAGAAGATTCAACACTTAACTCACTGTAGTGTTTAAGCGCAATTCACAGATAGACCGTGGAAAAAAAAGAAAAATATATATTATTCTACAATTTTTCTTCAATAAAAATAACAGTCAGCCGTGTGAGACTGTTCATAGTTCTGATGCTGTAGCATCTAACAGTGCGTGAACAAATTTTGTTTCGTCGATTTTGTTCGTGCTGCCGGTTATGCTAGTTTAAAAATATTTGTGTTAAGGTAATAAACTTTAAATAAAATTCGTTCTTTATTTCAAAGAGTAAACTTGTTTCTCTACATAGTACATTTTGGGAAAAACAAAATATTTTTTATTTGTTGAGTTTTAAATATCAAAAAAAAAACGAATAAATGGTACTAAAGTACTAAAGTATTTCTCAAAATAGGATAAAAAAGTTATTAAAAAATATTTGAAACCGAAAAAAAAATTCTTAAATATAAAATTAAATATTTTATTTATTGTACTTTTTCTAAAATTAAGGTTTACACAAGAAACAGAAAGCATATGGTTTTAATTTGAGCAAGCTTAGAATATTTCTATAAAAGTAGCTTCCGCATGCATTTTCATACAGATTGCATTGTCTACATATCCAAAAAGACTTTCACAGACTTGTCATAACTTCAAATCAAATTAGATTAATTTTGTGAGCTAATTTATGTATATATACATAAATATATATACATACATATATATATAATTCATGTATAAATTAGCATTAAATAAAATCAGCATAAAAATCACTTTTGTAACTCCTAAGCACCATCTCTCTATGGTTAGCAACAAAACACCCAAATGAAGAACAAAAAACAAAGTCTCACTGTCCGACAAGGAAACTAAAACTAAACAAACATTGTTTGATTTAATTCATTTGATTTTTTCTTAAACAAATTAAAGCATGCTTCCTACAAATTCTTATGCTGATTTGATTTCAAATCAAAAAAAGATTAACGTAAAACCACCAAAGTGGGAAGCCACAGATACTACTGGCAAACTACTATGTATATGTATATGTAAGAAAGAACAATTCCCAGGCCATGAAGCGTGAAGAACGTACAGAACGAATGTACATATTTATGTATCTTTCAATGTCGAGCATCTACATCCATAACATACATACAAACAATTAGGAAGCCACCAGTCAGTCGTCCAACCGAGGAAGAGAGCGTGGCGGATTTGAAAATTAGTGAAAAAAAAGTGCAAATAACCGCAAATTTTCGTTTTCATACTAGAAGCGCTGAGGGTTTAAGTAGAATTTAAGCAGCATAAATAATCAAAGCAAAAAAACAACAACAACAACAACAATAACAAAGAAGAACATTAGCCACAAATATTCTAATTACTTCCTCATTGATTTGGTATTTGCTTCACTGATTGTGCAGCACCTCATTCATTCATACACCACACCAAGTTGTAATAACACAAAAAAAAACAGCAGCACCAACAACAACAATAAACAATAGAAATTACAACAAAAGCCCGCACTAAATAACACCAACGCCAACGCGTAATAAAAAATAAAGAAAAAAAACTAAATAAAAATAAAAATAAAAATAAAGCACAACAACACTTTGCCAGCAATCAAGTTGCCACTGTTGCTCTTTGTTTTTATTTGTTTGCCTGTTCGCTGTTGTTGTTGTTGTTGTTGTCGCGCCGTCAGCGACCAACCGCAACCAATCGCCCTAAGTGCGTTTTAAGTGTGGCTTAAGTGTCTACGCTTAGCTGATTTGACTAGCTCTAGCTCCCTGGCTGATTGACTGTCGGTCTTATAGTTGGTTGCCTGCTTGATTACTACGTTGGCTTTACTGCTTACACGTGCATACATACATACAAACATATCTACCATTTTAAAAGCACACAAATTTCATGCTTTTCTTCGTGCGAAACCACAAATTCTCTGTCTATTATTTTTGTTTTTTTTTTGCGAATTTTTATTGCTTTATTTTTTGCGTTTCATATGTTACAGATCTTTGCTTACGTCACATTTAATGTAGAGTTTGTTTATGTTTTTTAAATAGTTTTTTTTCCTCAAAAAGACTTTAGATTCTCTCCCCTTTTGACTCTCACGTTCATCTGAGCAGAAACAAGTGAAAAAGGTACAGACTTTACCCATTATTTGAATATCTTATTATGGAGGTAAGTATATTTCTAACTGGAAAATTAAGCTGAAAAACGTTTAAATGGCTGAATAACTCAAAATATTTAGTTATTTTTGGCTTGAAAAATCCTTCGAAAAATCATATTAATTTTAACTTTTTTCCTGATAATTAAATATGCCGCACCACTGAAAACGAGAGTATATAGAATATGCTTGCTTTCATATTATATTAGCTCGGCTCCAAATGGATGTTTGTTGATCACCCCTGCCAGTGGTCCAGCTTTTCTGACTTTCTAAATGGCATAGAAATTTTCAAGACAACATTGTTTCACAACATCAATGATGCTTTGTGAATTGGAAACGGTGAGTACTGCAGACAATGAAAGGATGGGCGGATGAGTTATGCACTCCTCAAGGAGGAGTTTTATCAGCACTGCTGTGGTGCTTAACTCTCTGGTTGTGGTATTGTGGCATACGTGTATGCTGTACGAGCAATAGCCATCTTCAAGACGTCTCGAAGCTTGATGGGAAAGTGGATTGCGGAATCTATTTTCCCATGCTCTCATTGAATATGAACATGAGACTGCCAGACCACTGCAGCGTTTTCAAGCAGAACTCTTTGCACAAATCTACGGCAGCAGGACGATCGGTTACAATATACTCTAACAGTCAGACAGCAATCGGATCTCTTCACGTCAAAAGCGGCCATAAAATGTAGGAATTTTCTTAACAAACTCTCAACTAAATACAGCACTGCCATTGTATGAGGACCTGGACGCAGTGACATCCCAGGCAATTGCATGACAGACACACGAGAAAAGGAAGGAACCCTTCTATGCACAATAAAACATGCACACGATGCTGGTTTACCTCTGTCTACTGGACTTTTCCAAAGAAACAGACTCAAGATGACTGAATGAAATCACGTGCAACGGGACCAGACAGCTATGGCCAAAGTTGGACGCGGAAAAAACAAAATATCTTATCCTTCTAGACCGGTTCTCTACAAACATAACAATTGGCATTATACTGAACACTGTTTATTGGGGATTCACGGGAAAAGAATGGGCTATCACTCTAATAACTTTTTGCCGCAGCTGTAGGGACGAAGAAGAGAAGGAGACCAACGAGCACTATCTCTGCCACTGTCCAGCCTTGACATCTGCGCAACACAAGTTCCTTGGGAAACATTTCTTCCACTGTCTCGCTGAGCTAACCTCATGAGGGTATTGGAAATCTCGTTGCCTTTATAAAGCACATGAAATGGTTCGATCTTTTAAAAAGGTGAAGGCAGGAGCCCAGCGGTATCACTCAACTCAACTCATGAGTTAGGCCGCAATTGAAGAGACAGCGGAAATGTTGGCTCCGACGGAAATAGAGGAAGAGAAAAATAAATGACGAAAAGAAAATGTTCACGCCAAGAAAGAAGAATTAGATTTTTTATCAGAGCAAGTTGACACCTTTAGTGAGCACAGCGAAATGAGTCCTTTTATTCGACTTTCCAAGACTTTTCGAGCATTTCGGGCGGTATAGCTTCAAATGACTTTTTAAGGTAAGTCACACCTGGTATCAAACGTCTGGCGAATTTTCTTGCAGGAGCTGGAGTGACGACCTACCAGCAAAACTATTCAAACATGCCGGCGAAGAGCCTACAAGGTATCAGCTACTTTGTAGAATATGGTCAATACAAAGGGGACCCCACATTTTGAGCCTCCTTAATATCGCCTATAAGGTTGTGTCGAGCGTATTGTGTGAAAGGCTAAAGCCCACCGTCAACAAACTGATTGGACCTTATGAGTGTGGCTTTAGACCTGGTAAGTCAACCATTGACCAAATCTTGGAAAAGACCCGTGAAAAGGGAATCGACACCCACCACCTCTTCGTCGATTTTAAAGCCGCCTTCGACAGCACGAATAGGAGCTGCCTTTGTGCCGCTATGTCTGAATTTGGTATCCCCGCAAAACTTATACGGCTATGTAAACTGACCTTAAGCAGCCTTGAATACTCCGTCAGAACCAGGAAGGACCTCTCCGAGCCTTTCGATACCAAGCGGAGTTTCAGGCAAAGTGGTTCCTTATCTTGGAACCAGTATTAACACCAACAACAACGTCAGTCTGGAAATTCAACGCAGAAGCACTCTAGCCAACAGGTGCTACTTTGAACTGAGTAGGCAACTGAAAAGTAAAGTCCTCTCTCGACGAACGAAAACCAAACTCTACAAGTCCCTCATCGCTTCCGTCCTGCTAAATGGTGCGGAATCATGGACGATGACAATATCTGATGAGTCGGTGTTCAGTTTTTAAGAATGGCCCATTCTGTAGCTTCTGATTTCTCATTAAGCTACTTGCGATGGTGAATTGACAGCGATTTTTTTAAGCAGCCATATTTTGTTGGAAAAAAGTATGCCAACACATTCCTTACCTGTAAGTGGTCAGGACTGATGCGTCAATTTATTAATGTTTTTAATCCTTAATATTTTCATGCTCGACGCATTTTCCTTTTTCCTTCCATGTATTGCTTATTTCTATGTTGGAATTTTTTTTAATAAACAGCGCAAAAGCAAAGAAGCAGATATGGTAAGCCGTTCAGCCTTTGAGTACGCTTCTCTTGTGATTTTCATCGGTTTCCAAATATTCGATTTGCATACCCTATGCAAGATCCCCTACTAAATCGTTACTTAATAATATTTTTAATACTTAGATCAAAGTTTTCTAAATAAAAAAAAAAAATTTCTGTCAATTATTTATTTCAGTTTCTTCAGTTTCCCTTGTAGGGGAATAATACTAAATATCGATGTTTGTCAATGACAAATAAATAAAAAATTAAAAAAAAAAAAACTTTCTCAACTGCAAAATGCGACAGAATTTCATAGAAGTGGCGCGAAAACTGCACACCTTTGGCTAAGAAAAACCGAAACCTTACTCATTAAGTTACTAAATACTTTGTTCAAACCCAGCAAGGAAATTTCAGTTGAGTTGCGTTTCATAAAAGCTTTTTACTGAAAAATCTTCCTACAGCTTAGATATTTACCGACTTTAAGGGCTTAAGATGGACAGAAATTCAACGAAAAAATTGCACAGACTAAATTTTTTCCACACTTAGAACACTAAAAGAATTTTATTTCAAAATTTTCCATATTTTTTGTTGTTTAATGGAAGTTTTCCCCCGGTCTCCGTATTTATTCATACATATAATTTATATTTTTACTTTTATATATATATACTAGCTGTACCCTGCAACGCATCGCTGTCGCATATACTCATTGATGGTATGAAAAATGAATCGTGGGATATGTTTTTATCATAACTTAATTAACTCAATACTTGTGGGAATACAACATTTTTGGTTTATCCAATAACTTTGGTGCTGGAGAGAGGAATAGTCCGACTATTTGAATATGACAGATCGCGTTCCATATCTCGAAGAGAAGAAAAGTTTTCCTGCTCATCTAAGCAAGAACCCACCTGTTCGCCGAATTTCAAGTAAATAAAATTTGTTTGAATAAATCAGTCCATCTTGGTCCCCTTCCCGGAGAGAAGTGTAGTCTTCCTGTTAATCTCAGCAAAAAGACACCTATGTACCGAGTTTCGAGAAATGCGATCCATAAATATATATATTTTTTTTTTGAATAAGTCAGTCCCCGGTCCACTTCCGGGAGAGAAGTATGGTCTCCCTGTTAATCTAAGCAAGAAGCGACCTAGGTATGTACCAAATTTCAAGTTAATCCAGCCATAAATAAAATTTGTTTGAATAAATCAGTCCCTCCTGATCCACTTACCGAAGAGAAGAAGAGTCTTCCTGTTAATCTTGGCAAAAAGCCACCTATGTACCGAATTTCAATAATTAATTTAAATCGCACCTTAAATAACATTTTTTTGTATAGGACAGTCCCTGGTCCACTTTCCGGAGAGAGTTGTAGTCTTCCTGTACCGAATTTCAAGTAAATCGAACTACAAATAAGATTTTTTCGAATAGGTCAGTCCCCGGTCCACTTCACGAAATTTTATTTCTTGTAATTTCAAGTCATTCGGTCGGTATCTTTTAGAGATTTTTTGGAAGGAGGCATATCAAATATAAATTATTTTTTCACTAATCACGAACTAAACAAACACTAACAAAGTAAACACTGCACAAAACACGATATACGAATTTGTTTCGTGTATCAGTTGTCAAAAGCAAACTCAGTAGATTAGGTAACAGACAATTTTTTTTTTTTAAATTTGATATGACTTGAAGTCAAATCCTTTTAAGCCGTACTTAAAATTTGGATATTAAAAATAATAAAACACTGTTGGTAACGCAATTTTTGTTTGACTGATGTAATGACGTGGAAACTGATGCATTTTATCTAGCGTGCCGAAACTAATACAAAAGAAACGCGAGTTTCGGAACGCGACATTAAACTCCTCCAACTATGTATTCTATGCTCCAACGCACACACGCACATTGTTTTGATAGATATGATCTTTGACGTTAGGAACACACCTACATTGCTTAGACAACAGTGAGTGCTTGTAATTTAATATGAACTTTATACCATAGCAATAAAGCTCAAATTGACTACGTTTTAGTTACAAATCATTTGTATGGGAAAAAGAAAAGGGCTATTTTTAGGGTTTTTCCAGCAAATAATTCTAATTTTTCTCGCCGTAAGAACCATCCCTGAACTTCAACGAACATTTTAAAAAAAGATTTGGCCAAATTGGTCCAGGCGTTGTTGAGTTATGCGCTTACCAACACATTTTGCGATTCATTTTTATATTATAGATTAGCTTTGTTTTTGTTGTTGTTATTATTGTTGTTTGTTGATTAGGTGACTTGGCGACTTGACGCTGCGTTTTTTTACTAAAAACAATGGAAAATGGTTCCGCACTGCCTGCTTGGAGCACAAGGCACCCTGTTCTCCGACTAAAAACAATGCAGCCACACAATAGACCGATAGAGATATTCGTTTATACACATACATATATGTATGTATATTTAAGTATGTATGTGAGTACATGATACTTAGTTTGTAGTTTTGTATGCATGGCGAATATTCTATTCTATTTTAATTTAAATTTAAAATTTCTCGCTCAGCTCGGCTGTCACGGTAACATGAGCTTGCGCGCCAAAGTTGCCAGGAATTTAGCTTTGGCCAACACACCAAACAGAAAATATTTTTTTCATTCTTTTATAACCGATTGTGCCGTGTACAGAGTTTTTAATAAAGGTGTTCGGTGGTTTGTTACAGCTTCAAGTTGATTGAGATCGTTATAAGGTAATATATACTCGTATATACACAAAAGTATAACGACGAAGAGGTTTCTTTTCTCCAGAGTATTTTCCAAAATCCGACGCTTGGTGAATATCTGGTCAATACCAGATTAACCAGGTTTAAAGCCACACTTTTAAAAACCGATTAATTCGTTGTAAGTGTGCTTTAGCCTTTCAAACAGTAAACAGTAGAAACGTCTCCTAGGAAAATTGGCTCAGACTGGATTTTCTGGATTGGGTAGAGGACACTTAGGTTTGGAACGTTTTTTCTATCATCTTCTAATGAGAAATCGAGTTCTCTTTATCACTGTGTGTTGCCCTTTCAAGCTGGAGAATTTTACACTTCATATACCAAGTATGCTCTGAGCATCGTTCAACAGGTTAACCTCATGACTGCAGGAGAAAACCTCAAGGCTGTATGTTGTGATGGCAGCTTTTTGACGTCGAAACGTGCAGTGGCGTTTGAGCACCCTTTGAGGGGCAAGATAGTGCAATGGAAACACTGGAGACATAATCAATTATATATAATTGGCGCTTTGTAACCGTAATGATTTTCGGCCGAGCTCCTCCACCCATTTGTGGTTTTGCGTCTTGATGATTATTCCAACAAATGGAGAAACCTATAGTTTACACGAAGCTTCAGCTAATTTGAGGAGGCTTCAAAGAAGATATTTTCTTTCTTAAAAAGGGGCAAACAGCGATAA
The DNA here is from genome assembly GCA_037013455.1 of Ceratitis rosa. NCBI lineage: Eukaryota > Metazoa > Arthropoda > Insecta > Diptera > Tephritidae > Ceratitis > Ceratitis rosa. The sequence continues at coordinate 1,296,829 of JAWMAG010000054.1, read as the reverse complement.
GCTGAAGAACTTCTCTTTGATGAGAATTGTAGCAAGATACTGATCCATCGGGGTGATAACCAGAACTGGACGCATCTCTCTCTGTTACCAAAAATCCGACCTCCAATTTGCGCTTCTTCATATATTTGCTGCAGTACCAGTCAGAAGGACCAACTCGTTTCCATTGTCCCGTCCATACTAAGCCTACAAACGGCGCTTTTTATGAACCGACTCACGTCTCGCTAACAGCTTCTTGCAATAAGATTTATATTCGTAAATGGAAAATGTATAAAACAGAAAATAACATTGATAAGCTCTTTACGTTTGAATGTAACCCTTTATAGGTACTCCATAGAGTTTCTTTGCGGAGCAGTTTCAGAACTAATCTTCTGTAGGTACTCCATGGATTACTGAAATGTTATGTGGCTAGGACACCGCATTGTTATGTGCATTTATAATATATAATATACCTTCTGCTCAAATATACCAGGTGTACAAGTATGAAATGTCGTTTTTTTTTAATCAAAAAACACGTTAAATTTTGTGGAAAAAGAAAAAATCATTTATTCAAAGTATTTGCCGTCGCTAGCTACACATTTTTCCCATCTCTCGGGCAATTTGTGGATTCCACGCCAGTAGAACTCATCGTCTTTTGCGGCGAACCATTCATCGAGCCATTTTTTCACACTTTCGTAAGAATCGAAGCGCTGCTCAGCGAGTGCGTGTCCCATCGAAGCGAATAGGTGGTAATCGGATGGGGCCAGGTCTGGTGAGTAAGCCGCATGCGGAAGCACTTCCCAATTGAGTGTTTCCAACGTGTCGCGAACCGCTCTTGCCGTATGTGATGGAGCGTTGTCATGGAGAAAAATGACCTTGTGTTGTCTTTTTTGATATTCCGGTCGTTTTCTCTGAAGCGCACGGTTCAAATTGATCAATTGTTGTTGGTAGCTTGCCGTATTTGCGTTTGAGCATCGTCTTCATCCAATAATGCTTGCAGTTCGGCGTCTTCGAACCTTTTTGGTGGTTTTCCATGCTCTTTGTCGTCGACGTCAAAATCCCCACTTTTGAAGCGTTGAAACCACCGTTCACACGTTTTCACAGTTGGTACTTGTTCGCCAAAGGCTTCAACAAGCATTCGGTGCGATTCCGCAGCTGTTTTCTTCAAATGAAAACAGAAAATTAACACTGTCCGCGTTTGCTCTTTATTCGGCACGAAACTCGACATGTTGACTGCACTGAGAGTAAACGATAATGACGCTCGATTCGCGCAAAACTATGGTGGTTCGACAGTCAAGGTTGACACTTCACAAGGTCAAAGTTTTATGACAATCGATAAATATTTACGTTTGCGAGACATCTATATGTTCGAACCGACATTTCATACTTGTACACCTGGTAAACGAGACTTGCTGAATAAAACAAAAACGGTTAATTATTCTTCAATATTTATTTTATCCCCTTCAAAATAGTCACCATTAGAGCCGATATACATATGCCACCCTTTTTTCCAATCTTCATAACACTTCTGGTAGGCCGCTTTAGGTATGGCTTTCAGTTCCTTCTTCGAATTCTCTTTTATGACTTCAATCGACTGAAAATGCTTTCCACGAAGCGGAAATTTGAGTTTAGGGAAAAGAAAAAAGTCACACGGTGCCATTTCGGGTGAATACGGTGCTTGCGGAACAATATTTACGTTGTTTTTGGTCAAATAATCGCGTACAAGACGAGACATATGAGCAACAATTTTGGAACAAGTCGAGCAGACGCACGTCTCATGCCCAAAACATCGTGAATAATGCTATGAGCGGATCCATTTGATATGTTGAGCTCACTAGCTATCTCTCTTTCAGTCACACGACGATTTTCCAACACAATTTTCTTTACTTTTTCGACGTTTTCTTCGTTTAACGTCAATAAACTGGACGACGATCATGGGACAAGTTCTCCAGCGATGTACGGCCGTCCTTGAACGACTTATACCAATCAAAAATACGTGCACGTGATAGGCAAGACTCCCAATATGCCTTCTGCAACATTTTCATTGCGTCCGTCGCACTTATTCCATTGGAATAACAAAATTTCAAACAAACATCTTTGCTCAACGTTAATTTCCATAGTAAAATTCGAAAAACACACTCGAGGTTGACTTGTTTATAAGGCCGTAAAAAAAAAACTATGTGACAGATCGCGCTCAAAATTGACATGTAAACATATAACAGTCCTGCCAACCTAAGGCCATATGTCTTGTCCTTGTCGAGTTAGGGATAAAGTCTCGTTTATATTTGAGCAGAAGATATATTTAATTTGCGCTTTGTAACCGCTGAAGAGATTTTCGGCTGAGGCCTGTGCGTCTTAATTGTTTTCCAACAAAAGGACGGATGGATTTTTATGAGGAGCTGAGTAATACACTAGGAGGGCTTGACATTCTCTGTCGACATGTAAGCGCTACTAGAAAAATTAAGTTTCTTTAATTTTAAGCCCTGACCTTCCGAATAGTACTACGCAATGCTAACCACTCGGTTATCGCAGCTACTCGATACTTATACCCTTACTTAAAGCTGTGTTTATGAAATACAATATTATATAAAATTAATAACGAAATTATGTTTTTCGTTTCGGCACGAAATGAAATTGTTAATGCTAATTCTAAAACGGCTACTTGCTATGAGATTAACAGCACAATTCAATTTTAACGTTTAACATACCCGTTCTCTGTTAACGATTCAAATTTCTTTACCAGCGATTTAACATTCTCTGCTAATGATTTAACATTAATGACAGCATTTCGTTTCGGATAAAAATGAAATAAAATTTATTTTGATAAATGTTTTAACGATAACATTTGCAAATATTTCAACCGAATCGAGGGAAATTTATTGATTAACGGTATATTTAGCGTTACAATGTCGCCTTGATGAAAACATTTGATTTAATTGCCCAAATCGTAATAGATCGTGTATATTTTATTGAGTACCAAGGTGTTGTGGGCAATCTTGGAAGCGATTACCTATTTCATATATCATAAAATTGGCGTATACTGAATAAAATTCAAAATGCATTAAGTGAAATATGATCTCATCACCGACTTTAGTAACTAAGCTTAAAAAATTAGTTCTTATTAAAAAAAATATATTTAAAAAAATGTTTTATTTTATTTAATATAAAAAATAGTTCTTTGCCGCATTTATTTGGTTAATCAAACAAACAAAATGCTTAACGGTGCAGAAAAAAGCTCTAAAAGCACAGGTGATTGTACTCAAAGAATGTGCTTTTATGAGAATAGAAATTTTACTTATAACATATTGCGCGAATATATATGTATGTAAGAAAAAAAAAAATGATTGAAACAGTTAATAAGCAAAAGCGCAAAATCACAACAATTAATGAAGTTTTACTTCCTTTTTTGCACTAATTGAAAATCCAGCAAATAAAATCACACAAAGACGCTTAACAGATTGGCTGACAGTTGATTGGCAAGAGTACAAAAATATTTGTTATAAAAATAAATGCCATAAAATATTAAACAAAATTATATTAAATGAAGAAATAAAAAATAAATACCATAAGTATGAAAGAAAATTAATAAAAAAAATATTTAAAAAAAAAATTACAAAAATTGCGTCAATTAACTTATGAAAAAAGTTAGCAATAAATAAGTGCGAACACAATTTGGTTAAATAAAGTGGTCACTTGTGGAGTAAAAAGTAATAGATTTATTGAGTGAAATATATGTACATATTTATATACATACATAGATATTTATATAACCAGCATTTGCTAGCACCTTCCTTATTGCATCATACTGAGACGCTCACTACTTTTGTAAGTACTTTAGTACTTTACTGTTTTAAGGCTTAGAATTTCATTGGATCATGACTAAAGTATTTATTGACCAGCGCTGCGCGTGAGGTGAGGAACTAGATTGCGGAGGTGCGCACATGTTTCATTGTTATGGAATTTGGATTTTTTTTATAGATTTTTACTCTCAATTAGCTGACATGAAATTTCGCAGAAAAACAAATGACTTTTACTTTTTGCCCCAAGCAATGCATGACAACACTTATAGTAGTTGCACAACATCACAACAACAGGCGGCTTACAACGGTATTCCATTGCTTTGTGTATGTAGGTAAAATGATTAAATTGGTAGCAGAAATTGCGCGGGCGGAAATTTCACAATTTAGTTACACCGAAAAGGTGGCGAGAAAATAATATAAATACATATATATAATATATATATATAATATTGTATATAATGCCATCAAGAATACTCATATGTACATAATCTTGTAAATATCTCGAGTTGTTGATGACTTCATTTGTTTTGATCCAATCGTTGTTGTTTACTAACAAACTCTGTGAAAATTTAATTCGCTCAACGGTATTTAGAAGATCTAAGCGAACAACAGTATAATGTTTAGTAAATAATTTAAGCGCTTTAAAGCACAATGCCCTTTTTAAAATTCTTCATTTGTTATTAATAAGCAAATAAACAACACAACTCTCTTAGCTTAGGACCACAGATGAACATAGCTATTCTCAACGGCTTTTCTAGATATCCGCTGAAGCGATTTTCGGCCAATCAACAAATGGAGGGAGGTTTATTCTAATCTGGCTCCGAATGGTGGATGGATTTTTATGATAAGCTTTTATTTCATTTCCGAAATACACACGGAGCGATTGAAATTCTCTGCCGAGGGACGACCGTAATTAAAAAAAAATAATTTCTTATAACTTTTTGATGTTGGCCGAACCAGAACTCAAATCCTGGCCTTCGAGTGGTAATACACAATGCTAACTGCTCAGCTATTGCGGTCGCCATATATTGTTATTAGCTTTTTTAGCTTCCAATAATTTCACTGTAGCCACTAATTCATAGAGATTAAGAAGTAACTCGAGCTGCCCGACTATGATACACCCTCTGGTTTTTCAAAACCGGCCCTTGATTCCATGATTCAGTAAAGAAAAAAAGAGAAAAGCTTAAGGTCAAATCGGAGCTTAGATAAGCTGTGAAACTAAGAAATAATGACCTTAGAGTACCTACTTAGGTTCGGTATGTTTATACTTAGCCCAAGTCGAGGGTCCGGATACGCTAATTAGGCTATTTACCTAGTGACGGGATTTCTCCAAAATATCATCTTGAAATTTTAATGCCTCACGCTAAGCAGCATAGAGCAATCGCATTAAAACTCAGCACCGACTTCCTCCTCACCAATATTTAACATCTCTTATATGGTGCTATTTTTACGTGGCGAGTCCCAAACCCAGCGCCCAATTCGCTAAGCGAGTAGGTTTAAATTTATCACAGATTTATATGAAGACATGCAGCCTCACCTTTGATGAATAGACGTTGCAATTAGACTTCAGCGAATACTTAAACTGAATATGTGAGAGTGTCCCCGCTGAAACTTCTTCCCATTTAGCCGTAACTCAAGGTTATTAGGGACCGAATTTTGCAGAAGGGTTGCTCACGCTTGACGCGACGCCGTCCTATCGGCTACAGCATTTGGGTTGCCAACACGCAGGGGACCATAAGCCCTTTCTCTCAACGCTCACTCATCAGATGTTGTCATCGTACAGGCCTCCGAACAATATAGCAGAACAAGAATTATGAGCGACTTGCGGAATTTTGTTTTTTGTTTTTTTGCTTTACAATTACCAACTTATCCATAGTTGCATATGCTAGTGAACCACCTTTTTCCAAAGGTTTGCAAGTCTCAACGGCAAGGCAACGGCCGGGCATGAGGAGCGACTGAGCTATATTCGTTTCGTTTCGTTTAGATTACTTGTCTCGTTCTTGCTCACTAAGCACTTGAACCTTGTTTAGTTCCCACAAGTTAAACAAATTTCCAAGACTCTCCACTTTTGACCCGAAGCCACTTCTTCTTCTTTATTGGCGTTGGCACCGCCCACGCGATTATAGCCGAATCAATTACATTCATTCATTCCTCTTTTCTTTTCGTTGTCTGGCGCCAGTTGGAAATACCAAGTGAGGCTAGGTAACTCTCCACCTGATCCTTCCAACGGAGTGGGGTTCTTCCTTTTCTTCTGCTTCCCCCAGCGGGTACTGCATCGAATACTTTCAAAGCTGGAGTGCTTTCATACATTCGGACGACATGACCTAGCCAACAATGAGCTGTAATAAATTCACACAACAGTCTGAGGATACTTCAATTCCAATCATCAGCTCGCCGCCATATTTGACTAGTCAGTTGAAATCATTGGCCCCAGTGGCTGTGTAGTTCGGACTTCGTCATTTGCCACAGTTCTGGTGGATATTCGACTGAATGAAATGAAAAACGGATTCGGGTTCAAGTTTACTAACCCTGGGCTGATAGGAGAAGAAAATATCCTCCTTCAATTTGTGGTTTTGCGTCTTGATATTTTTCCAACAAATGGAGGGACCTACAGTTTATACTAAGTCGCCTTCGAACGGTTGATGGTTTTTCACGAGAAGCCTTTAATTCATGTCAGAATTCACTAGGAGGGACGGACATTCCCTGCTGAGGGGCGACGGCAATTAGAAAATTTAACTTAATTTTTTATTTAAATTAATTTTCCATAACTTTTGGTTGGTAGCACCGGGATTTGAACCCGAGCATTCCGAATGTCAGTACGCAATGCTAACCTAACAAATTAACTTGATCCGTTCTCAAAAGATGGTTCCACCTACAAGTTGTGACCGGTCTTAGAAGGGATTACCTATTTCATTGGAAGAATTTCACATCTGCCCACAATAGTAGGTGTGCATCAGCGACTGTGTCTGACAACAAGATTGTTTTTCGCCAAATCGAGCTGAAACCCATCGGATGCTTGTGGACGTTTCGGGTGAATCTGCGCTGACCGATAACTCATGTTGTGAGCGATTTCGGCGCTTAAACAGTGGTTATTTTAGCGTCGAAGACAAAGAGCGTCCTGCTAGAGTCAAACGGTGTGATGCACTATGAGTTGCTAAAACCAGGCGAAACCATTGACGTGACACGTCTAAATCGTTAATGCGTTTGAGCCGTGAAATTGCGTGAAAAAGCATGGTAAGGTGATTTTACAACTTGACAACGCTCGGTCCCACGTCGGTTGTAACGGTCGAAAACCACCTCGAAAGGCTGAAACGTCTACTGGTCTTTTGAAAGAATGACTCAATGATTGGATCGGGGATATAGAGGACTCATTTTTTAAATATTCTAAAGTTACCAAAGAGATAGGAAAAAGTTGTCGCTTTCGATGTACAATACTTTAAATGATGTATTTTTCACTTTTTTTATTAAAAAATTCTGCTTTGAATACAAACAAAAGCACCGAATTAATTTATATACCCAAGACATCTAACTTTTTATACTATCTTTAAAAATATATCATTTTGTTCTTACTCGGATTACCAAAAAGGCCACACAAAAGATCTTCCACTCTTCTGTTAATCGATTTTAACCTCACTTTTGTGTTTCGAAACTGCGGTGTCTCTTAGATTATTTATAAAAAAAAATTTTTGGAAAGTATATGAAAAAAAATAGAAAAAATAACTGTACATTTAACACATTTTGCGAACAACAACAGTAAATATTGCATAACAACAGCTGTTCTCAGAAATTTAGAAACCAAAACACGCGCTTAGAAAGTCCACTTAATAGCAGAAAATTACATTGATTTCAGTTATTAATGAATGGCAAAAACACAAACACAAACGCAGAGATATACAATTAAAATAGAAATTTCCAAAGCGCGTTTTAATTGATAAATAAATGCAAAAGCAAAGTAAGAAACAAAAAACAAAAATTTTAACAAAAATTAGCAACTCTTTAACTAAACAAAACGATTCATTTATCATAATTTTGTGATAATCGATTTTCGAAAAGAAAAAAGTGTTATCTGGCTTCTGCCGCAGGAGCACGAAGAAAAGCAAACAATTTGAAGTAATTGCCAAAACTGTTATGAAACGAAAAAAAAAAATTAAAAAAAATTGCAACAAAGTTTTGTTTTTGCAAAATTTATGCCTCGCGACGATTTATCATTTGCAGTCAATGAACCAAACAGATGAAAGCTAAATTGCATTGTTCTCTTACTAACACTTGCACACTCCATTTCACACCCTGCAGGGAGAAGGTAGACTAGACTAGTGTGCAATAATTCTAGTTAATTACTAGTGTTTTGAAAATGAAATCATACCAGTTGGTTATTTGTATAACAGTTCAAGAGAGTAATTATAATTTAAACACCTTGTATTCTTGTTACATACATTAAGACAAGAACTGCCCACGCTGAATATTTTTCAGCACTTTTTTTTTGATAAGTTGGTAGCACTGTCCTTAATTATTGATATTAAAATCGTCGAAATATTTCTTTTAATTTAATTTTCTTTTTTGTGAAGCAGAAATTCACCATGCCTAAATGAACTGGTATACAACTAGTATGAAGCTGATGCATAGTCAGACAATTGACAGTTGCAGGGACATGGCCGTGTTAAAAACACCAGTTGTCACCATGAGAAATAGCTGGAAGATGAAATAGTCCGTGCAAAACTGGATACCAGTCGGATTCTAGTTCACAACTAGTATTTTTCCCTGCAGGGTGGTGCTACAAATGAAGGAGTATAAATATGTGTGTTTGTATGTGCGTTGTTTGCTTTGGCAATAATCGCTTTTGACGAAACTGATTTGAAATCAATACCTTTTAGCCCACATTCACACACATAATAAGTATTCCAAACGCTTTTCAAATGCAATATTCAAATGAATTCTTCATTGCATTGTTGTTGTTGTGTAAGCGATTCGCGCGAAAAAAAAGCAAAAATCATTTGTTAACTCAAAACGATTATAGTGCGATATATAACGGTTGCTTAATCGTTTTGTGTTTGACTTTGAATATGAGTTAATAATGGTTTCGGCTGTTATCAAACTTTTGCAAAGCGAATTTTCATGCAGAAATTTAAAAAAAAAATTTTTTGAAAATTAGGATTTTAATAATTGTAATATTTATATTATTTTTAAACGATGGACTTAAAAAAATTAAACTTGCGATACATTCGCAGAATAAGGGCCTTAAGATTTTGAGACTATTCTTTTTGTCTGCAACTTCAGCAGAAGCCCTTACATAGATGGTACACCTAACCTCTCTGCGTGCATGCCCAATAGAGTATGCCCTGTAGGAAGACCTATAACTGTAAATATCTCCTCTCTTTTTAGAGTTTATGGTATTAACTAAACCACAATTTTTTTTCTCTTCGGATGATACTGTCATGAGTTTTACTGTCAACGCAGATACAGCTTTGGTCCTTTTGAAAATACCAAACTTCTTTTGCAAATGTATCCCTAGAAATTTGAATAAATTATTTTATCATAAAATAAAAAAAATCTTTGCAGATAGTCCTCCTCTTCTTCTTCTTCTTTGGCGTGGACACAGCTGACGCATTTATGACCGTTTTTCCTCTCAGTTGGGTGCTTCTCCAGCTGATGCTCCTTCCACTAGCAGGAAGTACAGAACATCGCCTTTCGTCTGCGGTATTTGCCATCGCCTATACGTAATGGGCTAAAAAGCGTTCCCAATACTATCTCTCTCTCTCTCTATCTCTCTTATTCTCTCTCTCTCTCGTACTCTGTCTCTCTCTCTCTCTCGTACTCTCTATCTCTCTCTTACTCTCTCTCTCTCTCCCTCTCTCTCTCTCTCTCACTCTCTGCCTTCCCCTCTCTCTTACTCTCTCTCTCCCTCTCTCTCTCTCTCTTACCCTCTCTCTACCTATCTCTCTCTTGAGAGAGTTATCCAGCCTGAAACCTTGTTTGGTATCAGACATAATGCCTTAGAGGAAGGAGTTCCAGTCTTCCTCTGCATATACATAAGTTCTTTCCTCACGGATCTTTTCCAAGATTTGATGAGTGTGGCCGCGGTAGCCAAGTGGTTAGCATTGCGTACTGCCATCCGGAAAAATTTTTAATTCCGGTCGCCCCTTGGCAGGTAATGTCAACCCCTCCGAGTGTATTTCTGACATGAAAATCAAAAGTTCCTCATAATAAACCATCAACCATTCGAAGGCGGCTTAGTATAAACTGTAGGTCCCTCCATTTGTATATATATATCTCACGACAGTTGGAGCATTCTAAAGTTCCAGTTATTGGGTTTGCTTTTGTACGACCATATTCTGCTGTGAAGCTGAAGCATACACCTTCCCAGTTCTTCACCCCTTGAATAGCTCAGCCATCAACTTACACTGGTTTGTTACTGTTTAATGACGACACGTCATCGATTGTAGATTCGGATGCCCCTCCTCTAGGAGTTTCACTTTTAATGCCATTCAGTAGTACCAGAGATATTTCATATAAGGATATCTTAGAGCGGCAGCTGAGTAGTCCACCAAATGGAGCCCAGAACAGATATTGATGAATAAATAATTATTGTTGGAAAGCAAATACAAATTGTAAAGACCACGTACACACATTTTCCGCCAACCGCTTCCAGTTAATCATACCAAAAATGAGCTTTGTTCCAATTTTTTACTAAATATCAAACATATTTTTAAATACCACAACATCTGCGGCGAATTCAAGCGAAACCAAAATGAAAGAGACAAACACACATTAAATATGTATGACCTTAACAAGCGCTAAGTTGGGTAATTAGCGGCAGCTGCAATATGTCTGCCACATTTTTCCAACGCGCTGCAAAGTGCACCGTGACTAAAGAGATTGAGGCGCTGCGATGGCAGACGAAAGCTTCTTTTGCTCAGCGGCAAACTTCTAATGTGCGGCGGCAGTGTGACTTTGTGTAATCGTCTCATTGACATTGGCATTTCAGGCGGGCGATTAAGCATTGCGGCTTGTCGATCAACCCAAAAATAAAAAAAAAAGAAAATGACAACTATAAAAACAACTCCACCACATTGCGGCGCTTAGCGGCACAGAAGCGATTCATCAATTTGGCGAAGACAATAAGCCATTTGATAGTGTGAGCTGATGAGTTGTTGAGCTGTTGAGCTGGTGGACAACTAATAGTTTGTGGAGCAGCGCGCACGCGCACACTGCAGAATCTGATGGACTTCTAAGCTGTTTAAGTGAGGAGTTTCAGTTGTTTTTGTTTGGCAAATGTTTGTTTGTTTACCTGTGTGTGTGTATTCGCTAATTTGCTCATGTCGTTCGCGTCAGCGACCAATTAGTTTTTCGCTCCCGCACGCCACTTTTGACGTTTGGCTATTTGAAAAATGTGCGCGCGCGCCTGCAACTGCAACGAATCGAACCGAATCGGAGGCGGCTGCAGCAGCAATGGCGGCAGCGATCAAACGTCGCACAACGGATTGCCAGCGCAGTACTTTTTAGTCTTAGACTCATTCAAGCTCATGTCAAAGCATGTCTGTGCATATGTATGTTCGTTAGCAGTATCTGCAAGTAGACAGCGCTCTGTTGTTGTCTTACAGGTTGGTTCTTTTGGGATTTCAATGAAATTGCTTTTTAATTTATTTCTTCTCAATTTTTTTCTTCTTCTTCTTCTTAAATAGTCTCATCTGTGCTGACGTAATGACTCGACTCGTCTGAACGCTACTTAACTAGGCTTGTGACGTCCAATTCTTCAACTGTAGACCGTTTCTTTTTTGCAGCCGTTGATGAATTGAGTGTAGATTGGCATGTTGTTCACGTGTTGCGATGTGTTGGGATGTGATGGGCGGACTTAATAAGTTTAGATATGTTGCAGTGTTGAATACAATGCTGGTTGGCAATGGATTGCGGAAATTGTAGTAAAATGTAGTAAAAATGTGGAAAAGTCTGTGTGTAATGTGTAGTGTCAGTGGTAATTCTTGGCAAGTTAAAAAGTATGATACAAATTTCTGTAATTCATCATAATAACTATATACGAATGGTACAAATACATATAAGGTGAGGTTCGGCAAGGCGTAGTGGAGATCTTCCTTCTCCCCTGCTTCGACTAGGGGTTACTGCACCAAATACTCTCAAAGCTGGTATACTTTCCTCCATCCGGATGATGTAGACTAACTATTATATGGTAGTTACTGTCTTTTATGGTGGAATCGGAAGTGCTGCTACAACCTAGAAAAACAGTCAATTCTGAGCTCGATTGTCAACAATCAACTAGTTTACAATAATATGACGCTTTACAACCGCTGAAGCGATTTTCAGCTGAGCTCCGCCTTCAGTTTGTGGCTTATTATTCTAAGCCTATTTTTATGAGGAACTTTTGATTTCTTTGTCAGAAATACATTCGGAGACCTTGACATTCCCTGCCGTGGGCGACCGCAATTAAAAAAATTAATTTTCTATAATTTTGGTTGTTTGGTCAGACCAGCACTTGAACCCTGGCCTTCCAAATATTAGTACGCGATGCTATCTTTGCATTCGTCGACGTAAGCGTAGAAAGAGAGTATTCCGTAACTTGGGATTTTAATCTCACAAAGTTGAACAAAGTCTTTTGGAGACTTTTATTATTATTGAATTTACTAGTCAGCAGAATGTAGTATCTTTTGAATTTTAAGATTCTCATTATAGTTGGCATTATTGCTGGTAGCATCACTTCAAAATTATGATTTCAAATCGCCAAACAAGACTTTGACAGCCCACTCAACTGCGTATCCGACTGTCTTAGAAGGTATACGTCATCACGTCATCATTCTTTTCCGTCGGAGCGAAGACGTAAACTCGCGATACGTAGAAGAATTTAGCCTTAATGAGTATTGAGCTTAACCCTCATTCACCGGTGCAGGTACACACCTTCTTCCACTAATTTTCCAAGCTATCTGGACAGTGGTTATATAAGGAAACGGACATTCCAGGTTCCGGAGCTCAAAATGTGGCTCTTTAAACTCGAGCTTGTCGTCAAAAATGGAGTCTCCCACTCGAGGTGTTTAATTTTATTTTTTCTTTCGAACATTTCTTTTTTTTTTTGCTTTTTAGTAGTTTCTTAACCCTCAATCCAACAACCAATATGGTTTACGCTTCTCCCAAAGCTCAAATTTGTTGGTCACCTAAATGATACCTGTGAGGCTTCTACGTGGACTTTTTTAAGTGGTCGCATTTTCCGGCAAGACACGAATACCTACCATCTATCCAAAGAACTTCGGGCAAATCACAGTGTTACAGAGCTCTGTACAGAAACGAGCTGAGAATATGTGCTGCAGCCAGTGTGATTGGATTTTGAGGCCAGTAATGCTTGGTGATTGGCGGTTAGCCGAATGGTTAGCATTGGCCATTCCGAAGGCCAGGCTTCTAATCCTGGTACGACCAACATCCAAAATGAAAATTAAATTAAATTCTCTAATTGCAGTCGCTCCTCTGCAGGAAATGTCAACCCCTCCGAGTGTATTTCTGACATGAAATTAAACCCCACATTAAAGACCTTCAGCTGTTCGGAGGCGACTTAGTACAAACTGTAGGTCCCTCTATTTGTTGGAAAAAACAGCATACCATTACAGCTCGCTGTGTGAGGGAGAAAGGGAGTGCTAAATGGTACATATTTCTATGGAGAGCCGCTTATCTGGATTTCCGTTGATAAACTTCAAATAATTCTTCCGCCTTCTAACAACCAAAGAAGAAAAATTTACAAAAAAGGATCGAAGCCTGGGTCAGTAACTTTTACTTCTGCCAGCCTTTCGACCGTGTCATGTCATGCGCGCCAAGCGAAAGTCAAAGTTCGAAATTAGCCCCACAAAGGCAACTAATGCGCATTGTTAAGTGAGTGAATTTGATTATGAGGCGAATGGTGAGGGTTCAAATGACTAGCAAACAACCACAACAACCACAATAACTACCAGCATGCATAGTAACGAGCGACTTGGCCTAATCAAATTCGCAACGAGCCAGCCCACTAGACGCTAAGCTCAATGAATATATACGAGTAGGTATGTATGTATGTGTGCATGTATGAGTACAACTATCAAACCGCTGCTAAGAATAAACGCACAGCGAAAAAGTGCGTACAAACTGCCACTGAATTTTTGTTGGCTGAGAAGGCATTTGTTTGCTGGTATGTGTGTGTGTGTTTGATAAAGTGTGTGCGAACAAACATTGGCCTTGGCCTTGGCAGCGGTTGTTGGCCAAACAAAAGCTTCGACTGGTGCGCAAACTTACAAACGCAACGCAAAGCGAGAAACAAAAACTGCGAGCAGAGCAACTGAAAGCAAAAATTAAGTAAATGAAAAGTTGAAGAAAAAAAAATTTTAAAATTAATTGAAAAAAAAACCTTAGATGTGGAATAAAATAGCAGGCGTTTTAAATTGCGTTAGACATGATTGCTAAGCGGTTAAAATTATACGGCAAGCGCAAAAGTACAAGCAACTTGGCTTGAGCGGTTTTTTTTTGCAATCATATACGTACATATATACATACATACATATTATATAATACACACAAATACAATGCCTACCTTTACAAACGAGTAGGCAACCAATTTTGCACAAAAACTAAAGTATAAAAATAACTAAATATATAAAAATAAAAAAAGATTAATTTGAAAAAAAAATAACTTGCCGCCCAACTGCTGCTTTGTGCGTGAATATGCGAGTTTGATTAATAGTAATTGTTTTCCATTACTTTTTCAGTTTTTTATTTTTTTTTTTTTTAAATATATAATTTTTTTAACGCCTATTTTTAATTTTTTTTTCGGTTTTGACGCACACAATTTGCTTGGCGTTTACTTTTGTTTATAAACATTGCCAAGTGTTAGTTGTGCGGGGTTAAATGGCATTGTCGTGTTTCGTAGACAATTCATTTTAGACTGTTATATTCAACATAAAACATCACACATATAAACAAGTGTATATACATATTAATTGCTAATTCTATTTATTATAAATTAAGGGTGTTTTTTCAGGCAAGTGCTTTTCAGAAATAAAATGCATTTTATTTAATGTTATGAACAACATTTTTTTATTATAAATTCAAGTGTTTGTCATTTTGTTAAAAAATTCAAAATGACTTCAGGCAAGTGACTTTACCATGATGATTTTACCATTTTTTGCAGCAATTCGTGCCGTATGTAAGCAATAATGAGCCGAATATTCTCTTCCAAGACGTCAAACATCTCAGACTTATCTGCGTAGATAAGCGGAATCATATAACCACAGAAAAAATGGTCCAGCGTTCACGCAATAAAGCCCACGACGCGAGGTAATGCGCTCACCAAAAGCTTTTCCCATAAATTGATTATTTCGTTGGTTGTATGACACATAGCACCATCTTATTGGTGGAATCCAAGGGGGATCATATCAATATCCTCCAATTCAGGCACGAAAAGCTCATTAATCATTGCTCTATAGTGTTCTACATAGACTGTATCTCTTTAGCCGACTTGGTTTTTATGTGACAATGTTGTTGTTGTTGTTGTTGTTATAACCGCAAACATATTCCTCAAAGTAATTTTTGGGAAATGCTGCGAGAGTGAACGTCCTTGGCCGGATAAAAAATCCGGGTCGTTCCGGTATAAAGACCCGACTGTGGCAGGAACTATTGGATTTTAGTCGCCTCTTACGACAGGCATACCTTACCGCGGGTAAATTCTTGAACCAGGTTAGGGCTTATGTGTCAATAATTCCCCCTGCTTATAGAACACACCTCAAAGTGACCGTACGAGGTTGTGGCCATCTCATTTTGGGCCCATTCGCCGAACGTGTGACGCGCTTGATGGCTGCTCGCTTTCAATTCTTGCACGAGTTGGATTTTTTAGGCACGCAAACCAAGCTCATTCTGCAAAATCTACCACCAAGTGGTTTGGGCACAGCACCAACTGTTACGCGCGATGACGGATGAACTCATTCGGGTCTTCTTCGATACTTTGCTTCGATAGATAGCATCTCCGATGCGCTTTGTACTCATGAGTCTCTGAAGATGTGCATTATCCACTAGAGTAAACGTGGTGGCAAACCGATCTATGAATGATCTAATTACAGACTCCGCTGGGCGATTATGTCGTCCGAATATTAAAGGCAGAACGAATCAATATTTTAGTAACAAACTTGACAACATTGTTTTCGCGTAAGTCTGTTCAGTGTGAAATGGCGCA
This sequence comes from Ceratitis rosa, assembly GCA_037013455.1. Lineage (NCBI taxonomy): Eukaryota > Metazoa > Arthropoda > Insecta > Diptera > Tephritidae > Ceratitis > Ceratitis rosa. The sequence continues at coordinate 1,280,863 of JAWMAG010000054.1, read as the reverse complement.
CTAAACTGAGTATAAGGCAAGTACCGGCTCTTAAGACGACCTACTCCACAAAAAGTATTGCCTCATTGAATACCACACATCTAAAAAAAAAAAACACCCTTTATAAACAAGTACTTTTACTAATAAATAATCAGAACTACTTTGTTTTATTCTCAAATTCATTTATTTGTTTTTTTTTTTTATATCTCTATAAATACTTTAGCCGCTTTTAAGCTTCAAAGCTCCCGCATTACCAGCACCAGCGCCACCTTGACTTACAATAACTTCGTATACTGCTTCGTCGTTCAACTAACGGTCGGCGATCGTTAAGCGGATATTCACACGTGAATTGATTCATTAAATTGTAGTAACGGATGTGGTAGTTTTTTTTTATTGTTTTTCGATTTTAAGTTTTTAATTGTATTATTTATGCATTTATGCAATAATTTAATAAATTCTATTAATTAAACTTGGCAATTTAAATCGCTAAATGATGACTTGATGATTGACTTGTACATGATTTTTCGGAGGACGTTTATTAGTTTAATTCCAAAATAATAACTTAATAATATTAAATAAATAAAATTATAAGGAAAATAAAATAAATAAATGCTTTGGATGAGGTCGATGCCAATTAACGCGCTGGACACTGTCGAAGTGTTTTGAATGTACTACCTACTCAATATAAATTTTCACCTTTGGCAGGCTGTAAACTTCATTGGCTACAAAGTCCTGACTCTAACAAGTAAAACACGTTTTTTTTTGTTTAAAAGTGGCTTTATTCATGAACGTTATCTCCATCAAGAGCCACATAATCACGCTAAGAAAGATCTAACATTTCAATACCACTTTTGTAAAATGATGTATCATTATTTGCCTCAAAATCAGTCTCTGTTTCAGCTATGGATATCCCCTTTATTGAGAGGCATTTTATTACCATAATCTAATTTTGGCTTTATTCTGTTTGCCTGGCGACGCGGTGCGTTGCCTTGATGCTGCAAATTTTCTGCTTTGCCATATGCGTTCGTTTCTTTGCCTTTTCGACCACTACCTGCTTCAATACAGCATAGTTGATGCTACAACTCTTCTCAAGATAGTCACTGCCCAACGTGGGATTTGCGAATGAAATGAGACGTAATGTTTCCGAATGGATTTTTCGCTTAGAAAAAATCTACTGCTAAACCCAGACGTGCTGAGAATTAAAATAAATTTTTATTTTCCTTTTTGATGTTCGCCAAATCTGCCATTTTGAATTATTGAAATCTGAACACAGATTCAGGACCCAGAAAATTCCTGGGAACATTTTTATTGAAATGTACAGAATTTCATATTCACATTTTAAAGACCACGATTCAGCCTTTAATTCTTGTTCAGTAGAAAAAATTTTCAAATACGACAAAAACACTGTTTTCTCGTAAACATGACATGATGGGAAGCTTTTCGCACACAGATTCGTATTTAGCACGAAAAAATACGCTCAGGATTTTATTTTTATTTGCAGAAAAAGTTTGCAGGGTTGTATATTCAACCAAGAACATTCCAAAGCACCAAAGAGATGGAAAGAAATTGTTAACGAGGAAAAACCCCGATCAGTAAGTGATCAGCTGGAGCTGCGGGTTAGACGTACATAGAAAGAGCAGGTCAACTTATAAACTCATTTATTGCTTAAGAAGATGTACTATATTGAAACGAGTTATGCAGACATCGACCTTTTTAGACTTAATTTCTTTCTAAACATGGGGTGCTACGAAGTAACTATGGAATGTATAGAGAATGTGTTTGACGTAAACAAGCCAACAAAAGATTTCGGCTTACCAAAAAATCTGTAAAAATTGTAAATATACGATAATATTGATTGGTTGAAAGAGCACGGTTGAGGAGCAAGTTCATTGTACTGCTCCGTGTATCCCAAATCGCCCGAATTTTTAAATTATTTAAGTTTTCTCCAACCATTCTGTCCACCACTGCGTTTCTCAATCAAGTATTTGCGAATGGCTTATCCGATTTTTTTTAACCGTTGTACTTTCTTTTACCCCTGTATAACTCTCTCTCTCTCTATTAGGATGACTCATAGAGCGTTGTGAAAGACATGACATCTGAAAAGGCCTAGACGGGCACTCGCAAGAATTTTGCTTCAAGAGTTTCATTCTCTTGCGTGAATTCTATGCGCTCTGCCGATTTTATCTCACCTAGCTTGTGAAGATGATTCCTCAGTGCACCTACCCTTCTATTATATCTGCAATTTACACTTTCTCAATGTAATTTTGTGATTCACTTTATACTAGCAGTCCAGAGATCCAACTGCTAGGACAATAGTTGAAGAAGCTGAGATGCTTGACTGTCCTCTGTTCGATCTAAGCGATGTCAAATGGAGATTCAGAAAAGGCTACTTTGGACTGAGGAGGCAATTGAAAAGTGTAGTTCGTTCTGGACGAACAAAGACCACATTCTAAAAGTCACTCGTTATGCCCGTCCTGCAATATGGTGGAGAGGCATGTCAACCCATCCGAGTGTTTTTCTGACATGAAATAAAGGCTCCTCATAAAAAACCATCAGCCGTTCGGAGGCGGCTAAGTATAAACTGAGGTACCTCCATTTGTTGGAAAAACATCAAGACGCAAAACCACAAATTGGAGGAGGAGCCCAGCCGAAAATCGCTCCAGGGGTTACAAAGGGTCAATTATATATATATGTATATGTGTAAGTATACGGCGACATTGATATAGTTCAGCGCCTACGCTCGTTAGTTCATGTCATCTGAATGGATGGAGTGCTTTCAGCTTTGAAAGTTTTCGGTGCAGTACCCGCTGATGGAAACAGAGAGGAAGAAAGATCTTCACTGCGTTAGAAGGATCAGCTGACGAAAGGCCTAACTACACTTGGTATTTCCGATTCGTGTCAAAACTCGAAAATGAGCAAGGAATGGCGCGCCGTTGCTATCTTGCTATAAACGTTTAAGCCGCGTCAACACCAGTATAGAGGAAGAAGAGACTTTTATAACTCTTTATAATTTTAAATTCTATGAGACAGCTAGCGGTATGGTATGAAGAGTAGTTCTATACCTTAAAGGGGTACATCTAGTTGGAATTTTCAAAAAATTTATTTTTTTAAATTCCATTTTCGTAATGTACATATGTATTCAAGTCGATCCTACTGTTATTTTGGAAGTTACACGCAGATCTGTAACGACGCGTCAGTGCTTTTGAAAGTGGTAAGCCGTTGTGGCGCCTCGTTTTTCTCAAAACTATGATTTTCAAGTCGGTGACCAAGATTTCTCGGGAATGGCTGAACCGATTAGTCCAAATTTTTCTTTTTTTTGACTTCTGAACAATATTTTCTAATTCTTAATCGAAGCTTATCCATTGCCTATGAAATGTTCTTTTTTTGCGCAATTCAAGACCAAAATTATGGAGAAAAATTTATTTATTTTTTTGAGTAGCTGCCATTTTGTCAAAAAAATTTTTAGTTTATTCCTTCGATTAATAATAATATTATACATTACTTTAACGAAATCCGTTTGTTTTTCTTTCATTTCAGTTGATTCACTTCAGAAATACAATGGTCACCGCAAAACGCCTTGTTTGTCCCTGTAGATCTGCTGTAGCAGCTTTAAAAACTATTATTTTTATAAATAAAAAATTGCTAACTACTCTTTAAATATACCACAATATGTGTGCAAATGCTCAAAATAATAAAGCTAAAAGTTTCTTCGTGAAAAATGATTGAAAAATCTCATTTTTTACGCCTCCTAACTAGATGTAACCCCTTAAAGTCTTCCCCTTTAACCGAGAATCCATCCCCAAAAACATCATCATAACAATTTCAAATTAATTTCACTGTCAATTATATCATGCCACTGCACTACACTCATACATACAATACATACACACTCGTAAATATGTACCTTAAGATATATAAATTCCGCGACAATTGTTTTCACCCAAATATGAAGAGATGATAAAATGCCGCCAGCAAAAGCGGAAAATTACTTATAAGCATCGATGGAAATTTTTCGCACACACTCACACATACGCACATATTTGTATACAAACACACACTCACACATACGCACACATGTATGAACAGTTGCACTTGTTGCACATAACAATTGCCACTGAATTGAAGTTATCTCCGCTCTTTTGACTCTTTTATAAACCGATTAACAATTCGCGCCTACAAAGAAAAAAACGAAAAGAAAAAGAGAAGAGGAAGAAGAAAAAACAAAAGAACAATGAAAAAATAATAGACCACAAAGCCAACCATCCATCTATTTGCACAAGAGCTTTAATTTGCGCTTCTTCGTTGCAATGTGGGCGTTTATTGTCGACCCATATTTGCTGCCAATGTGTGAGTTCCTGCGTCAATAACAACAGAAGTAGCAGTAGCAGCAGCATTAGTGCCTGCCACAAATTACTACATACAAAGTTGCTTGATTCCTTGTTGTTTTCATTCATTGTTTTGATTGATTCTTTCGCGCTTCGCAATATAATGCCACCTGCCACACTTGCCACTCGCACTAGTGAGGCATCTTTTTGTTCTTCGTTTGTGTGGAACGATCGCTGTAGAGTGGTGTGTGTCCAGAGTGGCTATTAAATGATCAGTTTTTCAAATTATTTGTGCCAGTTTTGATTTCAGTCGCACAGATTATGGATAATTAAATGTATTATTATTTATACACACATGTATATGATATACGAGTATGCGTGTGAATACGCATAAAGGCGCTTGCAGAATTCTTTGTCGTATGACACAATCAATCCATTGGCTTCTGAGTGGGTTGTGCAGAAAAATTTGGGTCATTGGTCCAATTGACAGCCGAAAGAAATTGTGGTGATTATCCCATTGAGTGGTTTCTCTGTATAAATATTTGGATTTTCAGCAAGTGTGGGAACTTTTTAACACGTTAATATGATTCATTTTAGTATTTAATATGAATTTTAAATAAAAGATGTCTTTTTGGGGGTAATACCTTTTACGGGGTTGGTCGTTTTGGCTATGAAAAAGTTCGAATAGCAATCGGCCACACATCGGTAAAACAATAAAGCTGCGGGGGCCGATGGAACACCACCCGAACGTCTGTTTCGAAAATATGGTCGGTTGAAAGCACGTCACAAAAATGGCGATCCCACAGTCTGCGCCAGTTACCTTGAGATAAGACTCCTTAATATCGCCTATAAGATCCTATCGAGCGTTTTGTGTGAAAGACAAAAGCCCACCGCCAAGAAACGACCAGATATTCACCGTGCACCGAATCTTAGAAAAGACCCATGAAAAGGGGATCGACACCCACCACCTCCTCGCCGATTTTAAAGCAGCCTTTGCTAGATTGTCTGAATTTGGTATTCCCACAAAACTTCTACGCCGGTGTAAACTGAGCTTAGGTAGCACTTAAAGTTCCGTCAGGATCCGGAAGGACCTCACAGAACCGTTCGATAGACAAAGTGATTCCTTATCGTGTGTCTTCTTTAATTTATAGCTGGCAAAAATTATAGGATCGGCAGAGCAGAACAGTGAAGGTACCATCTTCTATAAGAGTGCACAGCTGCTGGCGTACGCCGATGATATTGATATTATTGGCCTCAACAACCGCGACGTAAGTTCTGCTTTCTCCAGACTGGATAAGGAAGCGAAGCGAATGGGTCTGGTAGTGAATGAGAGCAAGTCGAAATGTCTACTATCATCAAACAAATAGTTATCGCATTCGAGACTCTGCTCCCAAGTTACTGTTGACAGTCTTTGAAGTCGTAGGTAACTTCGTCTATCTTGGAACCAATAATAACACCAACCACACTGTCAGCCTGGAAATCCAACGCAGAATTACTCTTGCCTATAGATGCTACTGTGGCCTGAGTAGGCAATTGAAAAGTAAAGTTCTCTCCCGACGAACGAAAACCAAACTCTACAAGTCGCTTATCGTTACCGTCCTATTATATGACGCGACATCATAGACATGACAACATCTGATGAGTCGGCGTTAGGAGTTTTCGAAAGTAAGGTTTTGCGTAAGATTTATGGTCCTCTGCGCGTTGGGAGCAGCGAATACCGCAGCCGATGCAACGATGGTCGATGGATGTCGGATGTATGAGAGCACGCCAGTTTTGAAACTAATCCGTGTAGTACATGCTGGTGGAAGCAGGGGAAGAAGAAGACCTCCACTCAGTTGAAGTGATCAGATGTGAAGGACCTGCCTTCACTTGGTGTCTCCAATTGGTGACAACTGGAGAAAAGAAAAAGCAATAATGCGCTATTATTAACTCGACTATGGTCGTATAAGCTTGGCCTACGCTAGTAAAGTAGAAGAGATACATATATAATACCCGAAGTATTAGCCAAACATGAAAAACTGAAGACCGACGATGTTAACCAACCAAGTGAGATCGGAATGTTCAGCTACGATCAGTGATTTAGACAACAGCTGAACCTAGCATGACTATTATAAGTCTTTATTCGGCGGTTGGTAGTTTAAGACAATTGTAGACCATCCTCTAGCGCGGGGGAAAAGAATTCCCAAACACTTTTCTCAATCTTTACCCATGCCCAGCAATAGCTGAACAACCGCACTGAGAAAGAAGCATCATTAAGCCACCTACTGCCTCCCCTCCACCCTCACCACCACAACTTTCGCCTACCCAAACTTTTTCACACCAACTTTACGAATATGTCTTTTTTTCGGCACCCGAGGATATTATATTAGCGCAAAATTTACCTCATTAGATGCCCAATTATGCCGTAATATCCAAACATGCACAACCCACTATGATGATTACCTGCCACAAATGGACGCAAACGAGTCATAGCGAGAGTTGCAGCGTGAAATAACGAAACGAGTCAACACTGGTGGTCATGACAGCAAAGCGGAAGTGTATGTGAGTGTGCTCGGTCTGGTGAGAGTGTGTGTGAGCTCTAAGCGGATTCATGACTCTACTTTGGCACACCAGTAGTTACAGCAATAATAACAACAGCAATAACTTACATATATAGCATGTGAACAAAACACACATATGGCACCGCCACCATCAACCGGCAGAACTCAATGACCGCTGGTCATCATGCGCATGTGCATAACGACAATAAAATAACAGCAGCAACAACAACAACAACTAGTATTTATAGTAAACTCTAAAAGTGGGAATATAGTAAATATTATTATGTAAGCTTCTAAGTCATAGCACAAACAAAAAAAAAAACAAAAAAAAAAACAAAAAAAAAACAGAAAAACAAAGACAATGAGCTTTGAGTTTTCAGAAATTTTCCCAAGCATTAAGTACAGCTATTTGAAGTGAAGTTGGTGAGGTGACGAGTTGACGGTGAGCTAAGCGTAGCGATTTGACTTGTTTCATGTTCTTTGCTTGAACTTGTGTTGTTGTTGTGTTTTTTGCTTTTTAATATTACACTTTGCAGTTTGGTGACCAACAACTTTGATTTGCATTTTACTATAATATTGTTGTTGTTGTTTCCTCTTTTTCTTGTTGTTGTTGTTATTGTTATTGCAAGAAAAGTCGCTGTTTCTAATACCGAGCTCAAGTTTTTCTTTCGCAAACTTTTTTTCTAATTCTTCCAAACGTTTTCTACCTTTCAGGAGTAAAAAAACAAAAGAGTAGTAAAAAAAGGAGTGAAAAAGTAGTAGAAAAGTAGTAAAAAAAGTAGTAAAAAAGTAGTAAAAAAGTAAAAAAAAACGATTAAAAAGTAGTAATTTACTCCTTTTTTATTTCTCATCTGTTGCACTACTGTCTGCTCAATTCACCGGTCACGACGGGCGACAACTTTATGCTGATTTACTCCCGTCACTTATTACACACACACACACACATATGTACACTTCTTTATATGAACAAAAATTCTACCGAGTTCAATCATATGAACATTAAGACTAGTTACTTCTATTGTTGTTGTTGGTGTGGTTGTTGTTATTATTATTGTTGTTGTTATTTAAGCCGCTACTGTTTGCTGAGGTTTATTTTTATTTTTATTATTTTTACCTCTCTTCTGCTCAGGTTCAACGTCAAAGGCGTTCACAATACATTATGGGAATTTTGCGTGTCCATTACAAAGCGCCGCTTGTCGCCGTCGGTCCAGTTGTTTCTTCCGCAAATCGTCGTTTTTTTTTCTTTTTTTTCTTCTTTCCGTTCTTCTACTCGCATTCTGCGAAGTGGCTGCTGTTTTTTTAATCTAATATCGCTATGAGTAATGTGACAAAAAGCAACATTAAGCTTTAATATTTATTTCAATGTTTTCTTTTTACGAAATCCCTTCCCCCTTCGGTGGTATAACCTCACTTCTCACATGTATATATAATTTTTTAATGCTTTCAAACCACGTTTTTGTGGTATTTCTACAGCTTTTTGATTTTTTTTCGCACTTTGACAACTTACAAAGAGGCAATTAGATAAAAAAATGTATGAAAAATACCAAAAAATGCACTGAAAAAAATCTGCGATCTTTAAAATAATATAAGCACTTGTAAAATTAAAAAAAATGTAACAAAAATCTCACGTAAGAAAAGCAGTTTAGAGCTATTTGATTTCCTTGTGTAAGGCTTATTTTTTTGGGTGGATTGAAATCGAAAATATTTTTCATTTTATCGTAGAACGTCTTGTTTTCAAACAATGTGGATATGCATAACAAAATATTATTTTAAAAATCAAGGAAATTTTTTAAAGTGCGTAATTATGGGTCCAAAAATAAATTCGGTCCGTTTTGTGTACTCAAAAAAGCAAAAAATACATCATTCAAAGTATTGTCCAACTACTTTGTACGATCTCTCTGGTGATTTTCTTCATCTTTTTATTCTTGCCTTTTTTTATTCGCAGTTTGGCGCCAAATGAATATACCAGTTACAGCTAGGTCCTCCTCTACCTGGTCTTTCCAACGAAGTGAAGGTCTTCCTCTTAGTCAGCTTCCACCGTCAGGTAATTTCAAAGCTGGAGTATTCTTATACATTTAGACAAAATGACCTAGTCAGCGTAGTAGCTTTCACTTGACTCGCTGAACTATATCAAAGACATAGTAGCATATCTTGTACGGCTCATCGTTCCATCGGCCGCGGTATTCGCCGTTCCCAATTCGTAGATGTAAATCTTACGTAAACCCTTTTTCTCGAAAACTCCAAGCGCCAATTCATCAAATGTTGTCATCATTCATACCTACGCACCATTTAGCATGACGAGAACGACGGGCTTGTAGAGTTTGCTCTTCGCTTGTCGAGAGAGGGCTTTACTATAAAGTTCCATACTCAGTCCAATATCCAAGTTTTCCAGGCTGACATTGTTGGTGGTGATAATACTGGTTCCAAAATAGAGGGAGTTATCAACGACTTCGAAGTTATGACAGTCAACTGTTTGTTTGATGACAGGAGATTCGCCGTCTTCTATCAGACCCATGTCCTTCGCTTCCTTATCCAGTATGAAGAAAGAAGCGCTCACGGCGCGGTTGTTGAGGTCATTATCATCGGCGTACCCCAGCAGCTGTATTGTACCTTCTCTATTCTACTCTACAGTTCGTATTATTCTCTCCAGCAATAAATAAATCAAAGAAATCACATGATAAAGACTACTTTCTCTAAAAATTAAGTCTCTTTGCCCTCGATCCAATCAGTGAGCCATTCTTCGATTCGTTAAACTGTGCAAGAATTGAAGCCGAACGACCATCAAGTGGGCCGCAAGCTCTAAATTTTGTTCAGCGCCGAAGCTCACTTTTTGCACCGTAGAGCCAAGTTTAATGACTTTTTCGTGCCTGAATTGGAGAATGCACTTGTGGGCGACCTTTGGCTCCAATAGACCCACAGTACATGTCACACAGCCAAGGAAACAATCAATTTATTCAAAGAAACTTTTGGTGAGCGCATTATCTCGCCCCTTTTTTTTATTTTAAGTAAAGTCGCCTGCCAACATAGATAAGTCTGAAACGATTGACGCCTTGGATTATTTATTCGGTGCCTTTTTGCTGATATATGGAACCAGTTGCTGCGGTCACTCACCTGAAATCATTTTATAGAGACGAACCTTTATCTTTGTAATAAAGCTAAATTCTTGGCCCAAATTAAATTAAAAGGGTTTTGTTTCTTCTTGAAAACCACATGTCTAAAAACCATTATTGCTCATGAAAATTTCAATGAATTTCCGATCAAACGCTACTAAGCCTTGAAGAATATGTGACATGGGGACTATAGCCAGGTAATATGGAATAGCTGAGAGAAGTTTGAAGCAACTTCTCGAAAAATACCCTTAAGTTTTACTGAGTCTTGCACATCTACAAGCACAGAAATTCGCAGCCAGATGGAAGTTTTTAGGATTGTTGAAAACATTATCTTGAAGAAAAAAAAATTTAAAAAATTGTCATCAGGCCGATAGCCAGCGAACTTTCAGTTGGATGGGAATTTTTACCTCTGTTGCCTAGATTGTTGACCCGCCTGTTTCTAAAACGAATTTTATAAATCCGTAGAGACTTCTATTCAATATTATCATTGAAATTTAATTTTTTTTCTAAATGTATAATTTCAAAATACATAAAATTTATAAGCATACCTATGTACATATGTGCTATTCTCTTTCAACTCATTGGCGTGTTATATGTATTGTACATGCAAACATCATGTAAGTCCATTAGTGTCCAAGTGTAGGCATATTTTTTTTCTGTTGTTTTCTTTTTGTTCGTTTGTCGCTGCGTTGGCCGGTGAGTAGGCAAATAGCGTTAGATCGTCGTCGATCTAAGACTGCTTAAAAACGTGTCAAATAATTTTGTTATTAAAGTGCAAAAAAAAAAAGTACAAAAATAGTAAAAAAAAAAAAGAATTATTATAGTTAGAAATAAAAGAATAAAAAATATATGAAATTAAGATAAAAAAACCTGCTCAGTTTGCCGTTAATTATGTTGTCAAGTTCATAAACCTCCAATATTATTAACTTGTTCTTACGTAAGTACCAACTTGCTTGAGTTTACCACGAGCAATGTAGTTGAGTGGCAAAAAAAAACACAAAACACAAGCGTTTTAAGTGTGTAAAATTTTAGTTAATTTAATTACAACCGGCCTATAATTAAAATATTTGTATTTTAAGACGGTTATAAATAACTTGAAAATTAAGTAAGTGTGTGTATTCACGCAAGGATTTTATGAAAAATCTTCTGCTCAATGAATTTTATATATTTTCGAAGATTTTTTTCACGGTATCAAACAAAAATGCATATGTTAAATTGCTTGTTGGAAGTTCGTTATAAATATATATATATATACTATATATCGACGTATTACTGCTTTTGATGGTTAAATCCTTTTGTGATATAGAGGTCACACTAATCTATCAGCCAAATATTCCTTCAACTAACCTGTAAAAATGTCTAAACCGATTATTAGCGAAAGGTAGAAAAGGCAGTTCTCAAAATAGTTCCTACTGGAAACTGTTACAGAAATCTCGTGCTTCACACAACTATTCTCTGAGTTCAAAAAGTCTCTATTCTCAGAAATAGTCACACTTTCCATTTTCAGACTTATTGTGACAACAGAAAATACAAATGAATGGGTATAGTATGCCCTCGGTATAGTTAGCTCTGGTTAGGTCAGGTTAAGTCAAGTTAGGTCAGGTTAAGTCAGATTAAGTCATGTTAGGTCCCCCTGGCTGGCTGGACATGTCTTACATAGTCCTGTTTGTCCTTTGTAGTGCCCGACCGAGACTGAAATTCGAGTCAGCGCGTGGAGTATCATCTAGTGCTCGTGATGCGAAGTTGGCATCTATTGTATGTATATGCTCTATATGTGTTCTGGATAAGATCGTGTTAGTTTGAACACTTTTTGTATAAATCACTGCCATTATTAATGCTCTTTTCGGTCGCTTGTGAGTGCATTAGGTTGTGGACTGCAATAAGGACTACAAGTGTTCTGCAGTCCTTTCGAGGTCACGTGCTAAAAAAGGTGTAAAGTGTTTTCCTGTACGGCCAACGCACATGATCTTTGACGGTCTTACAGATCATTAATAAGAAATTTCTTCTCACACTGATTCGACTTTCAACGCTCTCGGTAACTTCATTGTGCAAAGTTCTTAGCGTCTTTCGTATTTCATGTACTGTTTCTTATTAACTTTTTCGTTCTATAAAATGTCCTTGTGGTCTGCAGCTCTTACAGCGGGGTTATTGAGTCCAACGATATCAATATCATCAGCGTATGTATATTCAGTTGTACATTTTTATGGAAGATCCTACCTTCTCTATTCAGTTAGCGCTCGTAATATTTTCACTACTATTAGGTTGAAGAGAGTCAGCTTATCTGGAGCCTCGTTTCGTACCAAACGGGTTTGAGAAGGCTTTTCCAATTCTGACAAAGGTTTTCGTGGGTGCTTGACTGCAGAGAATGGAAAATAAAGCCTAGAATGTTCATTATATTAGGTAATAGTCGACCTTAAGCCCTCTTTTTAGAGCATTACTTGAAACTCTTGTACGGTCTTCATATCAATCTTTTGGACATAAGAGAAGACACAGTTTCTTCAATAAATTTCCGAGTATTCCTAACCTTACTGATAGTCTTTCAAATGTTATCTGCAGCTCAAATTGTTAGGTTTATTTGTCTGGGGTCCTTAAGCTGACGCTCAGTCTCATACTATCTATCTCATTTCTCATGCGCCTTGCCGGCTCTTCTTAAAGTTTATTGCCCATCTTAACGAAAACTTCTATTTCAAAGGCCTTCTTTATACCGCCTGTTATATATGGTACATACATACATACATAATACACTACACGCTTATGCCGAACACCGATTAGTTTTGGTTCATTTATTTTCTGCGAATATTTGCCGTTGCTTTAAGTGAAGTGGTGCTTAGAAGATATTCCGCGCTGAACAGCTTTTGCAGCAATTATATTACTCAAAGTGACTATTTCAACTAATGTTGTGCTTTATATTCAGCTAACGGTACTTTTCATGCGACTTTTTTAGTTGATTTTTTAGTTAATATATACATATGAGTATATATTTTATGGTAACATCTACGCGGAGTTTTTCACAATTACCAGTTTAAAAGCTTACCTGCTTGCTTTTCTCCAAGATTGTTGTTAATTTATTTTTGTATTTTATTTTATTTTATTTTTTTTTTTTTGTTGTTGTGTGTCAATAATTTCTTAGAAAATTAGAACTAGCATAATGCTGTCACTTAAATCAGCATTATATGAGGTGAGGTCTTACATACATACCTACATACCATGCCATGGATATCTAACGTCAATCTATAATATTCGCTCTTGCTGTTTCTGTGGCACCGTTTAATTTTATTTTTAGAGATTTTACTTCAATGTTTTCTCATCTCCGCATGAATTTCGATATGTTAATCAATGACACTTTACGTGATTTTATCTCACACCCATCAAAACTTCATTCACTTCACACTCAGCGAACATTCGCTTCACTTCACATGCTTAGGAACTTGGCAGCTTACAAGTGAGTAGATACCACAACCCACGGCTAAGCACACTTAAATGCCTGCTAATTTATGTATGGGTGTGTGTGTGTGTGCACGTGCTTACTGCCCCATTCATTATCACATTTCAATAGATGTTTAATGCAGTTCGAATTGGTGACAATTTGTTCAATCAAACCTCCTACCGTGCAACTGAGCTGATTTCTAAACCATCATGTGGTGTGTGGAGCGTCATTGATAAGTGTGCGATGGATATTTAAAATTAAAACAAAACCCAATTAGCACATTTGGGTTGAAATTAATTTTAATTTCAAACATAATTTTAATTAGTTTATTATAAATTTTTTTTTAATTTAATTATAATTATAATTATAATTTTAATTTTAATTTTAATTTTAATTTTAATTTTAATTTTAATTTTAATTTTAATTTTAATTTTAATTTTAATTTTAATTTTAATTTTAATTTTAATTTTAATTTTAATTTTAATTTTAATTTTAATTTTAATTTTAATTTTAATTTTAATTTTAATTTTAATTTTAATTTTAATTTTAATTTTAATTTTAATTTTAATTTTAATTTTAATTTTAATTTTAATTTTAATTTTAATTTTAATTTTAATTTTAATTTTAATTTTAATTTTAATTTTAATTTTAATTTTAGTTTTAATTTTAATTTTAATTTTAATTTTAATTTTAATTTTAATTTTAATTTTAATTTTAATTTTAATTTTAATTTTAATTTTAATTTTAATTTTAATTTTAATTTTAATTTTAATTTTAATTTTAATTTTAATTTTAATTTTAATTTTAATTTTAATTTTAATTTTAATTTTAATTTTAATTTTAATTTTAATTTTAATTTTAATTTTAATTTTAATTTTAATTTTAATTTTAATTTTAATTTTAATTTTAATTTTAATTTTAATTTTAATTTTAATTTTAATTTTAATTTTAATTTTAATTTTAATTTTAATTTTAATTTTAATTTTAATTTTAATTTTAATTTTAATTTTAATTTTAATTTTAATTTTAATTTTAATTTTAATTTTAATTTTAATTTTAATTTTAATTTTAATTTTAATTTTAATTTTAATTTTAATTTTAATTTTAATTTTAATTTTAATTTTAATTTTAATTTTAATTTTAATTTTAATTTTAATTTTAATTTTAATTTTAATTTTAATTTTAATTTTAATTTTAATTTTAATTTTAATTTTAATTTTAATTTTAATTTTAATTTTAATTTTAATTTTAATTTTAATTTTAATTTTAATTTTAATTTTAATTTTAATTTTAATTTTAATTTTAATTTTAATTTTAATTTTAATTTTAATTTTAATTTTAATTTTAATTTTAATTTTAATTTTAATTTTAATTTTAATTTTAATTTTAATTTTAATTTTAATTTTAATTTTAATTTTAATTTTAATTTTAATTTTAATTTTAATTTTAATTTTAATTTTAATTTTAATTTTAATTTTAATTTTAATTTTAATTTTAATTTTAGTTTTAATTTTAATTTTAATTTTAATCATGGAAATATTGATATTTTTAACTTCGCAGATTGAATTTGCTTAAAGTTCAAGCTTTCAAGTTTGTTGGGTAACCAGCATATTCTTCTTCTTCTTCGAGTTATTGATCTCGTTTATAGTAGAATTATGCGCTGCGAAGCCTATAAATATCAGCATTTCATTTACACACCGCATTGAGAAGTGTCATAATAATTTGTATGGCGCATCTTTAGAAAATTTATATTGAATGAAATTTTTGTTTTTGTTTTTTGATTTGTAAGCTTTCAAAATTTGTTCGACCATTCAAATTAAAGACTTTTTTGTTACCACAAGTTGTTTAAAGTGCATCTTTTCATGCCAACTACCAAACGCTGGTGGTGGTGACTTTCAATGAAAAGAATTTCAATCTCACCTACTAAGCTTTGACATATGTACATACATATACACTTATACACATATATTCATAGCAACACATAGAAGAAAATATGCTAAGCATGTAGGTACGTAGGCGTCAATTGTTTAGAAATAAAAAAAAAAAATAGTTTACCAACTTTTGCTCAGCCTTAACTGCTTAGCTTTATGACCTTTTTTATGATTGTAATTAAATCAGCATATAAATTGTAGTTGTTCGGTGCACCTTTCTAAGCAACAAACTAACTTAACTGTTAACAGCTTCCGTCTCTACGAAAGTTTAATGCGAAAATTAAGGATTTTGAAGGCGGAAGCTTTTCTTTTTTTTTTTTTGTTTTCATATTTTAAGAATAGTGAATTTAGTGCGCAGTGGGCGAGGTGGAGATGTTGTTGTTATAGTTAGGCATTTAAATAGAAAAACTTTGTTAGACAAATTTAAGAATTTTTAAACTATTTTTTGTATGGAAATTGGCTTTGCCTGTTAATAATAAAAATATATTAAAAATAAATGAATAATATTATTAAGCTGCGCACTCTTCTTCTTTTAACAGCAGCTTTTCACTTTGTTTTCCAATAAAAGATAAAAGGCAATAGACGTGAAAAATATATATTTGTTTCGTATACATTTATGTATACATATCGATGTATGTATGTTTATAAGAGTATTGCATTTAAGCCGCTCCCACGTTCACTTAACAGCTAATCATTGAAGCGATAATGTATTAAAAAGCAAATTTTTGTAGTAAATCTTGTATTTAAATTAACGGTAAAGAAATTGGCTGTTATTAAGTTAAGAAAAAATAAAAGAAAGTACAACTAAACGGCTAAAATTATTATTTTTTTAATATTATATTAAGTTTCTTTCGCCTTTGCTGGAACGTTTTGGCAGGGAATGGAGCTCTGTGCTGGATATGTGTGATAAAGAGAGAGAGAGAGAGAGATAGAGAGAGAGAGAAAAGGATCTATTACATTTTTCTTTACCTACATCTTTTATTTTCATTTTTCATTTGTTTGCTTATATATTATAAGATATAGGTATCTAGTCAGGTTGAAAACAAGCTAAAATATGCAATTTTTAGACCAAATACTATATTTCTTTTGAGAATACTTTACTCAAAATTATTTATAATGATCAACAGCACGCGAAGGGATTGAAAACACTGTCAAAACTTACGTTAGCACATAATATCAAAAATAAATATATGTACATTTGTAAATACACGCCTGCCAATATATAAAAACGTATCTACACATACACATACATACACTTTTTTTACTGAAAATACTATTACAATGGACTTATAAATACTTTTATTTATGTATGTACTCGTACGCTTCTAAGTACGCATGTATATATGTATATACGTACACATATGATCTGAAAACACGCGCAAGCAGTACTAATTGAGGCTTAAGACGATTAAGTATCATTAACGCCAAGAAACACTTTTATTATCGCAAACCAAATGAAATAAAATTAAAAAAAAAAACAACAAAATACAATTGCGAGTTTAATAAAGCCATCAAATGATTTCGGAGACAAATCTATGTATGTAAAGAGACGAAAAAAGGCAATCAAATTAAATTAAAGTAAAGGAAACCAAATTAAGTAAAATAAAATAAAATATAATAATAAATAAATAATTAAAATAAAAAATTAAAACAAAATCAAAAAATTGAATTAAACAAATAAAGTATATTAAAATAAAATATAATAAAAAAATAATATAAAAATTAAAATTAAAATAAAATATTATAATATAAATTAAATATGTATAATATTATTATAAAAAACTAAAACTTAAATAAAGTTAATTTAAATTTTTGGGTTTAAGTTCTTATGCACTTGTTTCAGTTTATATATTTTTTTGGAAATAGTAAAAAAATTACAACAATAGTTTTGGGCGGTAGAAGTTACAGCTTCTCATTAAATAAAATTTAAAATAAATACAATAAAATTAGTTAAAATGAAATAATACAAAATAGTAAAAACTATATTAGACGAATAAAATGAACGAAAATAAAACAAAATAAAATACAATAACATTAAATGAAATAAAAAAATAAATGAAAAAATTAAATAATATAACATAAAATAAAACAAACGAAAATAAAATTAAATATATTAAAATTAAATTAAATTAAATTATATTAAATAAATTAAAACAAGGTAAAATAAAATAAAATTAAAATTAAAAAATAAAATAAATTAAAATAAAATTTTTAAAAAAATATATTAAAGCAGAATTAATAAAATGATATAATATAAAGTAAAATAAATTAAATTAAATAATATAACATAAAAAATAAAAATAAAATAAGTAAAATTAAAATAACTAACAAACAAAACAAAATGCCTAAAAATAAAAATCAATTATATAAAATTCAACAGATAAAATGAATTAAAATAGCATAAAACTAACTAAAATTCAATAAAATTTTAAGAAAATAAAACAAATTAAATAAAATTATTTAAATTAAAAAATAATAACAAAAAATGAAATAAGCTGAAACGAAAAAATAATATAAAATTAAATAAAATAAGATGATATAAAATTTAAAAAAAATAAAATAAAATAAAATAAAATAATATAAATATAAAATAAGTAAAATAAAATAAAATAATATAAAATAAAATATAATTAAATAAAATACGATGAAATAAAACAAAATAAAATAAAACAATGAAATAAACGAAAAAAATAAGGCGAAATAAAATAAAATAAAATAAAATAATCTAAACATAAAAAAATAAAATAAAATAAATAATAGAAATATATAAAGTAAGTAAATAAAATAAAATAATATAAAATAAAATATAAATAAAATAAAATAAAAAAATTAAATTAAATAAAATAATATAAAATAAAATAAAAATGAAATAGGTAAAATAAAATAAAATAAAATAATATAAAATAAAATAAAATAAAAGATAAATAGGCAAGATAAAATAAAATAAAACAAAATAATATAAAATTAAATTAAATTAAATAAAATCAAACCAATAAAACAAAACAGAATAAAATAAAATTAGAAAATAGATAAAATAAAATAAAAGAAAATAAAATAAAACAAAATAAAATAAAGTAATATAATATAAAATAAAAAAATAAATAAATAAAGTGAAATAAAATAAGATTAATAAAAAAATTATATATAAGAAGAGAAAAAAAAATTATTTTATTTAAAATAAGATTAAATTGAATTAAACAAAATAACACAAGGAAAAGAGAGAATTAATGATTGCCAAAAAAAGTACCTGCAATAGACGATACACATACATATGCAAATAAACTACACTCTCAAATTTTATATCCCCAATGCAAACACTTTGGCACAAACATATGAGTGTACTTCGAAAAGCCGTCAACTCACAAAAGGGCAATCATATGCAGCGCACTATGCAAAACTATCTGTAAGACAAGCTAATATCCGTTACATACACACAAGCCTACATACATACATACATATTTCTCATTTCGCACTTAAAACGACATCAAAAACAAAAGTTCAAATTCAAATTGAAAAAATTCAAGTTCATGATGAATGTCTCACGTGCCGACTGACAGTGGCGCGAGCTTCAGTGGCAATGACAAGTATCTGCATGGGCATACATATACAAATATACATGTGTTTGTATTTTGGAAGCACAATGAACGCAAACGTGAAAATAATAGCAAAAAGGCAAAAAAAAACACCAAAAAAAAATTAAAATAAAAAACGAAGGAAATAAAGTAAAAAACAACAATAAAAAATTTAAGAAAAAATAATTCGACGTCGAGTCGACGTTATAGTGGCAGACAAACCAACATGTGTTGGTGTATTTTGCATTTCGATTTTTATTATGCAGCTTTTTGTTGTTTTTCGTTTTTTTTTTCTTCATCGTAGATGCTGGTTGTAGTTTACTATATAACATTTTTTTATTATAGATGCTGGTTGTTGTAGTTGTTGGCTGTCGTTGTACTTTATTCGATAGCAAAGCAAATGTTATTATTGTAAATTTTGTGGTTTTGCATTTGGTGAACGATTTGCGCGAGTAATTGACTATGAAGCGAAGAAAAAAATTAAAAAAAAAATATTATTTAAAAAAATTCAAAAATATCTGAAATTTAAAATATGAACAAAAAAATTTTTTTCATAACATTCGACAACACAATGCTTGTGTGTTAACAACAAACTAAAATATTAAGATTATAAAATGTGAAAAAAAAACTTATAAAAAAATTGTAAGAGAAATAGATAATAGATAGTGTGTGCAGTGTGTTGTACAATATTTTGCTCTTCTCCAATTTCGTAGGCGTTGCGTCATTTTGGCAAGTCATCATCCTTTACCCTCATAGCTAAATACTATTTCCTTGAAGGATAACGGCGCTGTCAGCAAGTGGTTGTTGTCTTTTTCTTTTTTTTTTTTTTAATTTCGTGCTACACAAGCGGTAATTTCCTTTTGAAAGGATTAGACTTTACTAAGGGCGGGACGCTAGGAGAAAGGTATGCTTGTATGTGCATACATACATATGTATGAGGTACTCAACATTCTACTAGTTTACATACTCAGAACTGAGTAAGATTGTCGTATTATAAGTAGAGTGTAATATTACATGTTGGCCAAACAAAAATAAACAAATAATAACGAAATTTAGGTAAAAAAAATTATTAATTATTTGTCGCATGCAATATTAAAATACCAAAAAATCTTTCAATGTAAAAAATGTTAAGTAGGGAAAAAAGTGAAACAAAAATACGACATCCTGATCTTGTAATAAAATTTGAATCGATTCTACAAAAACTGATTTTTTATGACAGTTAGAAATTATATTTATCATCTTCTTTAAGGGGTTAGGGCTAGTCAGAATTTTCAAAAAATCAATTTTTTTTTTTGCATTTTCGTTAAGTATAATAACTTAAAAATAATCTCTGAAAATTTCAAATTAATCCGATAATTCGTTTTTAAGTTATTCGACAAATAACAAAGAGAGCTCGGGCCTTTCAAAGCGCTGTGTGAAACTTTAAACGCGTTTTTCTCAAAACTATGTTTTTTGAACTGGTGACAACTGTAACTCGAAAACCGCTCAGTTGATTTTAATGAAATTTATACAGCTTTTAGAATACATAATAAACTCGGGCCTTTATTGAAGTATTTTTTTTTTTTTGAAAAATTTCCATTTTTTAAGACCAATTAACTGTCCCAAAAATCTAGACAAAAATTCCTGAGGCCGCCATTTCGTTAATTTTTGAAAAAATTAAAAAAAAAACCCTTGGATCAGGCCTAGGATTATTTATTTATAAAACTAATTTTTTTATCCGATTGATTTTAGATGAATCTCCAAGGACTTATGATTGTCACCGCAAGGACCTTTTTTGGAACTGGGTTAACACAGACAGCTGTAACTTCGGAAATAAATTTTATTTTTTTTTTTTGAAATTTTCATGACTTCAAGTCAAAACATTGTTTAATAATACCATATCATTACTTTTGTAAAATAAAATTATTTAATAGCAAAAAAAAATACTGAAAATTCTCATTTTTTCGTGCCTCTGACTACCCCTAACCCCTTAAACACTTTAAGATTTGTACCCCAACTAAACAGTTTGGACTTTAAAACACTATCTAGTATGACATTTTTAGTATCAACCAATAAAAAAAAAACATAGTAAGTTAATAGTTTAAAAATATGCCTAATATGAGAGCACTTTGGAACTAAGAGATCAGTTCCGGAGCTATGTCCGAGATAATGAAAAACTTGGGTACAATCCTTGACAGGACTCTGTACTGGAAGGCCTTATACTTCTTTCGGTTAAGAATAGAACATTTATCAGAAATTGATGCTCTGGATCTATAACCCTATTTTGCTTTACATTGTTTTCCTATGATGGAAATCGCTAGAAAAAGTGAATTTGTCTAAGCAGCTAGAAATCGTTCAACGTGAGGCTCTAAGCACATTAAACTCTTCACGGATGGTTCAAAACTTTTCGTAAAATCGGCGCAGCAGTCTCCTGCTGAGTATTATCCACCGACGGAGGACATAGGCTCGGTATTACTCAAAAACTGTGAAAGAACTTGCTTTGATACATGCCGACCATCGCTTCGTTATTGCTGAACAAAGTGCTAATATGATGAGATCTGCTCCTAGTTAAAATTAAGTTGGCCTTGAGCCATCTTAGTAAGCGCTGAGCTCCTTCGCATGCACGTTTACGAGTTCCATTTGACTGAAGGTGGATCATGGAAGGTCAGTGAAGCTCCTTCTTTCCGATTTCCGATGGAAATTCTGGGTGTAAGGCACAAATTTTTTTTTCTTAATTTTTATGTTCCCGAACTCCATGAAGTTAATAGACATTGACCTTAGGGCACATTTAAAAAATTCTCACATGCACTACACGATTCTCTAATTGCAGAATAGACCAATGTTGGTAATATACTGTACATATTTATATATTTTTACGCTTTTGCAGTATCACAACGGACTAGCTGAGGTATGTATGGGATCCTTTAAGGATCTGCCACTTTTATCCCACCAAAAAAAAACAAAGGATATTTTTCAAATATTTAAACCTTTTTTCGATTTGAAAACGAAACCAAATTAATGTGTTTTTTCACGGTTTTATTAAAAAAAAATGTTCTGATGTAAATCTGCAAAACTATGCATTTGCGTATGAAATTTTTTTAAAGCAATTATTAGGCAATTTGCATCTACCAGGAGTGCAATTTTCTGCCCAATATCATTATGACATTATCTGTTCGCAGAACTTATGGCGGAACATACTGAGTTGGTCCTTTACTTTGAGGAATATTTTTGCGGTTAAAACAACAACAACTCCTTCGAGGCCACTTTTTTCTTACACGATGTTGGAACTTTCTTTAAAAATTCAAAATTTCTGCTTTATGTAGATGATTTCACAATTCTTCAGATGTATGAGGTATATTTCTGTTATTTTACTATTACAGGAAGATCTTCACAATTTAGCTAACTGGAGCATTAGGAACAATTTGCCTTTGAATATTAAAAAGTGTTGCAAGATTCCTTTTCACAGTGCATAGAAGTGCCCAAGTCGACTTATTATGTCCTTGATAGTAGACTTAGTTCTGTTAATGAATTTTTGGTGTACTCTTTTATGTGGATTTCGCCTTCATTAATCACATCAATTGTGCAATTCCTAAAGCTTTTTCCAAGATTGCTTTCTTACGACTATTTGGCGGTGATTTCAAAGTTCCCTACCAAACGAAGTTTTACCAGGTGTACAAGTATGAAATGTCGTTTTTTTTTAAATCAAAAAACACGTTAAATTTTGTGGAAAAAGAAAAAATCATTTATTCAAAGTATTTGCCGTCGCTAGCTACACATTTTTCCCATCTCTCGGGCAATTTGTGGATTCCACGCCAGTAGAACTCATCGTCTTTTGCGGCGAACCATTCATCGAGCCATTTTTTCACACTTTCGTAAGAATCGAAGCGCTGCTCAGCGAGTGCGTGTCCCATCGAAGCGAATAGGTGGTAATCGGATGGGGCCAGGTCTGGTGAGTAAGCCGCATGCGGAAGAACTTCCCAATTGAGTGTTTCCAACGTCATGGAGAAAAATGACCTTGTGTTGTCTTTTTTGATATTCCGGTCGTTTTCTCTGAAGCGCACGGTTCAAATTGATCAATTGTTGTTGGTAGCTTGCCGTATTCACCGTTTCGCCGGGTTTCAAGAGCTCATAGTAGATGACACCGCTCTGATCCCACCAAACACAGAGCATCGTCCAAATCACCACTTTTGAAGCGTTGAAACCACCGTTCACACGTTTTCACAGTTGGTACTTGTTCGCCAAAGGCTTCAACAAGCATTCGGTGCGATTCCGCAGCTGTTTTCTTCAAATGAAAACAGAAAATTAACACTGTCCGCGTTTGCTCTTTATTCGGCACGAAACTCGACATGTTGACTGCACTGAGAGTAAACGATAATGACGCTCGATTCGCGCAAAACTATGGTGGTTCGACAGTCAAGGTTGACACTTCACAAGGTCAAAGTTTTATGACAATCGATAAATATTTACGTTTGCGAGACATCTATATGTTCGAACCGACATTTCATACTTGTGCACCTGGTATATATTTTCCTGGTTCATTCAAAGCTTACTTTGGTATGCAATTTATCTCAACGTAGCTTTATTCCTGTTGCTTTTGCTCAATTTCATTTCATTCCACTGACCTTACATTTCCCGTTGTATGCTTATAAATCTAAAATCACTTTGCTATTTATTTATGACGTCAACAATGACTTACTGGACTGCCCAGAGCTTTTTGCGCAAGTCAGCTTCTTTTAATGTAGATGAAACTAAATCTAATTATTACTTATGATGCTCTTTCCAGAGTACTCTCTGAATTTATGAGAATATCAAGGAGCCTGGATTTTGATGTCGCATTCCCGAGAACTTGTTTTAGCTCTCTTCTTGTATCTTTTTTATTCATAATTCATATGCATACATAGTTGTAAGTATATCTCTGCATGGAAAGTGACTAAGGATTATCTAACGAATTCGACAGTTACTGGTGATGGTAGACAACCACTGCACAATTTACTCTCAGTGCAATTAACGGTAGAATTTTTTACAAGGGCATATCCCACGTTGGGTCCAATTGTTGCCCTACTGCAATACCTTTCGCTAGTCTTTTCTATAGTGCTGAATAATGAGTCACTTCTTTAGTACTTAGCCATCAGTCAATTCGATAATGTCAAGTCACCTACTACTAAATACCAAATCGCTCCTAGATTACATGATTACAAATGCATAAATACATATACCTATTTTCCTCGTTTATTTCAAGGATATTTCATGAACATAAAAATTATATTATAATAAATAATTAATTTTAAAAATTGGCATAAGAGCCTAATCGGTGTGATTGGAAGCGGTAGATACTCGTATCTCTTTTGCCTTGTTCGGGCACATTTGTTTCTAGACAGTTTTTTCTGAAGTTGTATGGCCTTTCTTAGTTGGTCTTCCTCTGAACCAGAACTCTCATTATTAATTGAAATGGAATCTGAAATATATAAATTCTTTAACACATTTTTGTACAAACTAAGAGCCAAACATATATACATATCTTACCAAGAAGTACAGAGTAGAAGCGACTCATACAGTGTATCATAAGTTTGAATATCAAAATTATACAAATTCAAAAAATTCAATTATTTAAAGAATAAAGGAAATGAAACTGACAAATAACATATAACAATAAAAAATCAAAAAATAGATTTCCACAAATATCAGTAAACAGGGGAAATTGTACATTACCAGTAGACAGAACTCTTGATGTTATGCATTACCAAAAGACAACTAAGTAAACAGTAGAATTATTTCTAACTAAATCGCTATAGATTTTGGAACAATTGGCTACTAGCAGCACTATAATATTTTTTAGTCACTAGCTTGTATATCTAGTAGTATATACAATCACAGTCTAAAAAAAATAAATAAAATGAAATGAAAATGCCGAGATTTCAAAACCAAAATTCATGACGACGCCTAAAAAATACGAGCCTTCAAATCTTTGTATTATATTTTTATGCCGGTCGATTATAATTATTTTAAATTAAAATATAATAAAATCGTTTACAACAATTTAACGAGTTAATTAAGTCTTGTAATTTGGTGATTAACTTAAACAAATGTTTTCCATCAACACCCTTTACACCTTATAATCACTTTAATTTTATACGCTCAAGCTCGGCTTAGTCATATAGGTACATAAGTAAATTTAAATGAACAAAAATATCGACCAGAACTACACAGTTTTGCTGCAATAACAATTTTCCGCTGAAATCGATTATTTTTTATTTATTTTTCTTAATTTTTTCATTTCACTTCAAGCGTATCTCCCAAGAAAATCGAAAAGTTTGGTTATTTAAAGTTGTTGGTTTTGTATTTAAATTAATGTAATAAAGCCTGCTGGTTTTAATAGCTAAATACTCGTATTTGTGTGTTTATGTAGTTGCATGAACACACGCACACATCCATAGACAGCTATATTTATGTGTATTTGTTGTAGAATAATGTTGCACAAAGTATCACTACTTCAAGTACTGGGAAGCGATTTTTTTTCCAATTTTATTTTATTTATACAGGTAGCATTTATTTGTATTTGTGCGCCATTACATATGGTATATACTGTCTACTATAGTTTTCTTTGTAGCTCTATAATTAGAGAAGCTAGAATAAATGTTATAAAATAACCACAAAATTACTTCAATTCGGCTTCAATGCCAAGGTGACTTTAATGACTGCCACCCAGTACCCCTAACAATACTACACAAACAAATTTACCTACATATGAGTATGTATTTATGTATATGTATATATAATTGACGTTTGTATATCAACACGAATACTTGTAAAGTTAACTAACATAAAAATTCATTGCCAGTGTAATGAGCAGCAATTTTAATTAAATTTTTAACACCTCAAACGCACACGGAAATTTGATAAAACACCTTTGCAAAGGGGGGAAAGAATAATAAAATAAAAAAATTAGAAATAAAATTAAAAATAATATTAAAAATACAATTTAAAAAAAAATAAACAGTGTAAAAAAGATATGAAAAATATTGCTATAAAATTAAACAACTAAATAATAACGCACTTTTTATTCCAAAGTCTAGAAAAAATATGCAAAAAAAAAATAAAATAAAAAATAAAAAAATTAAAAAAATCAAAAAAAAATTAAAACAAAAAATTAAAAAAAAACTGAGAAAAACTAAAACAAAAACTAAAACAGTAAACTACGTCATTAGCAACATTATTACTTATTTTTTTTTTTATTATATAATCTTAGTTTTCATGTTTTTTTTTGTTGCTTTTTTCAGTTTAGCTTTAACTAGTACTTAGTCTGCTTAGCATTTGTGCTGAACTTCCGAAAAGTTTAAGGAAAAAGTTGTTTGTGCGTCGTTTGCTACTACGAATTTTGAGAAGTTTTTTTTTTGCTTTTTTTTTTTTTGTTTAACCTCGTCAGGTCTCAGAACTGACTGAAAACGCGGGTTAACGCATTTCATGCCAAATGTGTGCACGTGAATTATTTATTTTTAATTTTAAGTACTATGTACAAGGTATCTGTGCATATAAGTATGTATAGGTATATGTACATGCCAGCGACATTTTGGCGCTGACTAACACAGTTGGCAGCCCACAATGGTAATTTAATTGTTGTCTACTGGCGGTTAGTGAAGTGTACTTACTGTAAATAAATATGTTGATACGAATATATGTATGTATGTATGTACTTAGGCTGCCATAAGTGGTAAGGCACGTAATTAGCCGGAACGAAAATGTGCACATGTAGTCGTGGCATTTAAAATGTATGTATGTATGTATGTATGTGACTTTGTGCGGAAATTGCTTCAAAAAGGGCAAGTAATATTCAATTCAGACTTTAATTCAGTAAAATCTAAAGAATTTCAGATTTTATTTATTTTATATGATAGTGTAGCCCAAAGGAATTTACAAAATCAAATGGTTTTTCTGGTACTCCAGCTGGATTAAGAAAAAAGAAAAACAAAATCATGGCTTTCTCCTGGTGAAGCTGGCCCATCGACTGCAAGGCCAAATCGCTTTGGCCGTAAGACAATGCTCTGTGTTTGGTGGGGCCAGTGTGGTGTGGTGTACTACGAGTTGTTAAAACCTGGTGAAACGGTGAACACGGATCGCTACCGACAACAAATTATCAACTTGAATCATGCGTTGATCGAAAAACGGTCGGAATGGTCCCGAAGACATGGCAAAGTTATCTTGCAACATGACAACGCGCCGACTCATACCGCTAAACTGGTGAAAGACATATTAAAAACACTTAATTGGGAAATATTATCACACCCGCCGTACTCTCCAGACCTCGCCCCGTCCGACTATCACCTTTTCGCATCGATGGGACACTCCCTTGCAGAGCAGTGCTTCGCTAATTTTGAAGAAGTCGAAAAATGGCTCGGCGAATGGTTTGCCTCGAAAGAGAAAAAGTTTTTTTTGGAATGGTATCCATAATTTGCCTGAGAGATGGGCAAAATGTGTAGAAACCAATGGTCAATACTTTGAATAAAAAAATTTTGAGATTCCTCTGAAAATTAAGTGTTTTCTTTATCGAAAAAACCGGCAAACTTTAACAACCTGGTAGTAGTAATATTTTCTTAAAAAATTAATGATATTTTGTCTGTTGACCTAGTTGTTAGGTAATCGAAAAGTGTCGGTCCTTGGCCGTATAGAATCTGAGTCAACTCTGGTGCGTAGTACGAATTTTTATTGCCGGCAAAAACGAGGTTAAAACTTCAAGCTCATAACAATAAAACAAAATGTTCCCCTCCCCGTTTTTTATTTTTTTATTTTTTTTAACTTGAAAGTCTTTCGATGACCAGAGGGTGCCTCTCTGATGACGGTAATAACCGTTGGTCGAATATAAACGGCTATCTCTCCAACCTTCCTTACTTCTTCATTATTAGATATTTGAGATTTTCGGCTCCCAACAGCCTACACGCCTTCACTTGGCATAAATGACTCGCAGTGAAGGTGGTTCACAGGTGACATCTAGAGCTCTCCTTATCGTGGTTTGCTAATCTCCGACATCCAGATCAACAACGTTTCTTTGTATTTTGGGTTGGGTTCACCTTACCACCGTAAGGATCACTTATTTATGGATCAAGTGGTGTGGATTTATTTGAATTTGTAAGGAACCCAAATACCCCGAATGTTTACGTGTCCAAGTTGTTGTTTGTTCAAATGGATTTACTGGGATGTTGATAAAAGTAATATTTTTCAGAAATTAAGGACACCTCATATATTGACTGAATTATATTCTAAACTACACAGCATCCTCAAGAGCGTTCCCTACCGATCCCCGACGAAGCGTGGAGTTATTGTGACAGTACCTTCCTGCTCGCATCTACCACAAACTCCACCCGGAAATACTTTTCACACCCACTACATATCAGCCCCAATATCTGGGTGGCTAATAGTGCGTATTACCATTCGGAAGGTCAGGGTGTCGAGTCTCGGCCCCAACCTCCGAGTGCATTTCTGACATAAACTAGAAGCTGCTCATAAAAATACATAAATTCAGAGACGGACAATATAAAATGGAGGCGAAGCTTGACCGAATCCGAAATCCCTTCAGCGGTTATTAAGCGTAAATTATATCTGTGAGCTCGCTCTGCTGTAGAAGACTCTCCGCTGATGTAGAAGTCTTCAGCCAGTGATATATATAGGTATATGTACATATTTCTTGCTTGAAAATTTTTATCAGAGAATATTTTTTAACCAAAGCCATAATCTGTGTTATTAAGGGCTTTCGTCGATAAAATGCTCCGCATACAAGCTTTCAATATTTATCAAAATTCTCATTTAATACCCAAATGAGTTGCATTTCGAGTGGCAAAAAATTCCAGTTTTTATCTAATACAAAAATTTATCACAAAATTCCTTTGAAACCTTATACCATGTCTTCTTAAAATTGCAAAGTACAAGTAAAATTAAAGAAACACAACCAAAGAACAAAACCCATGCACAACATAAAAGCCCATCTCCAGCGCTCATATGAAATGCAGATAACGATCCTTAAGGCCATCGGCCAAAGAGGCAGCGCAGAACTGATCAAGAAAAAAAAGATGGAAAAGTAGAAAAGAAGCAACTAAATACTAACAGCGCAACAACATTAACTTGTACCAAAGCGAATGTGATGCCGGAGCCGCCGCCGATACCGTCACTACGCAAGAAGATGCTGTCGCGCCAACAGTACAGCAAAAGAAGAAGAAATCTAAACGCCAAAGTTACACACTGCAAGACAGTTCGGAACAACGAACCAACCGCAGCAGCCGAGGAAGACGAAAAAAAGATTGCTTCCTTCAGTAATTTCATCAGTAATAATACATAGACGGAACAAAAACCAAAACCAAAGCCAAAGTCAAAGGCAAGCGATTCCCGAAGGTAGTAACACAACAGACACAACCAAATGAAGAGCCTACCAAAATGAAGCAGAAGAAGACCACAACGACATTGCCTCCGCCCTCTACCCTCCACCCTCCACCCTTTGCCGGTGTTGGAGACGTTGCTGGAGCCGTTGTTGTCATCGTCGTCAGCTTTATTGGACGGAGCCAGCAATGAATCCGCTATATCAGTGTTAGTACGTTAGTAGGTACACACTTGCTACAAACAAATAAACTTACAGGTAAACTGGTAAAACAGGTATTTTAGCAAGCAAAAATATTGTTGGACTGAAAATACAACAATAATAACACTAGCAATAGCAACAACGGCAACAACAGCAACGGAGCTCATAAATATTGTTTTAAAAGCAATAAGAACAAACAATCAAGAAGAACTTAAAGAAAGCAAGAACAAAAGATCGGTAAGAAACAAAAACAACAACAAGCTAATAAGACAAACAAAAGACAACTCAAGCACAAATCGCTTGAAAGCACACACGAAACACACAACGATAAAGAATTCAACGAGGGAATGAATACAAAGGAAGAGGGTAGAGCAGAGGACGAGCCTCTAGAGTCGAAGACATTGTGAAGCTATGAATAGAGGTACGAAACCAAGGAACCTGTGATTGAAGGTCTGGAAAAAGGGGGCGGTATGGCAGGTTGGTTGTTAAACTAGCGAAACTATAGACAAAATAACAACAATGCGCATAGTAAAGAGCGAAAGGAAGAACGAACAGGGGTAGAGGAGCTCCGTGAAGAGACTGCATAGAAGAGCGGTTTCCACTAGTTTGAGCTACGATCTGCAGAAAATACTTGCATACATACACGTATGTATATGGTATGTATAAACTGCAAGCGAAACAGAAAACAAGAACATATACACACATACATACATACATGCATATAAAAATATACACTTTTATATATACCTATTTATGTACAATATATAAACTTAACTATTAATAGTTCTAGCCATATACACATACGAGTATACATACGTATATATGTATATGCCATTGCGGATGCGCCGAGTAATAAACAAGCACAAACAACAACTAGATACACAGGAAGGAAAGAACAAGTAAAGACGACACTAGACCAAAGACAGCTATAAAATGGAAATTCTGCTACGTAAAACTATATATATATGTATATATGTATACGGATATATGTACATATATCTATGAAAGCAACTAAAAGTGGTAATGGGAAAAACAGTATGACGTTAAAATAAAGACTTGCGCTATTGTGCGCCGTGGACTCCCCTTTGCTTGGTACAGGTCTTGTAGTTGGGCTGACTGAAGGTTGCAGGGGAAAGAATCGGTCAGCTAATAATGTACCGGTTAGTCGAACAGTACACACACTAATTGTAATATTAAATAGACTTGATTGAATGAATAAATGTTTCGAAAATTCAAAATTCAATATCCTTTTCATACATTTTTTAATATTTTTGACTTGAAAAAAATAGAAAATCGGATTATTATTCTTTTAATTAAATTTGTTTAAACTATTTTGTTTGAGTTACTTTAATTTATTTTATATTACTCATTTTATTTTTTATTTCATTTTATTTCCTTTAAATTAATTTTATTTTATTTTATTTTAATTTATTTTACAT